>CM062206.1:14650000-15155000 GCA_031216445.1 Lateolabrax maculatus
AGTAAGCAAAAATGTGGATATTAATACCTGAAAACACCAATCAACAGTCTGTCAAACTACTCTGTATCCAGACTGGACACGTGAAGCTGTCCATGGTATTGAATTATAATGTCTGCAGCTCAGAGCTGGTAAAACGGTGGGAGATACAATGAGCTACAATGGTGTCTTGGCATCACTACTTTACAAGAAATAAAATGTCTGATGAGCTTTAAAAAACTATTTTGGAAAAGGTTCATTACATGACAGATTTACTCTTTGTAGAGATCTTAAATTACATGTTTTAGCTTGTTGGTCAATGTGTGCTGTTGAGTAATTCTACAGTAGCTCCAATCTACAGAGGCAGTGCTGAGTGTAAACTTTAAACACTTAGGCCTACACTTACTAAAAATACCAAGAAGTTTAGCATCATTTAAATATGCTTTAAACCCCCCCCTTCCTCCATCTCCTCTTGGGTTCCAGGTGGTGGAAGAGCCACACACACACACACACACACACACCCACACACACACATACACACACAGTCGGTTAACCACCCTGAGGGTCCTGAGGTGAGAAATTTTAGAGTCAGCCATACATAATTAGAAAAATGACCTAGCCTCAGACCTTGATTAGAGACTTGATTTAATCTGTGTGTACGTGCATGCGTAAGTCCTCTGTGTGTGTGTGTGTGTGTGTGTGTGTGTGGCTCTTCCACCAGTCTACTCAAAAAGCACATACATCACAGAAACACACACAGTTAAAACTGCTTTTTCCCCTTCTCTCTCTCTCTCTCTCTCTCTCTCTCTCTCTCTCTCTCTCTCTTTCCTGAGAATTGTAATCACTCATCACAGTTGACACAATTGTGAAAAAGAAAGAAGGAAAGACAGGTAACAGAACAAAAGGAGACACAGAATAAGTTTAAAGAGATGGAGAGACAGGCTGACAACAGAAAAAGAGAAAAGTAGATAGTGAGACAGAAATACTGGGAGAAAAGAGTAAAAGAGACAGAAGAAGAGTGAGACTGAGAGAAAGAACAGACCTATTTAATATGGCAGCATTCCATCAGTGAATAGTGAAGCATGAAACTAGTGAGGGAAGAGTTGTGAGATTTAAAGGACGAAAGAGGAGGAACAAGAGATGAGATGAGATGAGGAGCGGAGAGACGAGGAAATAGGAAAAAGAGTGGGAAATGACAGAGAAGATGATATGGCAGATGCTGAGCCAAGCTGTCTTCACTGGCCGGTAACAACTGACGATCCCAATGCGAGGGAGAAGGTGTATGTGTGTGTTGGTGTGTGTTTCACACAAAGGCCGAAGTTTGTAAAATAAATGTTAAAAGATGAGATTCAGCCAAAACAGACCACAACTCTCGATAGTGTTCACAGATACAATACACAAACAAGTGCAGAATCTTGCTTCTTTTCATAAATGATGTATTATTGCATCTGAGACCTTTCTATCAGCACAAAGAGACAGAGAGAGAAGAGAAGGTAAAAGGACAAGCGGTATAGGACATGTAGAAAGAAACAGCAACTAAAGTGTTTTTTCACCACTAGAGGATCAAATCAGTTGTACTTGTTCAGCAACAACAAGCTTTCTGTTGTCAGAGACTCTGACAAAAGATGCTGAAAAAGCAGGAGAGGAGACTGCGGTCCATTTGGTCCAAATCTGGTTTCTCACAAGTGCACATTCAAAGACAGAGACCACAAAGTTTTCACAACAACAACAACACACAATTCTGGAGTATCTTTTTCCAAAATGAGCAAAAACACCCTTCGCTTACACAGCAGCAGTTATAATTACATTGAACAAAAAAGGCAGAGAACAGTACCAGCTGTTCTGGGTGGGGACATGCTACTTATCTGTTGGCTCATGCATGAGCTGTGATGGATTGACCCGGCTGACTCTGCTGCTAACAGCACACCAGACTGCCATCATAAGACTCACCTCTACCTGAAAGCTGTACTTGACTTGAGCCATTAGTTTATGGAATCAATACCCTGGGTTTACCTCAGCCGGGCCACACAGCTCTTCATGACCCTTCTTTTCCAAAAAAAAAAAAAAGGGCTATTTGTATTATCCTGCATTGAATTAGAACTGGACAGGAAGGATATAACTGACTGACCGTTTTAGAAAATATTGAAAAACCAATTACACCAATGTGTGTGTGTGTGTGTGTGAATGTTAAGGCACAGCACTACTCGCAGGTTAAAGGTGCCATGTTTATAGCGTACAGATAGAAATAATTCTACATAGGAATTTGTATAATAATTAGAGCTTTGGCATTGCTCTCTAGTTATTCTTGCAACTCTTTACATTACACCTTTTTCAGTCAAATCAATTGTTTTTTCTAAAAAAGCCTACTAAAAAATTAAAATCTTTTGTTATATTTCCATAGCTGTTTAGTGGAAATAGCCCTTAATGATAAAAGTATTCACTACACAGTAGTATGCATCAATCATGTTTCTATTTGCAAATCAGTGTTGTTGAAACTCACATCTCTGAATCTGGTCTGACTGTGTTCCTGTTGTTCTAAGCAGGAGACCGCCGTTTCAGTAAGAGAGATGGGACAGGCAGCAGAGAGCACTTCTTCTGGAAGCAACTAGTGAGCAAAAGAAAAAAGGTGGATAAAACAAAAGTTATTGACATATGTTACATCGACCTGGAGAAACTGATAACTAAAGATAGAACGCTGCTTACCCATAAAAGCAAAGTTCAAGTTAATGGACATAAAAAACATATGTCCTTATGACATAACAATGTTCTAAAAAGGTCATTAAGAAGCGACTTAACGGTTGGGAGGGCAAAGCTGAGGGTTTGTTTAATCAAAACGTGCTTCGACATTGCCCGAGCACTTGGCCAGCGCTACTAACCATCAACATTAGACCGTTCTCCTCTACCTTATTTTATCGATATATTAACAAAGCCAAAACGATACTGACAACTTACTTTTCTCTAATTAATTCCTTTTTTCCTCACAGCTCGCATTTCACTCACGAGAGACAAGGGTGTCCACTCCAGTTCCGGAGAAAGCTAAATCCACTTCCCCACAGTCTCTACAGAACTATTTAATGTGGCTTTATTGCTATGACCATTAACTTTATGGGAAATACAGTATTACCAAGGCATGTTGTACAAGGTTTACATTATCATGCCTACTACATTGACAGAAAAAACAATTATAAAAAAGCAATGAATAAAATAATTCATACTGTATATGATGAGATTAGTTTAATAGTAAGTTTAAAAAGAAATCTTTTTTACAATCTATCTATCTATCTATCCATCTATCTATCTATCTATCTATCTATCTATCTATCTATCTATCTATTATCTCTCTCTCTCTCTGTCTGTATATGTGTCATTGATTTACAGCACAACAGATGGAGCTGTGCATCCACATGGGAATAGTGACTCCGTTTGTATGTACTTTTCCAGGTGTTAGAGGTATGGGCACCTGAAGAAGTTATCACAATGCATACAGCAACATACTTGCAGGCTGCTTTCCATGTATGATCCTTGGCATTCACCTGGTGAGCTATAGACCATTTTGGGCCAACAAAGGGATTTTGGGGGTCCCCTGAGAAAATAAATTATGTTTCAGTAACAGTTAAACACAATTAGCTGTTTTGGCCATCTGCTTCCTTCATCCACAAGTTGTATCGCCTTCTACCCACATGAATCATAGTATTGCACTGCCCTATTCATTCGGAGTGCACACAGTACATCTTGTTAAATGGGGTGCCTTGTTAAAAGTTTTATCAAATCCAATGCTTTGGTGTGACAAAACTTTAAAAATCCCCTAGTCTACCAATGTCTATACAATAGCGAGATGAATTATGTATGTAGCCAGGTCTTTAGCCAACAGGTCCACAGACTGATGAGCTCTGTCCATGGTGCTGAAACAATTTTATTCAGGCATCAACTCCGCGTACAGAACTGAGGAAACTGTAACCTACATTATTATGAAATGCAATCCAACAGGCCTGCAATGGAATACCATCTACTGTAGGTACACCATATAATCTCTATTAAGATTTTATTCAAAGAGGTCAAATCTATGGTCTGTAACCACACCAGATTGTGTGACACAAAGAATATACATATCGGACTCATAGACTGAGACACATCATGTTCTTGTGTCAAAGAGTGATGGAAAGTAACTAAGTACATTAACCCAAGTATTACACTTAACTACAATGTTATTAGCACTTTAGTTTCAGAATTTCTGTATAGTCCTTCTCCATTCATTTCAGAGGCAAATATTTAGGGCTGTGACCAACAAGTATTTGTATTATCAACTCGTTTTACCATTAGTTTCTTGATAAATTGCTTTGTCTGGAAATGTCGTTGGAAAGTTTTAGCTGACCACCAGTGCAAGGAGGAAAATATAGTTTAGTAAAGACAAAGAAATATAGAAAATCATCATATTTCAAAAGCAACCAACAAATGTCCTGCATTTCTTCATAAAAAATTAGTAATCATTTCAGCTCTACAAATATTGTTCTATTCACTCCCCTTCACAACTTACAAAGCATGTGATCATTAGGTATATAATATGATGCATTTTTTATAGATTAAATAAACCAACAGTATATACTGTAAAATAGTTCAAGTTAGCTCCACCTTGACCAAGTTTAAAATGCTGCTTACATGTGTCAATAATAATAACACAGTGATATTTAACACTAAAATAGGTCATTCTGCATAAGTACTTCTACTCTTATGATATGTATATTTGTGTGTGTGTGTGTGTGTGTGTCTGTGTGTGTGTGTGTTATATTTAGCTGATAATACTGCTGTATTTAATTACTTTATTTACGAAAAAAAAGTTTTACTTAGTTTTTCCAGTTTTGTTGTGTTACTAGGGATTTGAGCACCTTCTCCATTGCTGTTGTCAAATCTTTTCACTGCAAAGGTAGGTAAGTACTCATCATCTTAAATAAATGTGGCCCAGACCAAAGTTAACATGTTTACCTCTTCCAGACACCTCTCAAAGTATCCCTCACTGCTGCCAGAGTCAGCGAGCTGGATTACATTTTCAACTGCACCTACTTAATAGTCCAGTGTAGGTGTTCATCAAAGGCAGAGCATGTAAACTGAACACAGTGGTATTTGCTCTGCAGGTATCTTTAAATATACCAGTATAATCATGCAAGACAGACTCATTAAAATAAGCAGAGATCATCCAGTCTGTCTTCCAGTCACACCAGCTTTCATGCTTAGATGCAGTTGCATGTCTCAGCCACCCACCAGTTTATCTGGGGCAAAAAGTTCAACTTATTCACTCATACATGACTCAGTGTGACAGATGAGGCAAACCACATCAGGGTCACTTGCATGAAGAGTGTGTGTGCATATGAGTGTGTGTGTGGACCATTGGGTTCAGCATGCCACCACAATTCATTCACATTTATAGAGACAGAAACCCTTCGCATTATGCTGTTTTCATTAACACATTACCTGTAACAGCAGCCCGAGCCCTGCAATCACACCCTATTACTAAGAGCAATACCATTCAAAATAAACCAAAAGTTAAATGGAAGACAGGGTCCAGAGGCTTCTCTGCTGGGGACGGCTGATAAATGTAACTCCTAATTTTAGTTTACTATTACTCCCATGCAACTGTTGCTGCATCTTTACACACATTCCTGCTGTTGTTCTTTTCGTTGTTGGTTATATTCACCATCCGTCATGTTACAGAACAGACTACAATGGTATTTTTTCCAACTCGTCTTTTTTCATCACTAACTGAGAAATTTACAATATACTCACTTTTCTCCACTGACAGCAGTGGGGAAAAGTGAGAATAGAGATTTTGGCAATGTGGACTGAAAGCTGGTCTTAAAAAAGAATGAAATTGAGCATTAAAAGCAATGTATCTGCTGAGGAAGTTGGATAATGTTACTCCTTACGAGTGGGTTTTAAAAAAGTAAACTTGAGAGGAACAGAGTTGGAGTCTGCTGCTTCTTCTATTTGTCCTCTTTTTCAAAGCCAAGAGATAAGAGAATTTCCTGCTGTTTCCCTATATGTGTTTGTCTCTTAAGAGGAACGCAGCTTTGCCAAGTTTTCAAAAAGGTCAAAGCCAATGATAAGATTTCTTTGTATTACTGACAGTCTTGAGAGATAATAGCATTAGAGGGGGTATGGCATAACATGCTCATAATAATGCTACAGACAAGATGAATTATCATAGACACCCCAAAAAAGGGGTATTTTATTTACAGATTTAAAATTGCAGATAAAATAACTGAGTTGCTTACTGTCACTTAGTGCAAGTCTAAGTAAAGTCTTCAGTGTTTGAGGGCTGGATTTAGCTTGAAGGTCCAATGAAATGGCTTTTAGATCATATTTTATTGATTAAAAGAGTCGAAGGAGGAAAATGGTTGCATCCTGGGCAACATCTTATTTCTAAGATCTTTGGCATGAAGACAGCAGCTGCTGGTGTTGGCAAAGTTGATGCAAACTCACTTAAAAACACCAAAAATGTTACTGGTACTACTAAACTCTATTTTATATATAACTGGAGGTGGAGGTGGCTGAGCCAAAGATATTTTCTTTGTTCAAACTAATTTGGAAGATTTTTAAAAAGATTTTAAACTTGAAAAGGTCATCAAACACTGATTATGAAGTACTATTTTGTTAACTACATTAGATAGAGTGTGAGTCATAAAGAGAGCAAAATAACCATAAAAAGAGTTTTAATAGTTTAGTTTTGTAACTAATTATCACACCCCCACCTCACTGGTGTAGGCGTCTTGTCTCTCAGAGAATACATATTTTACTGTGATGTTCCCCCGATTTAAATATTAAAGAGAGGCTCTGCAGGCTGTCTCTAGACAGAGAGAAGACAATCACACAGCAGTCCAACTGGATCAAAGTGGAACTCTGAAAGACAGCCAGACAAATGGGAGCCCATGTAGCCAAAAAAAAAAAACCCAACAACAAAAGCAAAGGCAAACCTTTCCAGACTGGGCTGTGTAGAAAGGGGCTTGGTTTTTGGTCAGCACCCTTGCTGTATTTGTTCGCACACAAACACACTGACAACACAAAGAAAGACAACAGAGGACAGAAGCAAGGCTGGACAACTAGAACGAACAAATTCAAGATAAAATAAATGAACAGTGAGAGACGAGATGGAAACGCAATAGAACAAAATCAAAAGCCATTGTGTGTTACTGTTACATGTGGAAAAAGTCCCATCTGATCAAGATACACAAACAATCGCTTATCACTGTGAAGGCTGCAGGATAATAGCCAAACATCCTGCATAAAATTGACTGATCCTAGTCAGGGGCATGTGTACACACACGCATGCACAGACTAATTATAAATGACTGTCAGGCTTGCAGGGTTGCAATACGTAAGCAAAATCTAGCAGACACTTATTTCTCTGTTTTTGTTTTAGTCTGTCATGTATCCCCCCTTTTTTTTAAGCTGCATAAATAATACAAATGTCAATGAGGTTGGGTTCAGTGTCTGTGTGTGACAGCTGCCACGTATCCTGATTGACCTATCTGACTTTGCCAAAGACCCAGAGGCTGACACCCACTCATCTAACTCTGACAGGGAAAACCAAGATTAAAGACACACAAGGTCAGGGTAAGTGCTCACTGCAAATCTGGACATCAATATACTGAGAACTTTAGCATCACTTGTATATCCATCTATTTGACCTGCACTTGCATGTTAGCCTCCACACTGATGTGCTCTGTGTCACTGCAGACCACACACACTGGAGAGTAAAAAAGGGCAAACATCACTCACACTGTCACTGAAAATTGGTGATAAACAGCTGGATACAGTGAGGGGGGAAGACAATACAGGAGCCACACAATGTAGAAAGAGAAATAACAGACAGAGAGAGAAGGGAGATATTTTGTGCCTGTGTTGTGGTGGATTGAAGAACACTAAAGTGTCCTGAGCTGGGATGATATTATGTAACAAGTAAATGAGACTTCAAAAAAAAAAAAAAAAACAAAGCCAGAAACATTATCAGAATAAATGAATAAATCAAACCTGTCTCATATTCAATTTGTCTCTGTTTGTAAGGAGGTGCTACAAGTGTCTTTCTGTTTTATTTGTGAATGTTGTAACAAAGCTAGAAGCAAAATCAGTTTTCTCTTACTTCTACTGAGACAGCCAAAAGTCAATAACTTTTGGCAAACCAGATAGATAATAGTGTATCCGTATTCAAGAAGGATGTCTGGTAAGGAGGAGCTGTTTTTTCAAATACTAGTCTGTTTTGTAATCTGAATTTCTACATGCAATCTGAAATGAATTATTTCTTTCTACAGTTTTAGATTTTCAGAAATATCTCTCTCTTACACACACACAGAGAGATATGCACAACCACATACACACTGGAATGAATAAACTATTTCAAGATTGTAGTTTGAGGAATGTCAGATCATTTGTGTGTAACAACCCTTTTGGCAAGCGCAGACAGATAACATTTGAGAGTGTTGTTTATTTCCACAGGTCTGGCGCAGAGAAAAAAAATTAAAGGATCCCAATAGCTAAAGATTATCTGCCTTCACCTCCTAAATATCATTCTTCCCCAGGCAAAAGTGGATCTGTAGCATGTTGCCCTTTTCCAAACACAAACCTCAGGAAACTCCAGCTCTTTCTTCATTTATCTGACTATTCTTTCTTTCACCCCTCCATCCAGTGTTTCTTCCTTCCATAAACGATCCCTCTCTCTGTCGTTTCAGGCATTCTCTGCTTTTGCCATTCCACTGTTGCCTCTGAGGACATTTCTCTATGTATTGCCCATCTGTTCTCCATTTCTGTCTCCTCCAACTGTCAATCTCCTGCTAGTCAATAGAGGCCACTTATCCCAACTCTACCTATCCCACTTTCTCTTGGATCCTTACTCTACACCTCTCTCCTTCTCTCCCACTCTTCTTTTTTTCTTCTTTTGATGGCATGTGGATGCTCTGAGTGCTTTTTTTTCTCAATTCTCTCTACACTCCCTCTATAGCTTCAAAGTGTTGAAATACATCGCTTGTTACTTGTGATACTCACTGTCTCCACAATCTAATTTCTTATCTCCTGACTCCTACTCATCTCTCTGTGGATTTTGCTGTTAGGCCCAAAGTGAGTGAAGATTGACTCTTTTTCACTTCTATGACCTAAACTGTTGTG
This sequence comes from Lateolabrax maculatus, assembly GCA_031216445.1. Lineage (NCBI taxonomy): Eukaryota > Metazoa > Chordata > Actinopteri > Acropomatiformes > Lateolabracidae > Lateolabrax > Lateolabrax maculatus. The sequence goes on from CM062206.1 coordinate 14,659,127, forward strand.
GAAGGACTCCAGGCCTGGTTTAGCCATCTGGCATACAAGGCACATGTCCTGCAGTCTAATTATTAATTCTCAATACAAACTATAATAAAACAAGAGCACATTTGAAATAGCTGCGACCCCGTACACTAATGCTTTTACCGTGCATGCATTCACACACACAACCTCACAAACACTTGACCTCCATGGCAAATTTAAGCCTCTTACAAGAGAAAACTGTGGCTGCTAAAGGTTGGGGAAATGTCCAACCAACCAACCAACAGATCGACCTATAGAGCTGCTGGTTGCATCTAATAGTTTTGTTGTTTCAGTATCAGAAATTAATAACAGTGTGAATTAAGTAAACATATTGTGTTTTGTGTTTCTGTACTTATTATGTGTAACTTTCCATATTTCTTTCTTACAATTTCTCTGCATTCGAGGGCCACTTCAAAGTCTGACTCTGTGTGAATGATTTTACTAAGAGAGCTGTAGCTGAAAATATCAATGCACTGTGAGGCACAGACACAAGAAGAGAACACAAAGGGGACAACAGTAAAGCAGGGTCAGAAATACTGACACTGAATGAGGGCAGTGCAGAGGTATATTGCAGAGCTGGATTTAATGTGGAACCTCATAAGTGATACTGTTGCTACTTGGAGGAGCCAGCAGAAAATGGGGTTTGAAAAGGCAAGCGCATATAAACCCCTGAAGATCCCTGAATAGACACTCAAAGGTTCACAGTGTTATAAGACTTGAAGAGAAAATGAGATAGAAGAGGCAAACAGGATATACCTCTGTCAGGATATGTTATGTGCTGTCAATCTCCTGTGAGCTATTCAGATTTAGAGGCGGTGATAAACTCCACCTCGGGCACTGAGCTGGATCTTCCGCAGTCTCTTATCACACACTGAGAAATACATTTTCTACACTCTTATAGACAAACACACACACACAGAGAACCTTTCAGCAAAAGGGATTACCCACAAAGACATTAGATTACGCAGATACAAACAAACACATCGATGCTTGGACTGGACAAACTGAGAAATCAATAGGTCATCTTCTGGATATATGGAGAAGAGGAATGTTATTGTTGGATCTTACTTGCCCGTTTTTCTTACCCTCTGCCCTACTAACAGCAGAATTTAAAATCGCCATCTGTTACTTGTAAAGAAAGATTCCTCTCCATCCAGATCCTTCCTCACCCTGTTGGACAAAACAACATACTATTTTCTAGAGAATTAATTAAAAGAGAAACATACCTTAAGGTGCCAAGTTGGCATCTTATCAGCTTCTAGTTATTGTTTACTAAAACACATGGGGCTAAAAGAAGAACTATTACTGGATGATACATCTTTAGTATCCTCATAAACACACCTCATACAAAACACACCAAAACAAGTCTAAAGCCTTACTAGGAGTGTTTCTTGGCTGCAATGTTCTTGACACCATGAACATTACGCTATGTTTTAATGAAAATGACAATATACTGTTAATTTTGCTGTTCTAGGATTCTCCCTGTGTGTGTTTGACACTGGAGGAAAGAGCATGGGGTCTCCAAAAAAAGTGGGGTTTATGTCACTGTAACCTGTAAGCAGGGAAGTACTCTGCAAATTCTGTGTCAATTTACCTTTATAGTGAATCATGAAATATATTGTGCATAAAGCTGACATTTTGGCCTGACAGTGTTTCAAGAGGAAAGTTAATACAGTGTAAAGGTTTCATCCTTCAGGGAGCAAGAATGTGCCAATTTTTACATTTTTGTGGACGTGAAATATTTGATCTGATGGTGCGCCAAAGGAAGTTTACCAAATGTTATAAAATGTGCTCTTATAATTGACTGAAAGAGCAACACTGCAACCCATAACCCTTGCTGCTACTTTACAGCTCAGGGCAAGTCATACTGTTACATACAGTTAATACGTTAAGGCTAAGGCTTTAGGGTGGCTTCAGGCTGACTATGAATTGTATTTTTACAGCCAAAACCTCGTGTCTCAACTACTGCACATAGACATAGACCACTATAGACCAAATCTATATATGCTTTGACAGAACTTATTGAATTTTCTTTCTTGTTTGAAATTTGTTTTAGGGGGACTATTTTTCCATAGTACCTAGGAGGAAGTAATAGTAAAAAGTCAGACAGACAGTCAGTGTGCTTTTCACAGGAGAAGCCATCGATCAAGTTGCAGGTCAGATATGAGAAACTGGCTTATGGCTTTTCTTTTTCTGCTTGCTGTCTCTCTCCTTCCACCTGTCTCCCCCACTCCCTCGCTACATGTCTTTCATGTCTCAGATCAATATGGACTCCTGGGGCACAGAGCGGACAAAACCCACTGCGTTTTTCCAAACACACGCAGACCTGCATATGGCAAACATGCACATGTACACGAACACACATACGTTGTTTCATTGACTGCTTCCTTCCGGGAAAGTGGTCGATACACAACACAGCAGATACAGTGTGCACAAACATCAGCAGAAACTCACAGGGACACTTTCCTCTGTAATACATCAACTACTTTAATTCCATTCAGTTCCTCTTCTTTGCCTCTACCCCTCTGTTCCTCCAACTGCAGCATAATCTTAGCTATTTCAAAAAGACATTTTCACCCTACAAGCTCCCTTAACCATTTATAGCTTTTTTTTTTAAATCAACTCTAATCTTCTGAATGATCTGTCTTTATCAAATTGGTGACATCATTACTGCACTGTGGCTGGATGAAAGACAGGGATTAATCGATACAGAAAAGGAGGAAAGAGGAGTAAAAGAAAACACTTTTTAACAATGTAACAGGCCTTAGCAGCTTTCGGCTGCAACACCATTTACTTAATTTACTCCCTCTTCTCACTTTGTATTTTGGAGGTTTTTCAAGGGGAAAAAACTGTTTGGGGATTCTTTAAACAGATGCAGCTCCATGAAAGGTGAACCAACTGTTTGCTTGGTGTTACAACAGAGGCAACATTAATAACACTGAACTTCAACGTGATGCCAAACCAGACAGACTACTCTGGTTAAAGGAACCTCTTTCACATAAATTAACTCAAAGGAAGAAATTATAGGGAAATAATTGATATTATTTGGAGACAAAGAGCCTTTGTGGAGGTAAGAAACTACAGTTCAAACAGAGGTCATGTGTTTGTAACAACTCACCTGTATGATTCAGGCAGGTCCTGATGTGCTGCTGCATTGTTATGAGACACATCAGTGTCGTCTGGGGTTTCTGACACCTTGACGTTAAGGATAAGGACGTGACAGATATCATCACAGGAACACAAAGGATCAACACTGCCAAATACATCTTTCTGAGTGGCAGCATTGTTTCTCAAAATCTTTATTTAGTGGAATTTCCTCTGGTGTCTTCATTTCTCTCCTCCTTACTCAGTTGTTCAGTGAATATTCTTTGTAAAAAAACAAAACAAAACAAAAAACAGAAAATATTTGTGTAAGGTAGTGGATGCAGTCAGTTAAAAATACTCTTAGCAACATGTTTTCTATACTGTACAGGATTTATTGTTCAGTTACAAACTAGCAATCATGCAGGTGCTGGGTAACAATAATGTGAACAAAGAGACAAAAACATACCTAAATTAAACATAAATAAAACTGAGGTACAGCCAGAAGCCTGAGGATGTAAAGCTGTGTCTTGCTCACAGGGGATCAGCAATATAACTAGGAACCAACACATGAAGTGTGTCTATTGTTTAGTAGGCATGAGCAGTTTATTGTTTGTGCCCTGTTTTTAGGCACTCCTGCCGGTACGTATACAGGGAAAACTCTGAAAGAAAACTTTACTTGATCATTACGTATAGTTGGTATGCTGCACACAAGTTTTTTTTACTTCTCTCCTTCACTGTGAATATCTTCTTGCCAGACTCTTTGCTTTAACAGCAGCAAAGTATTGTCCCAATGTCCCTGCAAAACAAACATTTCAAACTATTTCTGTAATGTATCATGATCCAAATTTCGTATATCAATAGTACATGCCAAAATCCAAACGTTCACCATTATGGTAGTGATTTGAAACATCAACACTCCTGGATTTCGAGATTTAGTAATTGGTAGAAAAATATATTTTTGGTCAAGTGAACTGTGCCTTCCTGATGATGAGAGCATTGGTGTGTGTGTGTGTGTGTGTGTGTGTGTATGTGGGCACATGGTGATGGGCATGTCCCTGTTGAGACAAATGTTTAATTACACGGGTTCAAAGACACTCCATTATAAGAGAGCGGACAGAATGGAGGGGAGGAAAAGGAGTGGAGAGTGGGAACATAATCCATCCTCCTATGAAGCCTGTGTGGCTGTCAGACAATGTTGCAAGGACAAATTTAATTTAGTCAGGGGATTTAGCCCATTCAGTGGCTGACTTTGCTTTGTGACTGTCTAGTTTCCTTTGGCTGCTGGGAGCTGATGAAGAAGCAGAGTTAAAGGATCCAAACCCATTCACCTTTGCAGCTCCAATTTGAACATCTAATTAACTTTAAAAACGGAAAGAGACTTTCATGGCCTAATGAGTTCATATCAGCCCCAGCGACAATTTGGAGGATTGAACCACGCTTACACATTTTTACTGCTGTAATTACACTTACGGTAATAATGCTGAAACAATGAATTATTGCTTTTTAGAGAGCAGAACACAAATATAATTTGGTAAATAAGCAGAGGATGAGGAAAGCTAATACAAACAGGACAAGAGAGATTAGTCTGAAGTAATATATTTGTGTATCCAGTACAGGAGACTAATAGACCATATTAATGGCCTGAGAGCGAGGAAATACCCAGCGAGTGAGTCTGTAAGATTTACACTCTGTAGATAAAAACTGTGAGCATCTGAATTAAAGCTTATTCGTTGGGATCCATGTCTGGGAAAAACTGCTAAATACATCTCTGGAAAAATCTGTGAAGACGGAAAACCAAAAATACCTGCTTCCCTGTAAAGTACAGAGCTATATCCCTTGTGTGTGGAGAGATTTGCTGGCGTGCAGGGCATGGCTTCATAACAAGACTGTCTGTTTCCCTCCACCCACCATCACCACAGAGCAGGTCCCATCGTACTGGGCTGACAGGTCCAAAGGTCTGAGAGAGTTTAAATACTGTGCTGTTATCGGAGCACGCTGCGGTCTGTCCCCATATGGGTAGAGGAAGAAAGAAAATAGATAAGAAAAACTGAAGAAAGTTGCCTGGTCTGAAAAGTGAGTGAGTGAACATCTCTCTGCATTGCATACTGGCCTTATTTACCTGGCTGCCATTCATTCCAGATGGTGTAATATCAAGGTAGAAAGAGTGTGAAGAGGGAGAAATGGGAGGGCCTCACCTTGTTTTAACCTCCCAATCTATCTCATTACAGCATGATGGAGAAAAATGACAAAAATGCAGAGACTGGCCAGTTAGAGAGGGAGAGTTAGCAATTAAATGTCAGAGAGGATTAAAGAAAACTGTGAGAAATGAGACTCTTCGTCTGTAAAGTTTAGTCCATCAGGCAGATAATGAGTGAGGAGACAGTGAATGAATGCTCAAACTAATTAGCGAGCATGTTGAAACTAAAGCCTGGATATTAAAGACAGCTGCCAGGAAGAAAAAAGAAAAGAAAGATTACAGACTGATGTGAGGAAGAAGAGGAGCAGACTTTTGACTTAATAAGTTTAGTTCTGCTCATCGAGCTCATCTGTCTGAATATCAACACAGTGACTGCCTTTTAATTCTGAAATTAATGTCTTAAGCACGGACAGTGATTTTCAAGAGAGAGAGACATAACAAAAATGAGAGGTGCAGATGAGAAAAGAAAAAGCACTGAGCTAAACACTAGAAAGCAATGTAATACTGTTTACACAGTCCAAGACCTCGAAATAGATATTCTTTCACTTCACACACATTCGTCAACTTCCTTAACTCCCACAACCAAGCTCTGTGCAGACCAAACACATCATTATAGTTTCCACTGATCCAACATGAGACAAATTAATTAGGCAGCAGTCAAGATGGTAAAAGACTTGTCTGATCCAGCATCACTCTCTGTTCTGCTCTGTTCTGTTCTGTTCGTTCAGCCTTACTCAGTGCTTTCCAACAAAGTTCTTATTTTTTGTAGTTTTGGAAACCATTCTTGTTAGCTATGGTACTATTTTACTTACAAACTCCGTTCTATGATCTGGGGATGCGGCAACACTGACAAACACAGACAAAGCAGTCCATTGGAGAGATGCAACTCAAGCACTCAGATGGTTATGAAAGTTTGAAACATATTCCTGTTTTCATCTCAATCTAATAGGGAGAAGCTGTCATAGCTGAAAGAAAAGTAAACTAAGAACTCAGAAACCACACTAACAAAGAACAACAACAACAACAACAACAAGCAAACAAAAACTAGTGATTTTCCAGAAAAACATTTTGCATTCACTGTTAACAGTAATTGTAGTGGCAGTCTTGAATACAGCTGATGGTGCAAGTCTTGTATCATTTTCTCTTAGTACATAACAGTTAAGTATGTTGATTTTTTGTATACTAACTGCAAAAACAGTAACTGCTTGGAAAGCAGCTGACCAATAACATATTGTTGACAACTAAGATTTCATGTTCATGTACTGAACGTGTTTATTAAAGTAGGATTAGTTCTACCAGCAGGATAACATACTTACCAGATAAAAACTTACCAGCACTGCTGTGATATGGAAACACAGCAGCTCTCTGTAAGTAGCGGTCCAGCGTGTCGAAGTGTGGTTTTATCAATAACACCCTGATAATCAGACTGAATTGCCATTTTGTTTTCACTTCAGTGTTTGAATCAAACAATTCAGAGCCCTGGAGCCAGGCTAGATCTATGACTTTGAATAGTAAAAAAAAATTGTAAGGTACACAGTGCAGACAGTTGTATACGTACCAATACAAACTGAAGAGTTTAAGAAAAGATACTCACCTAGCAAACATCCTTGCATATTTGTGTGTAGATCTAATGATAGAAAGAATGCGTGCTTTATTTATTGTAAATGCCACATTGTGTCTTGTACGTGTTGTGTGTCTGCTTACATGATTTTAGGGGGTATTTATTATCCTACATTCGTCTGCTATATAAACAAATTGCCAAAGTATGATGCTAATAAAAATTAAAAAGATAAAACATGCGCTGCTGCTTGTCATCTGCTGAGACAAAACAACTGAAAAGTTGGGGATTCATCCCACCACTCCCCGATCTGGGATGTATTAAGTCTGCAACCATAGCAGTCCATCCAGTCTGTGCGGGTCCCTTCAGATTACATTTCTCTTCCAGAACCTCTCCATCCATCTGCCGAAATCCTATTTTCATGACAAACAATAAGACACACACACTCACTCCATCACTGCTGCTTGAGGCTGCCAGAGAATGGGATGAAAGACGAGATGGAGCTAAATTAAAAATGATGAGGTTGGAGGAAGCTGAGAAAGGGTCTTGATTCTCATATAGTGTTTAATTAATTAAGCTAAAATGATGTTGGTCAGTCCGAATGATCTTATAATTGTCAGTTCAATACCTGGCAGGTGAACTGATTTGCTATAAAATGTAGCATGAGTCAAAATCAAGCATTGCCTGGTGGCTTTAAGAGACAGCAGAAGTTTTACTGCTTTACTTTTGATAGTTTTTTGATTAACATAGGGGTTTAACTCTTGTCATTATCTAAATAATTCATGTAAACCAACAGAGTCTTGCTGTTATCCTATGAAAACCTGTCTGATAATATTAAAACTGATCTAAAGTATTCTGAAAGTGAAATGAAGGGGGCAGCTATATCAGAAAATGTTGATTATACCTGTGACTTTGAAGATTTTGAGCAGCTGCTCTGGTAACATGATAGACCTAACTTTGCTTCAGGAAACAGAAAATCCTGGGCATATTCCAAACCGTCAACAAGCTCAACCGTAACTCAGATGTGAAGTCAGCACTGTCACAGCACCACTGCCCTCAAACATCAAAGTAAGCTGCAGCGGATACTGTGGGAGCGATCATTTGACAATCAGTGCTATCGCTCACAGCAACGACTCAGCCGGGAATAAACCTTCTCATCATAACTCTGATTGACTTACTCCGCACTATATCAGTTGATTTAGTCTCCCTGCCGTCACAGAGTGTGAAGCAGCGGTTGGGCTGCTTTGCTTAGCCTGTTAAGCAGACGTCCTTCACTCCAGCCACTTCCTCCAGCTCTTCCTGTTAAAAAAAACAAGATGATGCTTGAACACTATTTATAAGACTTGAACATTGAGCTCTTTCACTCTGGGCAGCAACTTACTCCCAAACCAATGGAGAAAATCCTTAATTTTCTGACACAGGCCCCATGACATGGCCTCAGACTTTGTGGTGCTGATTCTCATCCCTGCTGTCTTACAATTGTCTAAAAACCACTGCAGCACACACTGGAGGTTACAATCGAATGGGGCTAAAAGAACTACATAATCAGCTAAATGCAGTAGGCTTCAGGCTTGTGAGTATCCCCGCACCCACCTGGTGCGTCTCACCTGGGGCAGCTGAGCGTCCCGACCTGACCGGAGCTAACTTACAGAGGGTTAGCGTTAACAGGGTTAACAGACCAGGTGCTGGGTCTAGAGGTTGGCTTGGGGATCTAGTTGGAGGCCCTTTCATTTCCCTGCTGCTGGACTGCTAACAGATCCCTCAAGATTACATTTATATGAGAACACAGACTAAAACTTGCACACAAACATACAAAGGCATGTGCAAAGAAACACAATAAACACAAACAATTTCCTGGTATGTGGTACTCCAGAATGTACTTTAATAGCATTGCTCCCCGATGAAATAAGGGGAGAAAAAAGCACAAGGTAAGAAATTATTTGATTTGAAAAAAGTGCAATCACAAGGTTGCCCCAAGAGAAATAATAGGAATTTAAGCAGGTTATGAAAATCCTGCCTTTGAGAGGCTGAGGACAAGTGTTGTTAGTTTGACACCCCGCTGCACACAGTCTCACCTTTCTCTCTCGATAATGCCTTCTTTTTATCACGCTCTAATTCAAATCCATTTCCTTCCTGTCACCTCTCTGATAGCGCTGCTAATGTTGCCTGATAAAATTATGCAAAGGAACAGCTCTGTGTCCTGTTCTGAACATATTGAATTATCTGTCTGAGGAGGGGGAGAGAGAATGAGAGAAAACCCAGGAGATGGATGAGCTCTTGAAGTTACTGGCACATCTCTCTCTTTTTCTTTCTTTCTCTCATGGGGGTTAATATGGTTTTAATGAAACCCTGCTACTACAACAATTCATGTCATGGTGGAAAATGAGTGAGAAGTGATGGAGAGGTTCAGCGTGAAACAGTTTTATTTACTATTAGTGAAGGATGAACACTGGAAAACAGACTAGGAGAGGAGAGCTAAACATCTAATAACAACATATACTGTAGACAGCAGTAAGCGGGCCAAATTTCGACAGAAACCAGGGGGTTTATTTTCCCAAATCCCTCCAAATGACATATAGTTTTCTATACCCATATCTGTGGGTTAATATGGGTTTGATACACTGTTTTAATGCTGCATGAAGAGGAAATTGAAGCTAAGAGAGCAAAGGTAACAATTGCTCAGGGGTTCAACCTGGAGCTGCTACACTTAACAGGAGGATAAACAGAGGAGAGCCGACAGGTAATGTTCTCAGAAGACCGCAGTCTCTTTAGTGATGACAGCATTGTCATTGAGCATTAATAGGATCTTGTATGTATGTATGTGCTTATATGTGTGTGTGAATATGAGTGGATGTATCATCTATAAAAAGAAAAAGTACTGCTGGCTTGTAGTTGTGTACTCAAGTCAGCACAGTGGAGAAGGACGGGAGTCAATAGATGGATAATAGATAAAATGAGACAGGGAGGAAGAAGAGAAGAAGAAAGAAGACAGAGAACATAAGGAGATAAAAGAGGTGAGACAAGGGTAAATTAAATAAACGGAAGGACTGGAAGGAAAAGTTAGTTTGGGTAAGATGACACAAAGGATAGATTAACTGAAGTTTGCATAAAAAGAAAGTTAAACAGACATGACCTTCATTACTATGCAAGAAATGTGAATTGGGAATTAAAGGGTGACATACAAGAGTCCGAGCCAGAGGAAAGTAAAAAGAGACAAAACTGTGAGATTCACCTTGGATGTGTGGCCGTCAGAGGCACCCATGGGGTTACAAAAGACTGGAGCTCTAATGCTGTACTTGTGTCATATAGGAGCTACTGTAATTATCCATTTCCAAATTGTGGAGCTTACATTAATATCCAAGTTGTAATTGCGACTGGGATTTTTCTGAAAGCTCCAATGAATGACGAACTGGCCATCTGGGACACCGGGAGTTTTGCTTACTGCCGACTCCCAGCCAATTAGTTTTGGTCCAGTCCATTCTAACGTAACCCAGGCCCCGGCCTCTATTTAACATGAGACCCATGCATGACTCCTTTGGTTCTGTACTTAATTATTACTCAATCCGCTCGCGAATTAAGTAATGCCGTTCCTCCTTAAGAGCTTCAAGCCTGTTGCATTGACCCAAAATTAGTTTGCTAAGTGGCATGAAGGATTAGCTATTATTATGATCCCTCTCAACAAAAAACTATTTATCACTTGATCTTAAATATGTTTATTTATGTGTTTATATGTAAAAAACAGCCATACCCAACTTTGACAAAGTTAACTTTCTTAGTTTGCTGCACTGATGTTTATTTTTACACTGTTGATTACTTGAACACTGGAATGTGCAACAGATATTTTGTAGGAACAGTTTTACACTTTAATGTGGGTTTTACTAGGTGAAGCATTCTTGGAAAGAATTGCAACCCGAGAGAGAGAGTGAGAGAGAGAGGGAGAGAGGAACAGGGAAACGGAATAAGAGGGAAAGTAGAGAGGACAGTTATAGAAGGTATGACTCTCTTCATGTCTTCTTCCTTCCTGTTCATCTTGAACCTTGTAAACCCAACAGAGCAGAAAGGCGTTCAGCACTGTAAGTGTTGAAGTGTTAGATTTCTTTGCACAGGATATCCATGACAGCCTGTGCAGAAAGTGTGTCTCTGTGTCACATTTGAGAGCAAGAAGATCTCCCAGTGTAGCCACACTCATTCTAAAAGACAGACCACCTAACAGAGGGAGATGGAGAGAGAGTTAATGGTGGCTGAGAGGTTTAGTCTGTAGTTACTTTATCTAAGTGGCAGTGGAGGAAAGTAGAGGAGTACTACATTATTCAACTTCATGCCAACTTAAATAAATTTCAATGACCAGTTTTGTAAAGCTGCTGTATGAAATACACTTAAAGTTGCTGATTATGAACTGAGTTGAAATATACAATACTCTGTGTGTGATACCACTACAGGGCCCTCCATCACTGTTGTGTTAATTACAACTCAGTCAAATTAGATTAAATTATTTCATAGCTCAAAGCCTCAATAAGTGATACTCTTGAGAAGATAGAGTTATAACACGATTCATTTGTTAGATAAATGTCAGAGGTAATAGGGAAATGAATTTATTCAAATGAAACTAGCGCATCAATTACTTAAACATACCTACTGAACTGCTGCAAAGCATGTGGACAGCATTTACACTCAGTAATGAAAGACAATAGCACTCAGATGGAGTGCATTATGGATAAAAGATCATTTATAAAGGCATACTCTATTTTGTACTTATGCTCGCACTAAGAAAAATAATAGGTGAAAGCACAGTGGCCATAATGAAATACTAAAAGAAAACAGGCATCCATTACCTTCTTTATTTGCATGAGCTGCAGCTCAATGGCATTTGAGGCTCCATGTCCCAGAGCATCGGCAACATCTAGAAATGAACACTCCCACTTAATTGCATAATTGATTTAATGCTACTAAGAGGAGTGAGGAGAGCAGAGATGCACTGGTTGGGGTGTAGGGAGATACGCCTGTATCATTTTACCCTTCATCCTCCCTAATTTCACTTTCAGGACGATTGAAGTCATATTATACAATGCGGTCTGGGAGAGACAGGTTATTACAAGTAATTGCAGGTTTAGTAATTATAACTGAAACTGCAGGGAGCAGTGTGTGGGTAGTAGCCATTTTTTTAATTCTTAAATAACAGAACAATTTTATTATTCTGATGTGTAACAAGGGAAATAACTTGTACATTAGAAAAGCATATATTATCTGTTCCTGAAACTTTCTTGCTGTTCTTTTCCCTTCTTATATTTATTTATGTTCCTTTATTTGCTTGAGATGCTCTTGACATTGCTTTTGCCCCCATATTTTTAGAAGTATAGAATAGAGACCCAGACCATCAATTAATTACAAAACCTAATTATCCTAATACCAGTTAAATTTTGCTATGTCATTAAAAACTACACAGCAGAAAGGAGGAAAGTTTATTGTCCTTACGTTTCATGTAATATGTTCACAGCCATTTACTAGTAGTGTAGCCATATTTCTTCTCATGTAAAGATGTTATGACTGTGGTGACTTTTATTTGTGTCAGTTAGTCGTATGGCAAAGGTTTGTCGTTATTGTTGCAGCATTTTGGTCACAATAGCGGTCAATAGGCTAACATTTGTTTATAACCAATTTAATTGTGTGCAGTTTGTATGCAAGTAGTAAAACAGAAGACATTTACTTTGAAACTTTTCTTCAGTTTTTGGTACGTTTTCATATTTGCCTGCCTGAATTGAAAGACAATGAGAGACAAAATGACAAAAAGTCAAAAGGAAGGAAAAAGTAATAGAAAAAGTAAAAGAAAAATTAAAAGTATGAAGTAGATATCAAATTCTCTGAAGTATGAAGAGCTTAATAAGAAGATTAATTAGAGAGACCCAGCAGGCTAGTGTCCTAGCCGACAGAGATCAAAGACGCTTTGACTTTGAACCATTGTTCATTTATTTCCACTACAAACCCACACACAGGCACCTTCACAATTTAAAAGGGCTAAAAATGATTACAAAGCAAGTTCATCTTCAGTTAATCATGATTAGTATGTAGATCAAAGCATAATGTGTAGATGCTAATGTCCATCAGAAAACTGAGGGGATGGGTTTCAAGCACAGCTGGCCCCTCTTTGTTAAGAAAGCGAACTCTGACCTGATCAGACACAGTTTACGTGACATTAAAGCTGGGGTAGGTAACTTTGGAGAAACCAGCAGGAGTGAGCTAGGTTTTAAAAAAGTATCCAACCGAAAACATCCCACCCCTCCCTCCAGGCCTCCCTCGGATGCAACTCCCCAAAACACATGAACGTGCACTGCCTGACTACTGCTGGAGGACGACTGAAATTATTGGACAGGCTTATTACAGGCCTGCAACCGCCACAGATACAGGATTCTTTTCTTTTTGGTGTCAGAGCATTTGATTTATTGATTGCTGTCATGATGTAAAGAGAATTACAGCAAATACAACAAAAATGCTTTCAAAAGCAACCCTACCTTTATTGTTGAAACAGACAGATATTCAGTATTCTCATGCTTCTCACGCTCAGAGTAAACACATTGTAGATATGTGTAAGTAGAAATTAATGGGAGCCTGAGTGAACAGCAATGACTAATAAACCAGTTCTGATGCAGCTCTTCCATCATGATATCACACTTTTGGCATGGCAATGTTGGTGTGTTGGTCTAACACTTTGCTCTATCTATATAATTGGTAAAATGTTCTGACTTTTATGATCCCCTGACTTTTTCTCTGGCGTCACCATGAGGTTGACATCTTTGGATTTTAGTAAAATGTCACAACAGCTATTGAATACATTGCCAGGAAATTTGCCACACAAATTCATGTCCCCCTCAGGATACATTATAATAATGTTGGCGATCACTTTACTCTTCGCCATCATCACCTAATTCCTTGCCATCATCAGGTCAGAATTTCAGTTTGACCAATACTTTGCTTTTTGACCAAATGTTCATTCATCCATCTATTCATCCAATCATGACATGCTTGTGATTCTATGCATTATTGGCCTGATTATAACAAGGATCTCATGACTTGAAATGATGGCATTCCCCCTGCATCATCATTTTACCTTATAACTACCTACTGACGCCTAAACTAATCAAGTTGGTTGCAGCCAGTTCTGTCCTCTACATACTCACATTCTCCCATGTTGCCCTATTGGCTTTACTGGCTTTTTATGACTCTTTCTGTTGATTTCAAAAATGTGATGCTTGTGCACAAGGTTGCCTGCGGAGCTGAACCTGTGTAACCTCTATGTCTTGGTAAAGTCATTGCTTTCAAGATGTAATTCATTCATCAATGCATTGTGACTGCAAAACACCCATAAAATGCAGAATGTTTATTGCCTTTGAATGATCTAACATCTATGACATCTTGAAAAACAATTTATTTCTCTTTCTGAATCAAACTTTTGTTATTATTGTTTGTGTAGCATGTATGTTGTTGAAAGGACAGTATTAGTCTGCACTGAATGGTTCTTTAATTGCATTTATTTGTTTGCCATCAAGGTTAATAAATATCAGGCTATCTTAGAAGAAGACTAAATAAGGGGAAAAAACAGTCTGAGTGAAGGAAGTTTCTTTGTTGTTTAAAAATGAGGTTTGGGTTTGATACACTAATAAAGGTATTCCTCTCACGCACTTGAGGGAGCAAAATATAAAAACAAGACAATTTCAAAATGAAAAAGAAACCACATCTGTTCTGCTTTTTTTAAATACTCCCCCGGGTGTGACTCTTTGGCCATTGAGTGGCACTGGAGTGTGGGATAACAGAGAGGAGGAAACAGAAAAGAGAAATGATAGAGGGATAAAAAAAAAAGCAGACAAAGCATGTGAAGGGATTATGGGAAAGGAACGGAATTAATGTGCAAGAAATATCACTATATATTATAGATGTAACTCAGAAGATTTGTTGTATAATAAGCTGCTCAGAGAGAAAGAGAGAGAGAGAAAGAGAGAGAGAGAACAGACTTGGCTCCATTGTTGCACTTTGAACTGACTCACTGGCCCTGTTCAGACCTGCCATTAACATCCGTCCTTGGTGATCCGATCACAAGTGGACAGCTCTAAGTATAGGTGTGAAGGCACCCACCACACCAATTGAGGACGCATTGAGATCTGATCGCTCAGGCCACGCTCGGAGTTGGTCTGGGACACTTGCGTCCACATTCTTTCAGCTGTGTGGACGCAAATGTGTCGTGGGCCACATTGAAGAACCGGCCACTCACCTGACGTCCTCTGCGTAAGCAGTCCAGTCACACGGCGCTCATACAAATAGATTTTACCTGCCGTAATGCTGTTAATTTCCATTACTGCTGAAAATCTGACCACAAGTGGTCACTGGAGATGCATGTGGCGATTGCATTTTAATGAAGTTTTACAACTAGGTCTGGGAACAAAGACCACGCCTCAACACATCCCATTTCCGGACACAAAGTATTTAAACACACCTTATCCTTCGACCCTCACCTCTTCAACCCTCACCTCTCATCCCTCTATCCTGACCCTCTATCCCTCTCATCTACATCATCTAAGCTGTCCTTCTTCCATACTAGGCATTAAACCATTTTAAATCCATACCTTTATTGGCATGGTCTTTGTTAGTGAAATGCCAGGTGTGAACTGACGGACTCAGGGCTGTCCACTTGTGAATGGATAACCCAGGACGGATGTTAATGCCAGGTCTGAATAGGGCCACTGCCTTGAAGTCAGGACAGATTTCACACAAATAAACACACAAACACTAACACACACACACACAAGCAATTGACATGACAAATCTATGCATACGTTCCAGCTCAACAAAATCCAAGTGCGCTCTAAACATTCACTGATTCAGGTATTTCAGAAGCTCTTTTAACAAACGAAAGTCTGACATTCAGCCAAAGGACCATGCAGGGCCAGCCCATCTGCACAATGACATTCCATTGATTGGAAGTTGAACTAGTCATTTTACTGAAATAACAGAAAGCAGCGATTAAAATCCTTGATTTGGCTGCTCACCTTGAAGCACACCTGTTGTATTTCTGTTTGAGCAGTGAGATTTTCATTTTGTGCTTTCTTCTTTCTAACATTTATTAACAAAGGCATGTTTGATATGGCCTCTGTCCTTCAGTCTTCATCAAATCCCCAGTTTCTTCTGTAGAGACATGCTTTCCTCAAGTAAAAAAGAAACAAGCCCTGACCCCTGAAACAACCCATTAGCTGCTGTCTGACAAAGACTTATTTTGTATTCCTTGGTTAAACGGCACTAAAACATTCACTATAGCAGCACAGACAGCCGATGGTGTGTGTTTAAGAGTATTTTAAATGACCTGTGATAGTGATATAAACATTAACAAGAAACAATTTTCTTGCAAAAGTAACTTTTCATTACTATTGTATCAATTTTCCCATGGGTGTTGCCCCCTTGTCCCTAGTGGATGTTACGCCGATGCACAGCTCAATGGCAGCGGTTGGATCAAAGTCCTTGATGGATCCAGAGCTCAACTAGAGAGTCTGAAAATGTCTCAGACTTCAGTCTGCATCGCCAGTCACTTTTGACCAACCTAACGAGGTAACAGAACGAGTGGGCGTGTATGTATGTGTGTGAGCATCTTTTTATTGATGGTTATTGATTAGAATTCAGTGAACTGTGACTGTCAATCAAAACAAATAAGGTTCTATGGCCAACAGTGTTGTTTTTATTTAGCAGTTGCAAGCAACTCTCAAATGTGTATAGCTTTATCCAATCATACGCTAACCTTACTAAATGTGTCTTTCTGTTGTGTGTTTTTCCTGTCCACCAAAGTGGTAGATGTGCTAATGATTTTACTAATGTCAGACCCTGGTTGGAAATGATCCTATGCCAATCCAGCCAGCCGTAATTTTATCCGGACCATTTTTGCTTGTGTCTCTGAAGTGTAAAACTTACTTGTGAATGTATATAAATGCATATACTATCATTGAAAAAATTGACATGAAATTAAAACAATACAG
This sequence comes from Lateolabrax maculatus, assembly GCA_031216445.1. Lineage (NCBI taxonomy): Eukaryota > Metazoa > Chordata > Actinopteri > Acropomatiformes > Lateolabracidae > Lateolabrax > Lateolabrax maculatus. Next base: position 14,675,991 of record CM062206.1, read on the forward strand.
TTATTTTGTTATTGACTTTGTCTTACATACAAAAAGCAAAAATATTTTTTCTTGTTTTGTTACTTCTCTGAAGTCTGTAAAGAAGAAGAGGGAAGGCTGCATTTTTCTTATGATATAAATGAAAACGTCATGTTGCGTAGAGAAATTAAAACAGTAAAGTAGAGGGGAATGTGGGCAAATTTTTTTTAAACAATACTGTATCGGTAATGTGGCTGCTAAAGAACAAACTGCTGCTTGAAGATGCTCAACTTCTGAAACGCCCCCACTAGATATTTAAACTGTGACATAATGTGCAAGCCATGGTGCAACCAGAACGCCACGTAAATTCAGTAGACATCCAAGGAAAGTCTTGTGTCCTCTCTTCTGTGCTGTAAACACCAGTTTCTCTTTCAGTTTCTGTCTTTCAGTGGTCCAGCCTTAATATGTATAATCATGTTGCTCTGCAGTGCATACTGGAGTAGTGAAATGCTAATAAGCTGCAGACGGAATTGTTGCCAGAGGGCCAGTGGATAGATGCCAACGGGTGACCAGTTGAGCATAGTCTCTGAAATGTCCTGTTACAGTCACAGTGAGACTCCAAGTGTCTACTGTGCTCTTGTGTTAATGAAGGCACAGTAGAGTGAATGTGGGCCCATTCTGCCTCCAGGCTACAGGATACCACTACTGATTGTGACCAATTACAGTCAATAGAGCTGAAAATAAATAATGGAACTCTGCAACACAGTTTAAATAAGTTTTCTCAACATTTGCCTACAGGGATGTTGCATTGTCAGCTCTGCATGGACTGTTTTGACTGCTAGGCGTAGAGGCTGCCACTTTATATGCACAAATTAAATCCTTAATTTTATCCAGATATACATACGGAGAGATAATATTTCTGTGGCCAAATTATCCAGTTGCTCACTTTTTAGGCACATGGAGCTTCACTGCTCCTCCTACACAAAGAGAGTTAGTGAAACCTGTTTGGTAGGTCGATGCTGGTCCAAAATATCTATCCCTCCCAAAAAATCTATAATATCACTGGTATTTTGGTGTAAAAGCCTCCAACTCCTCTGAGGTATCACGGTATCTCCAGCCCCTGAAGTGAATCATTCTTGGCAACAGTGCCAATTAGATTCATACACCCAGTGATGATCAATGGCCACTCTTGTCCACACGCAGCGGGTATAATTCACCAAGTGGTAGAACGCACCTCTACATCCAAATACGTAGCCAGTAACAAACCAAAGGAGACAAGTTGAGGCCACTTGTACAGAAAAAGCAACCTCTCCTAATCATCACTAGACAATAATGATGTGATGTGATGACTTGTAAGAAATAACTGTGTGTGATACATCAGTCATAAAAAAGCCTGTCAGCACCAAGTACAGCTTCCGGGGGGGTAGGGAGAGATTTCAAGTGCACCAAGTATTCTGAAATAAAGGATGGATTTCTTCACAAAGCGTCCATCATATGTCCAAACATCCTCCAGGCTGGATACTAGCTGGAAACAGGATTCCAGCCGGCTGGTAGCCAGAGAGCCTCCGGCTGGGAGTGGCAATTCTGTAAGCTCCTGTTTCACAGATCAGCACTCATACTTTCAAGTATACTTGTTCATGTAGTGCCCTGTATCAAATGCAGGTTTTTTTGGTGGCTGAAGTTTTACTTTAAGGATTAAGCAACACAGAGTTACTTTGTACTGTTGCAAAATGAAAAAGGGCAACATAGACATCAATCATTTAGGTGATGCCATAACTTTTTTTTTACCACAAAATTAGGCACAAAATATATTGCAATTTACAGTTGAAAATAAAGGGAAAACAGAAATGCTAGTTATTTAGATGGTATGACAATAACACATACATTAGTAATCGACTGTATCATTGTTGCATTGATTCAATTGATTCAAATAGATTGGTCACACCTCCTTCATACCACTTAGAAGTGCATGTTATTGTTAAAGTCATAGTAAAAAACTTTTCTGGCACTGAAATGTAAATAGTAATGCTTTACCTGATTCCATTACAGGGAATGACTACAGCACAATTGCCCCTTAGAGTTTATGGCTTGAGGAAAGACACTGTATTATCTGGTTAAGATAAAAGATGGTTTGAATATTGAATGAATTACCTTTTCTTCCCAGATGTGTCACACTCACTCCCCTGTTTGTTTCCATCCAGGCGCAATGTGGACATCTGCGATAACTGAGTCTGGGAAGACGTTTTAGTTCTGTCTTTGGTACTCATCCCCTTCACTCTAATGTCGTTTAATACAGACTGACCACTGAAATTGTAGTTTCCAATATGAAAACTGTAGCCCAGAGCAACTAATGAATGTCAGTTTTAAAGTTTCTGCCTTAGGCTGCATACTTTAGTGGAAGGCTGTGGGATTGTACTGTGCTTCAATATGAATGACCGGCTGCCTTTTGCATTTCTTACTATGCTGCAGTATTTAGATAGAAGCTATAGATACATTAAAAATCCGTCAAGTTAGAGTACAATATTTAGTACATTTTGGCCTGGTCCTCTGCATTGCCCAAGACTAGTAGAAAAAATAATACTGCCTCTTATTCTTTGTTTATTGTAGTTTGCATTAGTGTCTGTATGTCTCTGCAACTCAGCAAACACTCCAAAACTGAAAGTCTATGTGTTGAGACTGATATTCACACATTCAACAGACACGAGCGGCCAGCAGGATAGTTCATTTCACTGGTCCCCCACCGGTATGTGACGCACACACAAACACACACTGCCTGCAGGTAATGCCAGAGGTCGCATTCATCTCATTTGTGTCTCCTCTATCTGCTGAATCATAATAACAGAGAAGCAGATGCATAGCAGGGAAAAAAATAGGGAGAAGCACCGGACCATTTGGTCAAATTTAATAAGGTGGATGCAGAGGATGGAAACTATTGTTTCCTAACAATCTTTTTTGTTCCTAACACAACAGCTGGAACTTATCAATTATTTTCATAAATAATCTCTCACTGAACTCAGATTTCAAGGTTTCACTTTTAAAAGTTTTAGCAAAACACATTTCTTAAAAAATTCCTTCCTTCTTGCTGTTTTATTTCTTTAATCAATTCATATAAGTGCAAGATTTCACACTTCAGCTGGGTTTACTAAAAAACTTCAGGTCTGATATTATTGTAAGTTTGAATGTGTATGATCAATGGTCAAAAGAACAAGAAATACTGTACAGACTGCACAAATCTCTGCCCTCTGTGTATAAGCCTGTTAGCCTCTAAGAAAGTACAACCAAATATGCCAGAAGAGAGGCCATGTTAGCCTTAATAATTACATGGTAATTTCTTTATTTTTTTCTCCAGAGGAAGATCTTTAATGTACTGCTCATGCATGAACAATGTTGGTAAGCCCCAAGCTACAGCTTTCATGTCAGCATGCACTAACAGACCATGATGTTAGGGGATAGCCTTGGTCCTCTTGTGCACCATGTTCTATCTGGTTCAAATGACAGGCTTGGTTATCTCTCTGCTCCATAATGACATTTTGCTACTGAAATTACACTTAAAACACTACTGTATAGCTAAGCTAAAGCACGTCTTACTGCAGCAGGAACTGTGAGAGAGAGAGAAACATGTTGAGTTCGCTTCAAGTTCTGTAACTGTTGTTGTCAACCAGCCATTAAATACTGACATATCCAGTAATGAAGAAAAAAAATGTGTCCTTAGTAAATCAATATGCAATGTGTTTTGTCCAAATTTTTATGCCAGAGTGGTCACGGTGGGAGGACAGTTATGGATCAGGTTTGGAGTGACTTTTTGGGCAGAAACTACAATAAACGACCAAATCAATGCAATGAAAAAAAGACAAACTTTCCACAGTGCTATACTCCAGTGGGCAAGACTTTCTGTGTGTGTGTCTGTGTGATCGAGACAATGGAAGAGAAAAGTTGACCTGTTTCTCGGACATAGTTTTACTCAGGCTAACAAGGAAGATCATTCGTGTATAGTTTTTTCCAATGATGGTCTGACGTTTTCAAATGAAGCTTCAGCTATATACACATTCACCTGACCTCTAAACTTTTTATTGGCCTCTTCAGCCGGGTTCATTCAGCCATTTTAAATGTGCCAAGAAGACAACGTTTTTACACTTAAAATGAACCACCATCATTGTTGGGCATAACAAGATACAAAAGTAACAAAAGTTACAAAAGTAATGCATTACAGTAATATATTACTTTTAGCAGTAACAAAGTAATATAACACGTTACTAATAGGATTTTGATAATATTATACATTTACTATGTCAAGTAACGTATTACCACCTGAAATTAGGGTCTTCATTGAACCCCAAGTTATTAGTAATATGTAATATATAACATTTTGAAAGTTACTTGCCCAACACTGACCATCATGATATGAATTTAAGCCCATTAAGAGCTAAATAAAATATATAAAGGGCAGGAAACAGGCTGATCATCGATACAAATAAATTTATGTGCACTACTGTGCAAAATACAAAGTATGGAGTCATGCACCATTAATCAACCACTTCTCGCTCTCTCTCTCTCTCTCTCTCTCACACACACACACACACACACACACACACACAGAAAGGCACACTTCATGCTATGACACCCCACAATATGGTGATGTGGTGGCAGAGCCTGAGGGAGGGAGCAGAGCAGCCAAACACTGAGGGGACAGGGAGTATTTCATGTCTGTCTGTAGGCTGTGACATTAACAACCCAAGGTGATTTAACTTCCTAATTCATCCACCTCCTTTATTTATGAGCCAGCAAGGCTTTTTAGCAAGCGCTGATGGAACTCTCTTGCTCTTTATTCTCCGCCCCAGAGGATCTGGTAGCAGCATAAAAACAGAGATGAGGAGAAAAGGGAGGTGCAGAGAAGTGGGGAACAAAATAGTGTTGCAGAGGTTTGAGAGGGTCATGGTTTGTTGCTAAGCCACTCAGGACAATGCATTTCATTTTAGAGAGGCACTCTATTTTTTCCCTTTTTTTCCCAGCCTTCCCTCCATTTCTGTCATTCTCTTGCTTTGTCCATTCTCCAACATGCTTTTCCTCATCATGATGTGTCTTTCTTATCTCAAAGTTATCCTCTCCTCAAGTAATCGTTCTCTCTACAAGGCTTTTTCTAGGCCTGTATATACCCCTTCACACACACACACACACCCACACACACACACACACACACCCCGTCTGGGTATATCTTGTCTTTTCCCCCCAGTGTCGCTTAATTTCCCGACGTTTGGCCTGAAGGCTGCTGTGATCTTCACTTCAGACTCTTGGCTCGTCATATTGCCTGGAGAGCAGAAGTGTCAGGATTCAACTGACACTGAGTAGACACACACACAAGGAGACATACACATACAGTCAGTCATTTACTTCATCTAGATTGTGTGCGCTGTGTTAACCTATTCTAAAACAGCGTTCTCTTTATTTTCTGTCTCAACAGATTCCACATCACTGATTATAGCCCCTGTGTTATGAGTTTTGTTGAAGATTAAAAAAAAAAAAAAAAACACATACACACAGTAAGCATTTTTCTTCTTGAAGCAGGAATATGGGAACTCAGCCTGAGGTCACAGGTATTTATTCTGAATTGCTTTTCCTGATCTGACCGACCAACAACCCATTGAAATCAGAGTGGTGAATAATGAGTAGAGAACACCCAGAGAGCGAGCTACAAACCCTTGGTATATTGAAATCAAATGAGATTTTTTCTTGCTTTGATTCTCGCTCCATTTAATACAGTACATGGTGCCCCCAATATAGATTTGAGGCACTCACGATTGTTTTTCTGATTTTTAGAATTTAATATCAACATCTTTTCAGTTTTTGGACTTTGACACATCTTTTTCCATTAGTTAGGAATGCTCACTTATTATGCCTGGAGTTGTGGTTAAATAAAAATCAAAGTTTTTGATAATACTCAAACCTGAGTGGGACTCTCTTTGCTGGATAGTTTATTATGTACATAAAAAGCCAACAAGCGTTATGTTACATTTTTCTGCTTGGCCAGGTCACACATACCCAGAGGCAATGCTGAAAGGGAAGTCCTCAGCATGCCTTAGGGAGGACTTCATTTCCCCAAGCAGACAGTACAAAATCTGATGGTTAGCTCAGTTTTGTAAACATGTTCTATAACCTTTTAGCAGATGCAGCAACTACTGACAACCTGGCAAGCCTGGACAGATACAGTTTCACCATGTATTGGTAATGGGTTCCATGTCTCTATTTCTATTGGTTATTATTATCCAGAAATTGCAGCTCAACATTGACCGTTGGTGCATGTAATCCTGTAATCCAGATCTGTCTCTCTTTCACCTCTCCTCTATTTGTACTGTTTATTTCTGTGTTGTGTTGTCTAGTTGGGTTTTTGTGCCAGTCTGACTCTCTCATGCTCCTCTGGACTGCCTGTGATAATGGGGCACGGCCCATTTATTTTTCATCTAATCCTTCTGCTGAATCCCTTCACCAGATAATGCATTGCAAAAATACAAAACTACAAACTTCTTTCATGCAAGTCTTGACAATACTGATACTATTGTTATCTGCTACCAAGGACTCTTCACTCATGTTTTTCTGCTTAAGCTACGAGCTACAAGTAATGGACAACTTTTCAAGCCACACCAGACCAAATTATATAGTCCTTTCCAGGAAACTCTATTAAGTAATTTTACAGTACATATCAGTTCCTATCCAGGAAATTATATGAAACTATGGGACCTGTAAAAAAAGTGCACCTTAAATAAAACACAATCACTGATTATCACTAATCTAAATCCAGAAGCAAAACCTCACCTTTAATCCTCTAACTGAGACTCCAATCTATTTGATATGCTGTTACTCATCTCAAGTCCCCAGCCCCAATCTCCAATCAGTGTTTAAAAGGACATGCCCCTGGTGACTGAGACAATATTATCTCCAAACTTTTAAGACCTGATCTAATATCAGCCTCTGGCACAAAAGCTACACCTCTTATCCCATCATACATTATGTAAATCCTCGCTTGCTGATCCAGGGTCAGCCAAGGGGAATGGTTGCAGGCATGTGAAGCCCTACAGGATCCAATGTGAGTTCAGCAGACGTCTGGTTAAACCACCCACAGGGCAAGCAAGGCTGTCTGCAAAGATACGGCCAGACTGACCTCAGAGCTGCCTGTCACCTTATCTCGCTCCACAGGGACACACACATGCACAAGAACACACCCACACACACACACACACCTATTTCCATCTCCATGTATTTTTTGATTTTAGTAGGAGCTACTCCTCTTATACTTTATATTTAGATGAGATTCTCATCCAGCTCCCTTACGATAAGTGCACCAGTACAACAGCTTCACCTTCTAGATCACCAACATCTTACACAACCAGTAAAAAGTGGAGCGAGAGACTGAGCTGTGACAACAATGTGACCAGGGAAGAGGATTGGAATACAAATAAGAGGATATAACTGAGATAAAAGTGGTTGATGTACAGTATTGGTTCTTGAAACAGCCAGTTTTGTGTACATGACACAATGTAATTCAGCTGTGAGAACCAGATTAGGAAAACCGTTCTATCATTGTTAAGCCTGGAGAGAGAGGAGGCGAAGCTGAGCAGAAAACTGAATTGCAAGTTGAAGCAAAGAACAAGGTGTTCAGGCCTGGATCCAAGCCAAGACGTGTGGGGGCCTTGATAGCTTGAGTGTAGCAACAGGGTTTTTGAAATTAAATTTCAACAGACACTCGGCACCTAGTGGGAGGTTTAGGAGGGGAAAACATTACAGAATTTGGAAAAGTTGAATACAATGAGTGCTAAAGCATTGTGGGTGAGTTGTATAAGCTAGAGAGAAGATGTTGGGGGTCCGGCCAATAGGATGTTCTGGTATGTCAGGTAGGAGATGACATGTGTGCACAAAGGTTCCACCTGGACATGTATGCTCTGCCATTTCTCCTCTACTCTTCCCACTGTAATTTGAGATCAGACCCTCCTGTTTAAGAGTAGTGTAGCTCCTATGAGGAACAGAGGCAGTGCGTAAGGTGTGTGCATAGCGAATGTGAATGAAATAAAATTGTGCTCATTTTAAGTAAACAAATAGAAAATGAATATGTGGCGGTCAATATTGATATTGTGAAGGGCCACTACAAATAAATGAATGTATGGAAAACCCTGAATGTCCCTCCCGCCCCTGAAAATAATGGATTTCTCATTTGGAAAGTAACACCAGCGATTGTCCGACCAATGAAAATGTGGTCGGACAAGAGCATATACACTGTTAAAGCTGCAATAACTTTTTTGCACATTAAAGCTAAAAATGACAGTGAACCTAATGTTGCATTTTTCTGAAATTTATTTTATGTCACTGTTGCTGGTATGCAGTTAAAAAGTCTGCAAGTGATCTGGTAAGAATTTATCATTTACCGACAGAACTGTCATTATCAACCAGGCGGCGCAACCCAACCTTATCTACATATATCAATAGCAGACAGAAGACTGGCTTGGTTAAGTGGAAGTGTGGCTGAACAGAATAATATTTCAGTATTTCAACAGCAACATTTTAATATTATTTAAAATGTTCCTCAAAGAATGAACAAAATGACAGGTTCCCTGCTAAATATAATTTCTAAAAACTAAAAATATATCCAGAATATTTCAGTAATTTGATCAGACATTATCTTTCAAGAATTACAAATGCATTTGATCAGGCTAATTCACATGACCCTTGACTCTGAGCATCAGCTTTAGAATGCAGAGATTGAAATGGGGAAATATTATTATTTACTGCAGGACAGTAAAGATGATGACGATGAGATGATGAAGAAGAGACCAAAGTCACTAGAGAACAATTAGGAAGGAAATGTGAGCGTAATAACTAAACTGCTTTAATAAAATATGAATTCATAAAAATGCTATTAGATGATTCCCTAAGGTTTGAATTGCTTCTGTATTTACAGTATATCCATGTAGTATGTTTATCCACTCCCTCCATTCTTCATGCAACCACTGTGTAATTTTTGTCTGATGAACTCAATATGTCAGAAATCATAACTGTGTAAGAACAAGTAAGCAGAGTGAAAAGAGAGTTTGTGGAGGAAAGCCAGTGATGAGGAAAAAACAAAGTAATGAGAGGCTGAAATGAGAAATATGTTGGAGGAACGAAGCTGGAAACAGAGAATGAATCCTGAGAGAAAAAGAGAGTTGGAGTCAGGAATAGAAAATGAAAGAGAACAAAGGAAGACAGACTATAATGAGGAAAAAACAAATGAGTGAGGCCACAGGCTTAATGCAGTGTCCTCTCTCTGCAACAAAGCAAACTAAACAGATAAGCTCTTGTAACTATGGTACTGTCTGTTTAATAAATTACCTGCCCTGAAAAGAATACTGTACAATGCCAACAACGTTGGCTATTCACATTAAAAAAACACTGGTGGGGAACAAAAGTAATTAAAGCGACTACACAAACAAGACAGAATAGATGGAATATTTAATAAAACAAACAGGAGTGCGGAGGAACAGGTCCCCATTTAAACAGAGGTGTTGTAGTTTAAAACGCTTTACTGCCTGGCCTAAATCTTCTCGTATACAGAGTCAATACAGAGTCAAGAATTAAAAAACAACACGATCCTGATGAGATAATAATAGAAATACATTAGTGAGATAGAGTGTGTGCTCAGGAGGATAATACACTCTATAGCTGACACTTTTGCACTTCATGAAGTTGAGGTAAGTCTCTGTGAAACTCACTGATTAGTAGGAATGGGGGAAAAATGTATTCTAAGATGCATCGTAGCAATAATCAGAATCATAAAACTCAATTCTCAACATTATGTTCCCCTGTAACAAAGACTGGGCTGTACGTTCTTTAAGGTTGCTGCTGAACCAATCGGATGATGAAACTGGTGATGGAAGTAGCTGATGAGTGAGCCATCTCGCTTCCTCCTCATCTCTGTTGAGAGTTGCACATGTGCAGTACCGATCAGGCAGCTGTGGATCATGATGTGGATACAATCCGACCGGCACCCCTTGGCTTAAAAGTTAGCATATGGAATCATTTTGGCTTCTATGGAGTTGAAGGGAAAAGGACAAGAGCCACCCTATATGCAAGTAGAAGTAAATTAATATGTTTATTTTAATTATGAATCATTATAAATACACTATATTTTAAAAGAAGCAAGTAGTCACACAGTGAGAAAAAATAAATCATGTATAAAATAGAATATAGAATTTTGATGCATCAAGATGCATCGATAATCATTTTTTAATAGCACCGTAGCCCTCTGAATGCAAATCAAATCGAATCGTGAGGTGCCTAGAGATTTCCACCACTACTGATTACTAACTACTTTCTCTTTGTCTCATGAAACAGTAAAGCTTGTCATTTTTTTAAGACTTCAGGCTAAGATATAAATGACATTACTGCTATCATGGAGGTGTTGCATAGCAATCTAGCAATCATCCCCATTACGGTGTGTAAGTGTGCAAAAGGAGGTCAAGAGAAGTTGGAGGACCCATTATGTACTTGTAATTAACTTAAAGGACCTTTCACTGTTGCCATAGCAAGCAATTGCAGCAGATTAACAACTGAGCCCAAACCAACCCGAACACCCACACATATGCATGCATTTGATATTTATGTGGAGGATGTTCACTTAGCTCTTTTTGCATGAGAATACAACAATCAATCCTATGTCCCAATTCACTTCAGTAGATGTAGAATGTAAATGATGACAGTCGATGATGTGGTATAAAGTAAACATGGACACAGAAACAATGCCCAAGGTGGATTTGATAGAATATTTTATTAGTTTTTCCAACAATATTGATCACAGCTATACACAGTACTGCTTTCTAGAAATTACTTAAATAGGGTTTCTATAGGGCGTTTGTAGCACGGCAAGGTGGTAGAGTGGTTAGCACTGTTGCCTCACAGCAAGAAGGTTCTTTGTTTGAACCTGCCGGCTGGCCTTTGTGTGTGCAGTTTGTATGTTCTCCCCGCAACAAAAGCACTTTGATCGTGGTTCCAGTTAAATTGGGTCTCATCCCTGAGGACTTTTTCTGTTTTCAACAAAGACTACGATCTTTCCCTGACCATAACCGAGTGCCTAAACATAAGTAGAAATGTTTAATAATGCCGTGGTCACTGTGAGCAGATATTGTATTGTATTGCACTGAAAACAAATGAAATATGTTGTCAGTGAACAAATTACTAATAGGTTAAGTATCAACATTTTTGAGACTTTCCAAATACATCAATTAACAACATTTCTTAATATTTAATTAGAAAAATTAATCCGACCGGCATTGATGACGCTTTCCTTTAGAAAGTATTTGCTGTTGGATATCAGTTGTATATGAGCATAAAGACAAGGTTGCAATTTAATATCTGCACATAGCAACTAAAGCCTGATTAAGCTTTTTTTTATGGCTTTGTCAAACAGTGACTTCAAGCAGGAGTTTTGTCTGCCCAGCATCCATCCCAACCACCTGTGGCATACTAAAAGGTACAACTCCCTTCACTGTGGTGTACATAATCTAGGCAGATATTATGTTTTCTATCAAAATGTAAAAATAATTTCTGGGAGACAGCGTTGCTGATGCATGCCATCTAACTCTCTACAATATAAATGGATAACAGCTTTGTATTATCCAGATCTGTTCCATTGTCATTCATCATTAGTCCTACACAGATGAGTTTTGTTCTTTATATCGCTGGGTCTCACCAGTGGTGCAAGGCAACTGATTTATATGCCACATCTCATACACGGAGTAATTCATAAGAGTGGTTTATATAAGACACTGAGACAAGGTGTTAAAGTAGTAATCTTGAGAGGAAATAAGCAGAGAAGAAAGCTTAAAGAAGAAAAGTGAGAAACAAACGGACAATATAGTCAGTTTCCCTGTTTTTTCATTACATTTAGCCATTCAGCTCATTACATAAACAAAATATGTTGGGGGCTAAATAGATGGTTTCAAATGCTTTTTTCACCCCACATAATCATTCTGTTCTGTGTTGCATATACACATACACACTAAAAGGACACACTGGGAGCTGATTTACTTCCTGATTTATTTCTGATGCATAGTCAGACACACACAGCTAAAATTACTTTCATATTTGAAAAGAAAGATCCAAACAATACTCTGACTGCTTCTGTCTCTGCGGCTGTCCATTTCATTCTTCAGCAGGCATTTAATTTCTTGAATTTTTCTCACTATTACTCAGTCTGTCTCTTTTCTGTTGGGTGCTTGCAGTTGAGTAAACTCTGTCCCCATTTCTTCTCTTTCACTCTTCCACTCTGTGTAAGTTCAGGAGCGCAAATACAGCAGAAAAAGGAAGTCACTAACAGAATGATGGACAGAAAGCCATAGAAACAGACATAAGGAGAAAGATACAGTGACCTGGACGTCAAGCTTGACTAAGCAGAAACTTTTGACAAAACAGACCAGGAGAAACAGACAAAACTCTCTATTTCTTTAACAGTCTCTCTCACACACACATACACACAAAACTCTTGCAAACAGAATTGTCTGACCAAATTATCCCCGTAGGTGCTTACTTTACCCTGTACCTCTCTTTCCTCTCATTGTACCTTCATCTCTGTAACTGTTATTTTCTCTCAGCTTCACTCCATCTTACTTTACTCCCCTCTGACTAAGCTAGACTTAATTAACCTTTATGAAAGTGGGAAGTGCAATATTATGACAATATTATAGTCTGATTCAATGACAGTTCTGAATGAAATTTTACTACAGTAAGTACATTACCATTTAAACTAGTGAAAGCCAATTGCTTCAGAAACCTTTTGGAGTACATCAAGTCTGTGGGACTTTTTTGTGTAGACAAAAAAATAATCCAACTGTCGATATGACTGGCATTATTTAGCATTATCTCAAAAGTGACAGCCTAAAGGTCTAAATGTAACATAATCCAGCAGCCTATCAGAGCTATCAGGAAGATCCTAATATTTACGTTTTAATAAATAACCTGGAATGTAGTCAGTGACTGGATCAATACGGCAAATTCCCAGAAACAATGTTACTTCACTATGATAGCGTTTAAAAAGCTATTATCTCTGAAACAGTGAATTAATTAATTCAAGGGGGCCCAGAATAATTATAGACATTCAGTGAGTTATTAAATAGGCCAGTGTGGCGTGCTAATGAGGGAAAATTTAACCATATGATACCATAGAAATGTTTATGCTTTATCTAATAGTATCCCTAATGAATTGCCTTTTATAATGAAACACACACTGTATATGTTAATGCCTACTCAAACACGGCATGGCTTTTCTGATTACAACTGACCGGTCTAGCCTATTCAACACCCAAACACCACAAGATAAATTATTTTTTAAAATATACTTGATGTTTTGATTGTTTAAAACAGACATAAGCATAAGCATTACATCTCCCTAGCTACCCAACCTTACTGTGCATTCAGTTACAGCTCAGGAGCTCTGCAGAAATGCCTTTTGACAACATCCCCACTATGAGAGAAACATTTGGTTTGGCAGGATCCTGCAGTGAATTTCAATATACTTCTCAAAGTATAACAATAGTGAATTAATAACTTAACTGCACTTACATTAAATTGTAAATGACAGAGGAGAAAGACTAAGGGAGAACGGTTGGAGGAAAAGAGGGAAAGGTCACTGATAATGACATACGTGATGTACATCGGATATGATTAAAGGTGCCAAGTTCGTTCTGAATACAGAACTGAGGCAAAAAATGAATTCAACAGCTTGTGCTGCGTGAAACACCCAAGCTTGGGAATACACACATGCACATTCACCCTTTAACATAATCACATTCTGCTGCAGGAGTGACAGGCTCTTGTCAGACCTGTATTACATTCCAGAGATACATTTCCTGAAAGGGGAGAGAGAGAAAACAGAGAGGAAAGTGAAGGAAGAGAACAGCGAGGGAAAGCTGGATGAGCAAGACAAGGAACTAGCTGTCTTTATCATTTGATTTGTCTGTGCAGCAAGGATCAGAGAGACCTGAACCAAATGCTTCAGACGCAGGATATATTTTCTCTAATCCAGGCTGGACTGGGTAATTACCATTATTATCTCAGTATTACCACAAAATGAAATTTCATTATCTCAGTGGTCTCAATGAAATCAGCTTTGATACTTGCATGTGTCTGTTTGTGCGCATATGTGTGGGTTTCTCTGCTGACCATGAAAGCACGGGACAGCTTCCAGTCAGAATCCATAGTCCACTAACAACCACATCCAGCCCAAACAGCCTCTGTCAGCTGAGAGTCAGAGGAGCTCACTTTAATATTTTAAGACTTCAAAGATAAAACACAGAGAACAGACTCCCATCTGTAATGTCATGATGAAAAGCAACTGAACGAGTTCCATCGATAATAACATGCTGACTGACACGAAGTCAGAAAGTAACTTTGGGTTTGTACATCACAGGCTGGCATCATGGTGCATGCCTTACATGGTAGAGTATCTTTGAAAAATACTTTTCCAGATTTACTTTGATTTAAGATTTAACTCTTTAAGATTAAGAGGATTATTGTGATTAATGCGAGCCTTCAATGGCTAGAGATTCCCTTTAAATGATGGAATTGATAGGATTCAGTGCTGAGTCATTCAAAGTTAATCACAAACAGAGACAGCGAGAAGAAAATTAATTAATTCACAGTAAGATTTTCTCATCTTATTGTCATTGTCAATTTGAATGAATTGCTTTGCACCTATTGTGATACTTAACTTTCCAGGTAGAGGATCTTTAAATGGACCTATTCACAGTTTCCTCCAATTTAGTTTCTCCAACATTTGCGTTCCCATTTTCTTGGCAAGGGGGCTTACAGCATACTATTCATTTAGGTTTGCTTGGTCAGGGAAAACTGGAAAAATGGAGACTGTCCTCACTCGACTGTCCTCAAGAAAAACTACAGCAATAACCGTTTCCACAAATGCCCCAAAACGACATATGTTTATGTTAAAGTGACAAAGCCCTCAAGGAAAAAAGTAATTATTATTTAAACATTTTTTCTCAAAACTGTGACTCATTTAGGGAAATTTGTTCTAACTGAATTGAAATGAGATGTTATTGCAACTACTCTATCTCAATTTGGTTTTTTTACTCAATAATACAAATTTATCAAGGACAACGTTGCAACAAAATCTGAAGTTAATGAGATACAACAGGAGGGAATGTGAAAACAGAGGAGCAAGGTAAGAAACAGAATAATGAGGAATAACAAGGACAAGGAAATGTGTATAAGTTGGAGGGAGGATGACGCGAGTGAGAAGGAGCAAGAGAAAAAGGGAAACAGAAAACAAGTACACTGCAGAGAAGAAACTGACAGAGGAGAGGAGATGGTAGGAGGAGGAACGGAGAGCGAAGAAGAGGAAGTTAGTAAGAAATGGAGCTCATCTGGATTCTATTAAGTATTCATGTATACAGCTTTGGGATTGACAGGCAGTGTCTCATTAATATGAACAGACAGGTAGCACTAAATTTTGGATGTGGTGCTGAGGAGATGAAGCAACATACCCAACTGCATGACTTAGCATCTGGTTTGGTAAAAAGGCACACTTACAATAATCAGTACTTCATTATAGTCAAATATACAAACAATGGCACATAATCTACTCAAATAACTGCACTTGTTTATAATCAATAGTCCATACACAGACACACATCTTTAACTCATTGAAACAAGAGTAGGATGTTCTTTTGTGCAACTAAATTTAAAATGTAACTTGCCCAAACTGAAAATCCAGCCAACACTCATCCCCCTACACACTGACGCAGAGGGAGAAAATGACAAAAACCCACATATAATGTTGTTCTCTATGTGACGAAAAAAAGTGACTGTTGCATCAGTAGGTGGTATTTTAGGAAACTTATGTTGATAAAAAAGCTACATGAGTGGTAATTGAATGCATAGATTTGCAGTGATCAGCTGGAAGGAGGCACTAATGACGGGAGATACATGAAAACACAGGAGGGGAAAGCAGTAATTGGGGAAAGGGTATTTCCCTTTAATATAATAGTCCCTTATCCTATCGGACTTTTGGCTTCCAGCAGACGAGTTGATGTCACTGTTAGTGTGGCGCCTTACAAACCAGAAATTCACTTAAACTGGACCTGAAGTGCAAAAGTTAATGAAATAATTTTTGATAAGTGGTATAACTCTGAGATCAGGAGACTCAGGAACATCGAGCTAAATACAAGACAAAAAAAACACAGGACAAGATGTCAAGGTCAAGATGTTTAAATAACAAGAAATGTATCAGTGATATGTATTGACAATGATGTATAGAAAATGATGGACAGATAACGGTGTATGTTTGTAGCGTGGAACCACGTTGAATTAATATGCTAATTCTACTATAAGGTTTCTGATACTAAAGTGGGAAAAAGATTGGAAATTAAAATGTGCTTTTTTGGTGCGGTCCATATAAATTCAATTAAAGTACAAACACTACTTACTTGTACCTTTTCATGGAAAATGGGCTGCTGTGTGTGTGTACGTGTGTGTGTGTGTGTGTGTGTGTGTCAACACCCTTGTTTGCTATAAAATCGTGGACCACAACAAACAAATCAAGGATTCTGCTCTCTTTCATGTCCTGAGTAAACCCATGGGGGAAGAGAGGGAGTCACACTGCACAGGAACAGACTGAAGGCAAGAAAACAACAACAAACTGTGTGAACCATGTTTACCTCCATGAATGACGCAGGACCTTAGGCTAACTACTAACAAGTTGCATCATCTCTTCCTTGAAGTTTCATCAAAGCTGGACCAGTAATGTTGCTGTTTGGACTTGAAATTTAAATATAGCACCTACACCAGTCAAAGTATTTATTTTAAACAATACACCCACCATATGCGTTGTAACATTATACCTATCTAGTTTGCTGGACTTTTTAACATCTACTTTATGGTAGTCACCAAAAGGAATAATTTGGGTGATTCCACTTCAGGTGCCGATTTCAATAAGTAGAAGAGGTTGGTTAGATTAGAGTCATTCTCCAGCTGGAAAACATTGAAGATGCAGTTTGTTGTTGACTGCATATTGTCTCAACAACATCAACACAGCAGGAGCGTGAGCACAGTACCCAAGTTCTCACTGATCAAAGAGCGAAGATTTCAAAGACTAATTCCTCCTCAACACGTGCCCATGCTCAGCTCTCAGACAACCAACAGATGTGATCTCATTTCACATCATCTTAGAGGAAGCAGAAAGTCTTACTTGGGAACAAAGTTAGGGAAGAGAGGACCGGAGAAACAAAGAAAGACATGATGCAGGAAGGAGACAACGCAGCAGACTACTTAAGGTCAGCTACAGAACAACAATTTGACTTCTTTCTCAACAAGTACAATACACTAACCGAAATATCAGTCTGACAGACAGATTTTAGATTAGCTGCACACTGGCAATGATGCCTTGATGTACGTATTTATTTGCATATACAGCGGGGAAGTGAGATCCGATCACAAGTGGTCACTGGAGACACATTTTAATGCCAGGTGTGAACTGACGGACTCAGAGCTGTCCACTTGTGATCGGATCACACAGGACGGATGTTAACGTCTGAACGGGGCCTTTCTGACATCTCAGCTTGTTATAAACTGTTCAAGATATAATACTGAGTCACTGTTTACAGTGCAGCCAACAAGTGGTGCAGCCATTGAAATATGTGGAGTAAAAACAACTGTGAAGAATTTCAAGAGTGGATGCCAACACTGGAGAAATTACATATTGAAAAGATGGAAACAGAATTACCCAAAGGTGACATGGTTGCAGGAAATCTACCACTGATATATAATATGTAAATAATTCTGTAGTGCATTTTTGGAATTTGCGTCCGGGGGAATGTAAACAGAAAAAAATAAGACAGTGCTGATAATATGGACTTCATTTTCCCATTAAAAGTTCAATATCACGGTCTGCCTGTCGAGAGCTATACCTTGGGGCGTTGAGATATAGCCAGCAATAACACAGAAAAGAAATATCAGATTAAAACAAAAACAAAGATAAGTTTGAAGGAGCTCCACACGCCTTGGTAGTCTTGGTTAACTAGCATCTTGTGACGTGAAGAGGTGAAAGTTTCTATATTTTTTTTATGATCAAGGAGTTGATGAGCAGACAGATGGTTGAATAAAAAGCGATCCGGTTGTCTTTGTACAACAGCTGCGTAAACAATAATACAACTTGGAAATGCTAGCGGGGTGTAACAAGGAGAAAAGTTGAATCATTTTCTGTTGCCAATTTAGTAGCAACTTCCTTTAAATCACTGATTTGGAAAATGTTTACGCAATTTATTGATATCAGCAAGCTATAATTTCCCCTAAATGTCAGTGTATAATATTGAATTATTGCCCAGTCTTAATTAAAATCAGTAGTTTTTTTTTTTTTTGTGTGCCATACTATATCAAAAGAGTGATTCTCCAGTCCCTAACAGCATACAACATCAAATCCCAAAGCATTTCATTTCTCTCAACCAACACTACAAGGAATCTAATGAGCCCTCTTGAGAATATGCCCCCTCCCATTGGATTATCTTCAGTCTGATTGGCTGAGAGAGGCCTGGTTGTCTGAGGAGCCAGACACTGCCAGTAGTGTGTTGACTGCGGTTCTGTTATGTCTCAGGGAGAACTCTGTAGAAGAAATTGACATCATCACAGAAGAAGAAGCCCTCACCTGGTTGCTAAATGTATTTTTCTGGTCAGATCAGAATCACAATGTCAGCCTGAGTCAGTTATGCCTTTCAACCAGGCTCCTGTTAGGCCTGTTCTTTTTTTGTGATTACAGACATCATAAGATGCAGAAACTCCATCAGCTGCTGTTGTGTGGTGCAGTGTGGAGTGGCTTGTTCAACATATTTCACTCAGTCAGTGAAGTCATCACTCTACATGCTTGCTTTTAGCCGTTGGTTAATTTGATACTACAATTTGAAGCACTCTATCTTTTAAACCAAAGTGACTTGAAACTACATTTTCATGCTCTATCGTGGATTAAGTTTTGTGAAGCTGCAACTGATGGTTCTTTGGAGCTGATGTGAATAACAAAACACACTTACAGCAACGACTAAAAAAAACTGACACTTCCTGTTGCCTTCGAGGAAGAATTCCACAGGCACTTCAACCATTAACACAAATAACTATGTACGGTGTGGATGTGTTAATATGTGTCTTTCTTACATATTTTTTACTGAAAACACGAAAACCCTCCAATAAATAAAAAGAAGAGCGGTAAACGGAAAGAGAGGAGGGGATAAGACAATGCAAACAAACAGAGCTTACAAATATTAACGTTACCAAAAACAACTGAGGTGTCATTGCACTTTAATGATTATAAGAAGCTTTCCAGTCAGAAAATAAATGTTCCCAATATCCGTATATATCCTGCTCTGACTTAACAGGCAACAAGAGCACCTCTGGTATTTTACCCAGATCAATAACAAATAAACAAAGCCAGACACTTCTGTTTTTCAGATTAAAGAGAGGTGTGTGTAAAATACTGAATATGTATTGCTTGGGAGAGTTTTCTTCTGCAAAAATGAACACTTCCCTCTCACTCTTATTATATGTGTACAAGTACTAAATTAAAGGCAAATGGATTTTATGTTTTAATCTGGAAAATATTGAGTCAAGGATCTGTCAGTTCTACTGTTAGGTGTTGAGTTCCCATTCATTTAGATGTAATTGTGATTCACTTGTCATATGACTTTAACAACCCCTATGTCACTCAACAACCATAACTCATTGGGCGATAGGTCTTTTGCACAGAAGATAATGGTCATGTCAAAGTAGAAAAATAGGTTCTAATAATGAAATTAATGATAGCTGAATTCCATTCAGCAACTTCAGTTTCGGGGTCATGGTATTGTGCCTCCTGGGACACTTGATGTATCTCTCAAAATCATACGTCATCCAACAATCATATTAATCATAATTATATTCAAGAATGTTATATAGTGAAATCAATCAGATGACAGTCAAAGCTGATTCATTCTTACTGTGTAAAGTAATAACTGTGTAGACACATTTTTATTGTAATCAGACCATTCATATGAATACACAAGGACCATCACTACTGATTTTGAATGACTTACACATGCATCACAAAGTAAAAGCATTAATCATCTACTTATTTCCATACATCATTATCTCTTGTCGCATGATTACAGAACATCATGCATATAAATCAAACACACTTTAATGTAACGCTAATGTATAATAGAAGCTTTGATAAATTCAAACAAACTATTAAGATTTCTGTAGTCTGTAATACATTAAACTCAATGATTATGTTGCATTTGCTAACTCACAGTAAACATTCAAAACAACTAACTTTAAAGTAAAAACAGAATATTCAGAATCACGTACAATCACGCTGCCAGACAGGTGGCAGAAAATTATGAAGGTACATCATCAGGGTCCAGATGTTATCATTACCGCTCACTAAAGTATGCAACGTGTGAATGACTGTGAGGTCCTCTCAGGTGAACTAACCATGTCAATGCACAAATCACACATTCCTTTATATCCAGACATTTCTCCCACAGTTTTCCCCCCTTTTAGATTATATGATCAACATTACCCACAAAAACATCCAAATAAGGTTATTCCTAACCCAACTACATTTTAGAAAATTCTATTGGGGATTGGATGTAAACAAGAAACTATGTTTACCTAAGTCACATTTTATCTCCATCAGGTCACATACAGCGCATTCTAACTCTGTCTCAGTCTGTTCACTCTAACACAGGGCACAGCATATTTGTACAACCTTGGTCTCTTAGGAGACAGAGCCAGCCGAGCTTTATCAGGCTCCAACAGAGACCTGAAGTTGACCTAAACCTGGGGGAAAACACTGACTCATACTGCCTTTAACCTAAAGAAGAAAATTCCTTTACAATGCTGTATAACGACAGAATTCCGTCAAAGTAAGTCGGCTAACTTGTCTTTTTTAAAAATTATTCTTGTCAAGTTCTTTGTTTTAGGAAAGTTGAGATAAAGTTTTAGATAAAATAAAACTCACTGGCACCGAAAGTTCAGCCAAATCCAGCATAGGGTTCACAGGTTCTCTATTAACTAACTATAAATGCTAGCCTGGGAACCAGATGAATCTGTGAGCTCATGTTGTATTTGGTCTGGCAGATACATCTGGCCCCTCTCCCATTCAGACTGATTTCATAGTTACAGGCATCTGGCCAAGCCATTCACAACCATTTATCATTATGAGGCAGGTTTAATACGATATGAGAGGAGCACCGTTCAGGCATCTTTGTAAATATCCAAGATGGCAGCTGCCGATGCGAGATGTTCCCGGCCGGCTACAGCGGCAGTATTAAACAG
The DNA here is from genome assembly GCA_031216445.1 of Lateolabrax maculatus. Lineage (NCBI taxonomy): Eukaryota > Metazoa > Chordata > Actinopteri > Acropomatiformes > Lateolabracidae > Lateolabrax > Lateolabrax maculatus. Next base: position 14,697,279 of record CM062206.1, read on the forward strand.
ACTGGACGGTTAATTTTCTCTAAAAGAAGAACAATCAACTCCACTTAAACTTTATGTTAATAAGAAGTATGTGTGTGCTGTACTTCTGACAGGACGTACCATACAACAGGACGGCCTTTCGTTGCTCTGATTAGTTGTCTCCGCCCGTCGATAATGCCCCTTAGAAATCTAAAATGAACTGGGAGGTTCCAGACAAATAAGCATTTGCGAATTAGTCCAGCAATGCCAGGCTATATAAATGCCGGCAATAAATCACAATGGAGTTGTATGATCTGTCCATTAAATGTTTCTATGAAATTATGAATGAAGGGCGTGATGCACAAAACAAGAGGATATAACTCCACTTGTTTTGAGCAAAATCTCTGTCCTATAAAAACAGGAGGGCCTGAAGCACTAAAAAATTTACAAAGTTAAGTTAAAAGAGGTTAAAATACAAAATAAAGCTACATAAATTACGAAAACAGACTAGGCTATTAATGTAGTCCACAGATAGATAAACAGCTGGCTTTCGCCTGCCTCTGTGATAACAGTGTTCACTTCCTTCTGGCAGCAGAAGTCTTGGTTAAGGGTCACACGTGCGCGCAACTATGGGACTACACGTACATGTGCACGTGTAGTCCCAGGATACAAGGACATGCCTGTGTGTTAGGAGTTGTGTGTCATCATGGCTTACATGTACTAATCACACACAGATGGACATACATACATGAGGGACTTTTAGTAAATAATCTCACGAGCGTATGTACGTGCGTCCTTGTCCTCTGTGATCCTTTTCTCCCCCCACACAAACACATACACACCTCTTTGGGACAGGTGTGGTCTTGTTAAGTTTATTCTTGTTAATTTTGGAAAGAATGAGTCAAGTAAAGAGGGAGCTGGCTAATAGAACAAATCTGAGATTTGGGTTTGGTCAATTAACAGAGTAATCAAAAACACACCCATCATCATCGCAGCAGTTATGAACACAATAATTATACAGCTGACACAACTGGTAATCAAAATGCAGATAGTAATTAAATTTGACAGGATTTTTTTCCCTTTTTCTTCCATTGTCCGTTTTTATCAACAGAGATACCGGCTGCATTTTTTAGATAATGAACAACAACTTGCAGTGAATGACATGTTTTTTTCTAAAATGGATAAAACAGATGCCAAAATTACTATTCAATAAACAGCAGCGCTGGTTTGGGTTGTCTTTGGCAGAAGAATTGATAAGGGCCACCTGCTGCACAGTCAACAACAGGGACTTTGTGAGAGAATATTATTTTGAATGCCTCAGTTATAGGTAGTCCATCTGCTTCCATTTTCAATCGCTGATGATACACTCTCTGGCTGAGCCCATTAAATGAAAAAAAGAACACGACTCTAGATGAGAAAGCCTTCTGATTTGCTTGCAGAGTTACACTGGATCCACACATATTTGTTGTCACTCAAATTCTCTCTCTTGACATTTTAGATGATAAACTACGGGTGTAAATCCCGATACGATATTAAATTGATTCTTTGGACAATGATACCATATTTTCTGATATCAAAAAATTCTGCCACGATACAATTTTCTATTCTAATCAGTTCAGGGGCCAGCGGTCGATGGGACTATATCATAGCCCATTTCACACAATCAGTTACATTTATATCAACTCGCAAAAAGCAACTAAAATACGATTTGACATTTTTTTACTGATTGACTGAACTAAACTATCTATTTATCTATTTATTTATGCAAAACTATTTATGAATCAGAATCTATTTACAAGAATGTAAAAGTGTGTGTATTATATAGAGCCTAAGCGTAACCATAGAAACTTAATACAATTGAACTCCCAGGAACTTGCACTCCCCGCGTCCTCCTGCCTGCACCACACTGTGATGGAAATCTTAGAGCTGGTTCACTCTAACAAGAAGTTTCAGGAGACCGGGATGTCTTACACAGGTATGAAGCTTGATTGAGGAGAAAAGGGAAACACCACATATGAATTACTGCTACCCAAATCTGAAGACGGTGTCCTGAGGATCAGTATTTAACCCTCCCCAGAACTGCTAAGTTCAGCTATATTGAAATAGGGTTATTCCTAACTCAGCCTGGCATGTGTGATGACTCTATTAACCACTGCTGTCCTAGCAACAGCATCAGCGTCAACAACCAGGCACCAATCTATTGTGTCTAAAATATGCCTTTATTTCAAAATAAAGGCATATTTTAAAGATGACAATATGGAACTATGTTTTCACTTTGCGTTGATGATAATGGATCGTTGGTCATTTGATCAATACATTGATCCAGATTGGTAGATTGTTACACCCCTTTGATTAACTAACAATGTCAATTAGAAGATTTTTTTTCTTTTTTTTCATTGACGTAGAGCTGAAAAAATTAAGTCAATTAATCAATTAGTTGATCGACAGAAAATTGATGAGCAAATATTTTAATAATCAAATAATTATAATTACGTTTGTAAAGCAAAAATGACAAAAATGTACAGGTTCCAGCTCCTAAAATGTGAATCTGTGTTGTTTTTATATTCTTCTGTGATAGTAAACTGAATACCTCTGGATGGTTGAGTGTTTATTGGACAAAATTGTTTCAATGTGTTAACTTGGGATTTCAAAAACCATGAAGTGCATTTTTCACTATTTTCTGAAATGTTATGATGATTTATGTAAACGGGACTCTTTTAAGGCAGTTTATTTTAGAAAAATATTGCAGACAAAATTGCAGCATGCTGGATTCAAATACAAACACACAGCAAGAGAGAGAAAGGACTGAATAAGAAGAGTGGACAACATAAATAAGATTTGTGGCTGTGGAGGTTGAGGTTAATGAATAAAATAATAACAAATATCATGTGATGGAAACCATCCCATGTCCCACTGGCTCTCTGATAAGTGTGGATGTGGTTTTCTGACCAGCGACATAAAATCACCAGTGACATTCAGGCTGCAGGCCAAACAGCTAATAGGCTCTACCCTGCTTATCAGTATACTGCACTGTCTGCCAGCCCGGAGGACACACACAAGCATGAACACTCAGACACTCAAAAGAAATGAGTGAGTGCACTGAATTTCTAATTTCATATGTGTGCGTGTTTCTCAACACAGGGCAGAGCTGCTGTGCTATTTACAGTCACAATTTCTATTTGTGTCTTGTCTTCTGTTTGCCCAACTTGCAGTTCAGGTTGTTCAGGTCAGGTCGGTCGGTGGGTCATTGTTTTTCATTAGTCCAAATACTGCATACATTTACATCTCAAATTTGATTCTAAACTTAGTCAAAAGTATTGCTACGATTAAAGAATAGCCTTTTGAAAACCCAAAAATTTGCTGTAATGAGCACAAAATGAGCCATCGACTTAAATAAACCATCACACAGTTTTTTTTATTAATTCTGCTGAACTACTGCTGAAATTGAAATGCAGAGGCATTTAAATTTCAAAATCTAAGTTGGTATAGACGCAAACACACACACACACACACACAAAGACCTGGGTGATACTGTTCTCGACTTCACACAAATATGGCTGTAACATGGAGCTTCAAAGTCATTCAAATAAATTCCTGTTAAGTCTCCTGTGACAGTTTTAATAAAGGGAAGTCAGTCAGTGAGGAAGCGAACGAGAGAGTGAGATGATAGGCGAAGATGGTGATAACATGAGAGAGAAGGGAAAACATGCCTTAAAGAGAACATGGCTGTGAAACAAAAAGAGGTAAAAGAAAGGGCAGGGGAAGGGGAGGGGGAGGGTTGCAAGTAGAGAGGGGAAACAAAAGACTCCACAACAGTAATGATGCAACGAGAAGAAGGAGCAGGACAAACTACTTCATCTTTTCTTTCCTTATATTCCATCACTCTCATTCAGCCTTTCAGAGCCACACTTTCCCACATTGTAGCAGCTAATACGTCTCCTCACTCTTAGCTTCCCTATTCCCATTAAGATACGATTTGTACATTTGTACATTCAGCTGCTGTCAGCTCCCACAATTAGCCATAATTCATTATTGACATGACTTAAATCTGTCTGTTACTACTTTATTTCTCTTCAAATACATCAAGTCTGGCCAAGAGAACATAAAAAGCGCACATTACAATAATAAGCAGATTTTGAAGTTCACTAACAGAATGCTAAAGAAAGTTGGAGTGCAGAATAAAAAAGGGAAATAATTTGCAGGCAATCATTTATTGACATTAAAACTGCATGATGTGATGGAAACAGAAATCAATGTTTAATTGTGCACGTCATTATCAATGGTTAATAAATCAGCATAAATGGAATTTTTTAAACCCATTTTTATTCTGTTGTTTACTTGTACAGCATAATCATTATTTACACAATGCCGCATAAGAAAAACATTACTTTTCTTGACAGTATAGCTATGTATATTTACTGTATAGAACTAATCTAATGAAGCGCATGTGGACTCTTCTTTCTCTTTCTCTTCATCTTGTTTCTTTAACTTATATGCCATTGATTTAATTTACTGTACAGTATGTGGATTTATTGGCACTATTGAAACAGGGGCGGGCACTACCTTTCAGTTAGAGTATCAGGATTATATTGTACCACTTATTAATCCTCTGATCCTAATAAATGATGGTAAATAGAGAATTCACTGTCAAGACATAATGTCTTCCAAAAAAATGAACCAACAAATTACTATCTTCCTTCTCTCATCTCAATTTCTCTCTCAAGGAACTCTCGGACTGAGTTTTAAATTATCTTTAAATAACAGAAACAGACTTGCAGGGAATGAAAAAAATCTTATCAAGGTGCAGAGTCATCTCTTACCAGTTATTATTCCAGCTTCTTATGCATACCTGCACGTCTAATATAACGTACATACATTCATACCCACAGTGCAAGCGGGATGTAACATACTTTACCCTGCAAGTCTGTCTCTCTAAAGCCTCTTTCACACAGGCACTGTTACCCTGACGTTGTCCGGACACAGTGTCTGTGTGAACACAAATGTCCGTGTCAGTTGGACCAGACTTTAAACAGACTTTAACCGGCCATCTCTCTAGTACAAAGTCCATGCTCTCATCCACAGCTGGATAAACGCAGCCAGCTAAAAGCTGCGAGGCTGGCGCTAATGGGAGAGAGGAATTTTTATTTCTGGTGAAAATCTTAAAAACATTGAATTACAAACCGCTGTGACTTTTTGCGTCACGTCCTGCCTCCTGCACCCCTCGCCCTAAACCAGACAAACTATTTCCAGTTAGTGTGAATTGAGTCTGACATGGACATCTCCTGCTGTGTGCTGCATGTGTGAAAGGGCAACTCCAACCCGCACATTCTCAATGTGAGACGGAATAATAAGCCTGATATAATGTGCAGAGTAATCATGATAGTTGACAAGTTACTGTGAAAGACTAATGGTGAATTTTGTGCACCGTAACTCCTTTGTTGTGTGTGTTGCTTTGCTGCAGTACATTGTTGTGTGACAAAAGTTTAATTAGACACTTTAGCTTATGTAAGTCCATTAACATCAACGTGCCAAACAGCTGTATCTGATTCAGGTTTACAGCACCCTTAATAACTTCTGTGAACCCAAACATTACAGTAGCTTTACCAAGTTTCTTAACACATTATTTTAGTATGCTGCACTGCTTCGTAAATGAACTGATAAAAATGAAAATGATGTAATCAAAATTGACACTAAGTAGAAACTTGAAAAGGGGAAGAATAAAAAACCTTAAGATCAGCCAAACTTCAGCTGCATTGGTAGGTTGGGTGGGTCAAACACAGGTCTTTCACCCAGGGGACCTCTGTTCATTTCCTGTGTTAAAGCAATAGTCAACATTGACTTTTTCTGGTACATAAGTTATATAGGGTACGTAAATTAACTTAGTAACTAACTCATTTAAACCCAAACCACAATTTTTTCCTAAACCTAACCAAGTAGTTTTGGTGCCTAAACCTAACCAATCTGCAACTGTTTCACACTGTTACAAACGTGTTTATTATTGTTATCAAGACGATAAAGGTCACCTGACTGTGGCAACAAAGGTCACCTGACTTCGTCCTTTCCTCTAGGTCCATATTTGACGTGTTGGGAGTGAGTATGTATGCACCTTCTGGTCTACTGGGTGATAACTGCCCCATGAACCTACTGTTAGGTTTAGTAGACCCTTACTAGCCCATATATTTTGGACAGATGTGTGATGATAGCGCCTATTCAATAATCTAGTAAGAGTCAAATCGGGTAGCCTGAACATCAGTAGGAACAGAGGTTCAGCCTGCTAACATACTGATGTGTGACTCCACAGTAAAAACTAAAAACTAAATTCAGTAGATTCAATATACTGACATACAACCTTGAGTGTGTGATGCTTACAGATGTTTTTTCTGCACATTTTGAATTTGAGATACACTGAGAATATCTCAACAGACAATAAACTCTGTATGAATGAAGTAGTTCAATAGTTCAACATGATGTTGTGGTAAATGTAAAAAGTAATAAGTAATAAGACATTAATGCAGTGAGTAGATACAATTAAACAACGAACAATGAGCAATGGGCTATGTACTGATGAAACATAATATACTTTGGTTTTAGTATAAAAAAAAGTTTACTGTTGAACCATTTAGCTATTTTCCTCATAACAACACACAGCTGAGTACATGACACCAGTTTGTTTGATTTACCAGACAGCAAGGTGACAGTTTTATTGTACAGCTTGGCATGCTGACACCTTCTCTTGGCTCTTATTAACAAGGTTTATTTAACCCTCCATACACTGCAGGAGCAGTATCTTCTCTGTATTACTAAATGAAAATCAGTCAGAAAAAAAAAAAAAAAGTCAGTCATGCTGGAATGACATGATATTTCATTATTGTTGACAAATTAGAGTGTTTGCATATGCACAATTAGAAAAAAGAGGACAGTAAGTATGTAAGCATTTGTATGGTTATGTGCTTGTCTGTATTGTTTTTTTTTAAATTTTCTGTTTTGCTCATTTTGAGTTTCTATGCTATTTTTCCATTGATCTGAAACTTTTCACTTATCCTATGAAATATATCAACATGGTGCAGAGACAGCGTGTCCTACTGACTTTGGTGATCCCCTGACTTCTCCTCTAGAGCCACCATGAGGTTGACATTTCTGGTTCATAGTGAATTACCCCAATGACTATTGGGTGGATTGCCATGCAATTTGATACAGACTTTTATAGTCCCTAGAGGATGAATTGTAATAATTTTGATCTTCTGACCTTTCATGTAGCACCATCATCACGTAAAAGTGAAATGAAATGACCAAATTGCTGCAAAACTTCTAGCATACTTATCAACCCAAGCCAATATCAGCATGCAAACACACAAATTAACACGGTGAAAACAGAACATTAGCATTTGACAATTAATGACATGTTGGAGGTTTGATGTTTGCCTAAACAGCAATAAGTGCCTGCTGCCTGCAGCTCTTCATTTAGTCAGCTCACTGTGGGTGCTGCTTCTTTTACCATTCCTTCCTGAAATATTTAAAACTGATTCACTGACCAAAAAATTTCCAATAATGCCCACATCTTCACACAGAGGTATTTGTATGCACCATGGACTTAGTGGTCACTAGTGTCGATGTTTAAGGCACAGGAGGCTGTACCTCCTTCATAGTAAAAGCCCAGACATGTCAGATCAGAGTAAAGCTTTAATTGTGAGGCAGTGAAATTATCAACCAAGACAATGAAGACAGGGAGGATGCTGACATAAAGTCCTGACTCCACTGGTTACCAGGACTGAGAATGACGAACGACGAGAATGACGGTGATGGATTTCATGTAAACCCATGACAGGAAGTGAAACATATCCCAATAAGGTCTGCTGACTACTCTGAAAGATACAAACATGCATGCAAGTGCATGCACAGTAGAGTTACAGGTCAAACAACAAGGTGACATGTTAGATACTGAATGGCTTTGAGGGACATGACTTCCATGGGGGATGACATTACGACTGTTGCAGTTTTGTTGTCTGTCCTTGGAGATAAGAGGAGAGGGGAGGAGAGGAGAGGGAAGGCTCATAATTATGGCCTGTAAATCTGTAACCGTAAATCAAAATTACATTTTGATTTTAATTAGAAGCTCATTTGAGTCACTGGGAGAGGGAGTTGTGATGATAGATTCAGAACTCCAATCAAAACCCTTGATTTCTCTGTTGGACTCTCACTGATGAAGAGATTCACAAGTCAGGCACAACCAGGAGATGACTGGCCACTGTGCTGGTGTGCTGGCGTGCGCGTGTGTGTGTGTGTGTGTGTGTGTGTGTGTTGTAGATGTTATGAAATGGAAATCACAGCCTCCTTTTCTAGTGTTGATTCAAGCTGCCTCTCTGCCACGAACAAAGTAATACATGCTGCACACAGGCACGTACATGTGCGTGTGCACAGACTAAGACAGCAGCTTTGAATTTCTTCTGTTTGCTGCTTCCCACAGCAAAGGGAGCTGCAGCAATTTACCTTTGACACAAACACAGTTCTGCAGAGTCAGCAACCCCCACATGCACACACAAGCACATTGTTTACAGCCGGAGTTCTCTGGCATGCTTACAGAGGTAAAGGGTACAGCGTAGAAACGTTAGGGAGCTTATAAAGAAATCCTGTTAAGTTTAGCAACTACATCAAGGAGGATAGGAGAGGAAACACACACACACACACACAGTTCCAAATTACACAAACAATATCTCAATGGGAGATGAAATTAGATTACATATTATCTAACTATGACTCTATTTGTTTTATCACATCATAACGTTCTCAAATTTGTTGCTAAATTCTGTCTGATTGTCAAACTAAACAGAGCCTGCTCATGTTTTGAATGCACCACATTAAAACTATTCAGAGAATAAAGTAAATGAAATGTATGTAGGGGTGTTTTTGGAGGTTTCCTTCAGTCAGAGAAGGCGAACAACAACATGGAGCTGTCCATGGTGAAATTTACAGAACAGTAAATCCCAGTGAGATACAGAGATGCAATGACACACACTCAGTTCTATTGTAGTGTGATAATGAGCAATGTCAACATTTTCAGATGGTAATTTTCATGATTACGATATGATAAAATATAATCCATATCTTGCCATCTCATTAAAAAACCTCTAACTTGTGTTTAATTGTAGGCACTATTACAGGACTATTAAGGCTTTTTATAGTTAAGTTACACTTCATGCTACATAAATCACAACTCAACAGTGTACTGCATTACAGCTGTGAAGGGATTTTCCAGCTTGTCTTTGTGTGTCTGATTAGCCAGCCACATTAAAACTTCAGACATGCAGCATTGTCTTTTTGCTGTCTTTTAACTCTTTCACTAACAAGTATGCACTGCTTATCTTTGCGTCCAACTATCTTTTCCCTATCCTCAACCTTTTTGTTGATCTCTTTCTTTCTCTTCTTTTATTTATGTCTCACTACAGGCCCTCAGGAGCAACACAAATCAACACAGAAATCCTCTGAATTATTGAAGCAGGCAACACCTCTATTTCTCTCTCTCTCTCTCACACACACACACACACACACATATACACACACACACACACACACACACACACACACACCCACACACACACACACAGAAACACACACACCCTCTGACATAACAGTGAACTTGAATGCCCCCCCTTGTGGGATAAAAGCAGATAATGACCTATTCAATCCGACATGGATTTTTAGAAAGCATACACCTCAGAGCGGGACAGAAAAATGACACGAGGTAAAGGTGAAGAGACGGACGAAAAGGAAAAGAAAGAAAGCAGGAGAATACGCAGAGGAAGAAAGATTCAAAAGGAAGAGCATAAAGTACGGAGGGAAGGAAAAAGGAAGAAGACTGGAGACTGAAAAGGGAGTTTAAAGTTTAACGCATTTTACCTTTACTGACAGACAAGGTTAGACAGGCTACTTTAAAATGTGATCTGAGAAACACTAACAATAACCTTGCTGAGTCAGAAGTCAGTGTGCAACTTCCTGTGTTACTAAAAGGCAAAAATGTACTTTGGATTTTTTATGTTGTTAAAATGGTGATTTTCAGTATTCCAATCCAATGCAAATTATTACTTTTATAGTTGACGATAGCCCTGCAATAGTAACCAGGCTTTGGCAGTGAATACTATAATGTGAGCATTACTGTGTTCTCACTGTAATCAAGCAATATGTGCAGTATCAACTTTTCTTCCTGGGTTTCGCCTCTCAGGCAACATTCAAGCTGCCCCATTCTCTCGGAAGTGGGTTGTAGTGGCCCTAATGCTGCATTAGATGATGACTGCAGACACTACAAGATAATCATTCCAATACTATGCAAGAACGGCTCAACAATCAAAGAACGCTATAAGAAACAGTGCTTTCAGTTGAAAAGAGGCAAATAAAACATTGTCAGGCAAACAATGTCAGCAATTCATTTAGTTTATTGTTGACACTGGAAACAGTAGTTTCAACTTTTTGTTAAACCTTTCTATTTAACATAATAACAATATTTATCATAGAGTATCAGGTCTCTATCAGGGGAATTATAGGGGATTATATACATCACCAAATTCTTATTATTAATATGGAAAGCAGAATAACCAATTGAATCATATTTTTTATTTGCTAGATGATAAAAAAATCATATAATAATATACTTTCCGACACTCGCATATGGAGAGAAAAAGAGAAGCCAACAGTGAAAACACACAAACAGACACAACAAACACACACATACATATTACACCTGCTTTTTAGCATTCACACACAACCACGCTTAAGCGACAATGCAAGAATCCAAACCACATGCACAAGTGTTCACCCAAACATACACACAACACACACAACAGCAGGTGACAACAATGTCACAACTTATTTCTGATCAAATCAATCTACTCAACCTTTCTGTTCTGCTCACAGCTTTGGATTTGCTTTTGGATATGTGCTTTCGAATAGATTTAATTACACTTCTGAACCCATCAAAATACAAATTAACATCAGTCCAATCAAAATGACAGCAGTAATCCTATAAAATACAGTCACACGTGATATGACGGGCTGTCTGTCATTATTAGCATAATGCTGTACTGCAGTACTCCATGCAAGGTAATGATAAATATTTCAGGTAATAAAGCTCTTTCAGCTTTTTCTCTTAGTGTTTAATATGCCTCACTGTAATTGAGTAGTAATTATTTGGTAAAAGTAGCACTGGACATAACAGTCTATTGGGGAAGCTACTCTCAAATTCTAGCCTGCAAAGCTTAAAGCTACTCAGGTTTTCAAGCACCGACCTATACAAGTTGAGACATGTACATTATGTACAATGTATCCACCATATCCATTGCCATTTGTCATTATGTGAAAATGAAAATTAAGAGATGATAAAGTAGCATAATTTGAACTGTTTATTTATTAGCAGGCAACATGCAACATAGTCCACTCTCTCTTTTAGGGACACAACCTTTACCCAGTCTCCATTATAACCTCTGCAAAACAAGATTTTCCATTGGGTACCCCAAAAATTCTAAACAGCCCTGCTAGCTGGTGTGTCTAAGGTTGGAGGAGCTGCTGGACAAGATGCACATGTCATGGGGAGAGGCAGCATGTTGCCATGGGCAAAATGCAAGGGAAGGATCTCATTGCAGCCTTATGTCCCATAGGGGAGGAGGAGGAGTAAGTAAGTCAGTAAGTAAGTGGTTAGTCAGTTTCATTTTAATCGCTGTTAATTTTAATGTTAGCAGGGTTTTTTTTCTTTCATCTTGCAAATTAATTTTCCATCCTTCCTTTTTTTTTGGGCCCCCGGATGACAGGATGTCCTTAAAGGGATAGTTCAGATTTTTTGAAGTGGGGTTGTATGAGGTACTGACCCATAGTCAGTGTATTACCTACAGTAGATGACAGTCAACGATTCTACACAAATGAAAACATAGAAATTGACTCGCATCATCTGATCGGCTGTTTTAGAGACCACTGATCAAACCATTTAAACTGAATATTAGCCGACAGCGATCGGTTACCAATTAATTGGAGCACAACTTAATCAGTCATGTTATTAGACTTTTATGTGCTGCCATGCTTCTTGCCGCTGGATGTGTGTCTGTGTGTGTGTTAAAAGTGTTTGTCTTTTCAAAGTCTTATTGATTAAATTAAAGCTGTAATCTGTACCGTCTGGCATATAAATACTGTGGCTAAAAGAGAAGTGATGACAAACATAAACAGAGAAAGAAATGTTGAGAGAACTGAGAAATGTTTTTAGGTTGTGACGCCACCCCATCTCTCTCTTCTATCTCTCTCGACAGATACAAGCAAGCGTGCACACAAGGAATGCATGCAGCAACTGAAAAGAGGCACAATATGTGAGCCGGACTGCTGTATGTATATGCAACAGTTCAGCAGCAATTAATGGAGCATGAAATGAGAGAGTGAAGAGCCAGGTTGTGATTGAGAACAAAACAAAGTAGAAAGAAAGAAAGAGAAATGCAAGAGGAGAACAGTAGGAAGGATGGAAGGAATAAGAGGGAAGGACTTATGTTACACCAACCTTATTACACTGCACTATTGAAAAATGTGCTCACTTTATGAGTGAGGGTAAAATAGAGAAACTTTTCTCATTTGCTTTCTGCTTCATGAGCAGAAAGGCAAAACCGAAGAGTCACCTTCACTTTGTATGTCTTACAGTACAACCACACAGATGACACAGACAACCACAACATTACTTTTTATTTTTACCAAAATAAAATAAAATAACCTCTATTGATTGCCCTGTGGTCCCTGCTATATCTTAGAGACAGTCCCTTAAATACTTACAGATTAGTGATGCACCTCCTGATGTTTTCTCTTCTCTTCATACCCTCTCTGACTGTTCACTATCCCAGAAATGCTGATGGGAATTAGATTATCTCTGCTGCAGACCTCTTTTCCCTGTTCAGCATCAGCAGATCTAATTTGATCCTTTATGTTGCAGCCTGACAGCAAAAATGTAAATTCCCTCATATGTCCATGATAGTTACAACAAATTTTATAGCTATATACTTCTAATTGAAAAAGACACACATTCATTAAAATGCATATCTCTGTTGTGCATCTTCTTGAGGTGGCAATTATTATACTCCTCTGTATCTGTCATAATTTGTTACTCTCAGTGTAACCCTGGGTTCCACTGTTGCAAAGCACAGGCAGGCTGGGCTGCCACCAATATAAAATAAATAAATGCTTTTAAGTCCTTAAGCTTTAAAGTGTGAAACCACCCGAGGCAAAGGTTATCAACAAGATGTGTCAAAATCTGCTTTTGGATATAATCACTGAAAATGCAGGACGAGGTGTAAAAATATGCAAAATCCACATGGGACTTTACACCATAAGAGAAAGACGTTATAGCAAATGGCAGCCCCTGAGAGACTGTCAGAGCTTAGGAAAAAAATGACTACTGATAAAAGATGACAATATCTAATATTCGTCGAGGGACTCTGCTGAAACAGGCTCTCTTTCTCTTTTATCATACAGAGACTAGACAGAGCGTTGAGGCTCGTGGGTGCCACACAAGCAGGCAACTAGACATGTGATGCTTAGAAAGAGAACATTATTACACACAGATAGGGATGTACATGCAGAAATATTCCTCACAAGTAAGGCACATGCTTTCCTTGACAGCACTTAAGCAGTAAACAGTAGGACTCCTTGTCAGCACTGCAGAGAAAAGGGGGGAACAACCGAGCCTGGGAGAGAATGAAGAGGAGGAGGGGGACAACAAACAAACAACTTTTCCACCTCTTTAGGATCAAAGTAATGGTGTTTGACTGGCAACGGCAGGTTTTCTGCCACTATTTTTTTACAGAGAGTCTGACAAGAGACACTGAAGAGGTGGAGAGGAAAGAAAAAAGCAATGTATCTAAAGCTCAAAATGGATTTGTCGTATTCCCTGGTAAATCTCATATTCACACAATGTCTGTCCATCCACCTATCTATCCATTTCTCTGGTTATACATGCACAAGTTGCAGTTGCAGCAGGCCGGGCAAGGTGGCCCAGATGTCCTTCTCCCAAGCCACAACATTAAGCTCTTCATTAGGAGTCCTAAGTAATTTCCAAGCCAGATGGGATATATAATCTCGAAAGCATGTTCAGGGTCAACCACAGGTTATCCAAGTCAGATAAGCCAAAAATAAAAACACTGGTTCTAGCTTCTTCTGGATGTCTGAATTCCTCAACCTGTCCCTCTGGGTGAGCACAGACACCCTGCAAATGAAACTTCTTTCAGCTGCGTGTATCTTTAATCTCATTCTTTCGGTCACTACCCTAAACTCATGGCCATAGGCTTGAATGGATTTCAAATGGTGACTACGCAGCTCCTTCTTCACCGCGACAATGGCAGGTCAGAAACATCTCAGCAGGAGAAGACTATGCCCTCAGACTTGGAGGTCCTGACCACATCTTAAACTCTTTACACTAGACCGCAAACCGGCTTTGTACACGCTGGAGTTCATGGTCTGATTAAGCCAGCAGAACTGCATCATCATCGAAAGGCAGATACCTAATGCTGAGGTCACAGAACTGGACACTGTCCACTCCTCAGCTGTGCCGAAAGATGCCTATTATGGGTGTAAAAAGGGTATTCCTGAGAAAGAGAGCATTGATCTATGTAAAACTAAGTAACTACTGAACGAAACAGGAAATTAAGGCTGACATACAAATCTAGAGAAAGTTATGACACAGAAGAGGAAAACAGGATCCTGAACAACAGTAAAATGTATGTAATTGGAAAGACTAACAAACTCAACATTGATATACACTAAGAAAGCTGTATTTGAAGATTTACTGTAAGCCACTTAATAGCATTACTCATAATCGATTATTTACACGAATTCAGGACTAATCAACTGCATCACTTAATTTATTACATTAACGTATGGTGTTTCAAAGTAGTAGTGTAGGTTTGTCTGGTTTTAAATATTGGCAGTATGTCACCACAGCAGATTTGGCACCATGTAATAAGTGTTCACGGGGAACTCACAGCCATCAATACATCTCTGTTTCCTTGCTGCGTTTGCATGACGCATCTTTTCTCAGTGCATTTCATCAACTGTCTTTGCTAGAGGCAGTTAAAAATGTCTAGATGGCATGTGGGAGTAGCTTTTTTGGCCTCTCCTTGCCACTCCCCAACAAATACCCTTTATAAGTAATACATCTCCAACTTCTTGGGTCATTTTCACTGGGAAAGCTTGTAGATATACTATTTAGGTAGGCTTAGGTTGCCCATGGTATATGTAAAATTACATTTTACAATTACATCAAGCCCATTGTGAGCTATGGTTGCAACTCTTGATTATTTTCATTTGCAAACAATCTATTAATGTTGTTTTTCAATTACTCATTTGTTTGGTTTCTGAAACTAAAGAAAATATTGAAAAATGCCTGTCACCATTTCCCAGTCTGAAATGATATCTTCCAATTGCTTGTTTTGTCCAACTAACAATGTAAAACACACACAAAAAAAAAATGTATTTACAAAATTGAGATGCAAGAACCAGAGAATGTTTGACAATTTTGGTTAATAATTGATTTAAATGATTAACAATTAATTGAAAATTGTTGCAAATGAAATGTTATTCAAAAACATAAACAGGTGTACAGGTGAGCTGGAAGCTGCTGACTAAATAGTGCCTATTGATGGACAGCTGTATTCTATATACATGTATGATTCCACCCAGGCCACGCTGCTCGGCTCTTTACTCTTCAGTTGGCTGAACACTCCCACTATGTATTGATGCCTGCCCCAGTAATCTGTTGAGTAATAAACAAGGCATTGATAAATATAGTTTCTTTAAAAATAGTAATATTAGGATACAGGATTAGGCACAGTGGGTGAAGAAGTGGAGTTCAGAGAACCTACAAAGGCAGTACGCCTTATAGTGACTGTGCTTTATTTTATGTTGTATGCATGTCTATGGTTCAGTGTCTGCTCAACCCCTTTATTTCTGTTTGATTATTTAGATGTCTGCATGAACTCTATCACCAATTGAATTGTTTTCTTGTCTTGCTTTGCTTTGTTGATGCAGGAAGTGTATATGATGTATATTGTATATTTTGAGAAATATAAATAACAATTACATATTACTTATGTTATTAAACTATAGTATATACTGTTTGTTTTGTGGCATGAGCGATGTGAATTTGGTTTTGTGTGTCTGTATGGGTACTGGATTGGATCAGTCCTCTTGAAAAGACACAGCCTTGAACTGTGCTTCCCCCTGTGACTTTCCCATAGACCATGAGCCTTAAAGTGAGCTGGGTTACTGCTGATCAATACTCGGAGCACACTGAAACTCAAATTGATGTGGATCTTTGATTTTTCATGACTCACAGATCACTTTGCCAGTGTGCCATCCCAGCCAGTTGCTTGTAGACATGGATTTTCCTTGAAAGGCGCCTTCTTGACTGCTGCTACAGACACATTTAGCCAATGCCCTTCAATGAATGCAGCTGTGGGGTAAATTTACATATAGATCAATGCAGAGAAATGGATGTACATGTATATAAACATGCAGAGGAACTCAGAGTAGCTCATATTCCCACACTAGTACTGATATAAATTATATTCATAAAGTTTGATTTTAAAGTGATTAACAGCAATATAAACTGTTCACATCTAAATTACAAGTAAATGCCCCTATGTAGTGTAGTGTGTGGATATGCTTACACTTAATGTAGATAACACATTTTAATATAAGTGATTCCTAGAAAATAGAAAGTAGAATACAAAATCAAATAGCAAAATAACTTGTCAGGATGTAACTGGAGAGATCTTAAATTTCCATAATCACTCGTCAAAATGTAAATTAATGTTTTGCCCAGTCATAAATAAATTAAAGTTATATGGAATGTGAACTGTGTATGATGAAATAATATGCCGATACTGGTACGTCTGTGAGAAATAAACACTGGCTGAAAATATCAGTCTAACACATAAATCATGACTGGACATGTCAAGTCCTGTGAACTGTATTTCTGGATAACCAAAATAACAAAATAACTAGAGACTATCTTGCGATGAGAGCACACCAGCCGCAATGCCAAATCGGTGTGTACAGTATGGTGCAATAGAACACATGGCATGAGAGGAGTGAGTCTGGCGAAACAGGTGAACTGTGCCACTGTGTATTTCTGCCTCCGGAGCTGCACAGTCTGGATCTGTGATTGTGGGCCACCTACTGCCCCCACTACTCAACACCCACTGCTACAGTTATTATTATTAGTCTTATTACTATGTTCTTTTTGCTTCTACTCGCTCTCCCCTATGGCCCTCTTTCTTTCCCTTTCAACCTAACTCGGTTGAGGCGGATGGACACCAGCCCAGAGCCCAGTTCCGTTCGAGGTTTCTAACCGTTAAAACAGAGTTTTTCCTTGCCACTGTTGCCAAGTGCTTGCTCGTGGTGGGAACTGTTGGATCTCTATAAATTATATTTTATAGAGTACACTCTAGACCTACTCTATGTGAAAAGTGTCTTGACATAACTTCTGTTATGATTTAGCGCTATATAAATAAAATTGACTCGACTTTGCATTGATGATGTCATAAAACTTGTTTGAATACCTCAGGAGAAGTTTTAATGCAAACAATGACATTCGGTACAGCCCAGGCTGTAGTTTATTTGGTTAGGGACATCCAAGTAGGTTTGATGTGCCTTCTCCTTAAATAATATTTTTTATTAAGGATCAAAAGGTCGTTCTTAATGGATGTTTGCGCAAAAAATACTATGTTAGTATGTAAAGACCATGTAAGATGGATCCTGTTGTTGACTGTCATAACGGAGGTAAAACGTTATTTAGATTGCGTTGAATCAGTGGACGTGAATGTTTGAAACTGGGATACAGTGATCCGCAACTTACAAAGAATGTGAGCCAGGGGCATAAAGACTCGGACAACACCCATTTAATTTTCGAACTCGGCCTTCATTGTGATTTCAACTCACTTTCTGTTGCCCTTTGACCCAGTTCCTATGGTTAACAGAGACAGACACAAAGGAAAAAAGGTTATCTGGAGCTCACAGCAGAGACCACTCATTGATGCTTCTCTAACCTTCCATCTGTCCGTCCAAGTGTATTATATAATAGTGCAGCAATAATCTGTATGTATGTGTGTATGTGTGTGTGTGTGTGTGTGTGTGTGTGTGAGCATGATTGATTGTGTATTGCAACGATTAATAGAGATGTCTATTAGTGACACAATTGCCAATTACAGGCCATAATATATTTGTATGGGTGTGTATCTATCCCACACATAATTAGATATGTATATAGATTCATCTACAATCCAACACAATACACATTAATTTGTAATTAACTGCACTCTACTGTACTGATTGGAGATTAGTTGATCCCATGGAGAATCGATTTCAATTCAGCTCAGATTCAGTATGAGTATGTTTTTAATTGCAACTGACTGGAAATTACTAAAAAATGGCCTTCATTTACAGACCTAAAGCATAAGGGAATGGAAGGATTGGCTGATTGAGTCTGTGTCAGAGAGTTGTACAAGGAAATGTGTGCTGTTGCTGTTTCAGTGAAATGATAAAAGACCTGAAATGTCAAATGCCCTTAAAATCTTATCAGTGTAATGGCTTTCAGTCAGTACTGAAAGCCAGGGTACGTAACTTTGGAGAAACCAGCAATGGTAAGATAGATTTTGAAAGTATCCAGAAAAAATAAATCCCACCACCCCTTTGATCCTCAAACATCTGCTCTGGCTTTTCAGCCAGCTCCATCAATTCTGATTTGAACGACTTCTACAGGTTATCTACAGTTACTCTCATTAATTAATAGAGTATAACACGAAGTTAAATTGCAATGTGGTGATTTTTATTCCGTTGTTGTGGTATCACTGACTTGTTGAATACATGTACAGGCCATATGAAGTCTTATTTTCATCAGTTTGGAGATAAATAAGCTTTTCTCAGTTTTCAAAAAGCTGACTGTGTTTCTTTGCTGGCAGCGCCTGTATGAGTACTATACTGTCAGGCTGGGAATGTGGCAGCTATGATTTGTAACTGTACTTCCCTTGTTCTCTGAGACTCAGTCTGAGTTTCATTTCATCACTGTTTTATATTTACTTGGCCAGTCACCAAAGAGTATAACCATTGATATAACCTTTTAAAGAGAGTGTGGAGTTCAAAAGAGATGATAGTCCCTGTAAAACTATATAACGCATATAAGGTTTTTACCCTTTAGGTCTATCTGGTGAATTCACTGTATAGCTTTACTTTAGTTTTGTCACAAACACATACGCAGGCAATTCTAGTAATGTGTTTTGCCACTGTAGCTGAGGAAATGACTGCAAAGTAACCCATATGCACACAGTTTGAATTTACACAAAGACTGACCAGCAACGGATAGTTAAATCTGTTGTGCTTCCTTTTGTTCCACTGCGCACTCCTCTTTCCTGTTCAGCTCTGTGTCTAAAGAGTCATTTTAGGATTTAGCCCTGAGAGACATTCTCTATAACATCTGTAAAACAGACATAAAAAAAAAACCCACACAGAGAAATACAGACTGACGTGAGAAGCGGACTGTGATTGATATTGTTTGCGTTACAAACAATTGCGCGACAGATTCCTGCTCTCCCTTCACGTCTCATTACATTGTTGCCTGTGACGCTTGTCACAACGACAGAATGCCTGTCACCCTGATACAATGACTGCTGTTTTGACAGGAGAAGAGAAGAAGAAATACACCTCCTGAAGCTTTCCAGATGGATGAGAAAAAGTCATCAACCTGGAGCTGGAAAGAGAGATCTGCTCTGCTGCTTCAGCATCACTTTGGTTTCGTCCGTTGAGTCAAGGTTTCATGTGCCTTGATTTTGTAGCACAAGAACAGAAAATCACAAAACTGTGGATGCAGTTAATGTAGTCACGGTAACTGGTTGAGGAGATGGTGAAAAACCCACTTGACATGTCGAATCAGAAAATGTGCATCTTTTAACTGACGGGCTGTCTGTGTAAGTAGGCACTGTTGATGTTATTGATTATTCACAGCACCTCTCTAAACCTCCAAAGCTAAACCCTCGGAGAGGCTTGTTGCTCAGAGAGCTGAAACCAAAACAAATCTACATTTACAGCAGGGCCTCTAGAAATGTTACCAAGCTCTCCTCTGTGACCCCGACTGAATCGTTGTAGAGGGTTTCCGACATCTGAATCCGGAGATGGTAAAAAAAAGCTTCAAGCGCTGATTTACCATCACTGTAAAGCTCCCCTGAGTCCTCACTGCTATTTTAAAAATCCAGGCTTCAGTATCTAAAAGGGCACAGAGGTACTGTATTTTTACTGTAACTCTCTCCTTTTAAATGAGACAAACAAGGCCAAATCATGCAGTACGGCTGCAGATAAACTTTGGTGAATAAAAAATGTCATGCTTAGGTGTGTACAAATATACACTAAGGTTTTCTAGTTACCATCTGGAGGGTTACATTTTTAAGACATCTGCTTTCTTGTTCAGTACTTCCTCTCTATGTGTTAAAAAATATTTATAATACTTATAAAAACTACATGAATTTACTTAAGACCACTAGGGAGCAGAAAAACATCAAAACAAGCTGACAGATGCGATGATATTCCCAGTTTATACAATCAGTTAGTAGTTATTTGCCTGATTTCATATCTAGCAGACACATAACAACATTAGCTTTCATTTGGTGTTGTGTTTCTAGCCACCAAAAAAACTCCTGCTAGTAAAGGGTTTAAAGACCATGAAAACCAAAATAATAAGCCAAAACAGACTAAAAAGCTGTCACTTGCTGGTCCAGCGAGACACAAATCAGTTTTCATGGATTTTACAGTCTTTATGACTGCACAATTCAGAGCCATGCACTAATTTGGGATTAGTTTTTGACCACTCAAGCCAAATATAAAGTATATCACATGAACTGCCTTCTTTCATCGACGTTATTTACAAAATATGCCCAACTTTTTGTTTCACAACATCCAGACTGTGTTCCGAGCCGACATAACACAGGACTCCAGCGGGACGAAGGGAGGCTTGTTGCTGCTTACATTCCCTCAGATGCAATTTCAAAAGTCTACTACAGAATTTTTTCCTTGGTGTATACGTGTATGTATCAAAATAACTGTGTATATTGTTTTTATTTTATTCCATGTTGCATCCTGTTCTATTCTAAATTGAATTATCTGTATGTGTGTATTTTTTACATGTGAGGGCTCATGCCTTTCTTTTTAACTTGCAAAGTGTGCAGAGGCTTTTTGGATAATGTGCACTTTAAATGAACTGAAGCTGAAGCTGACTAAAAATCTGCAGAATTTACAAAACATTCACTGAGGCAGGTTTGTATCCCAATGACGTGATGAAGGGACAGAATGCATTTGCTTTGTAGCTACAGAGTTGCTGATGGCTGTGTTGTGCCTCCTATAAGGCAATAAATCAGAATGCCCTTTAAATCCGTGAGCAGGATGTTCGGCAAAGCATCAAAACAATAAAGCCAATCCGCATCTCTCCTTTAAAAGGTGAAACGAGACCTTCCTCGGTCAATCAGAGTAGAGATTTTCCTTTGGGCTTGGGTGGAGCCTTTTCCCAAGAAAGGTCATTGGAGTCCCTTTGGTGTTAGAGTAATGGTCAGAGATTTTTGTGCCTGAGATAACAGATGGTGAGGACTGTGAAAAAGAAAAGAAATAGTGTAGGTGTATAGATTCTTAGGTCAAATTAAGGTCTGTCCCTTCTTTCTTTCTCCTTTTATCTGGGTGCTCATGTCTCTAGTTAAATTTAATGTGAATGCTTCAAGTAAATAGCTTTGACTTGACATTACTATAGTGTGCATGGACCATTGTGTATTTTGCACTCTGTGTGTGTGTGTGTGTGTGTACTGCATCTGGGGCAGTCTATCCGGATCACCTGGGAGACCCTTACAGTCTGTGGTTTTATGGATCTAATTCCAGCAGGCTGGTTTGAGCCAGTCAGCTCTTTTACAGCAGCCTATCTGAAGCTGGTTCCTCTTCTAGCTGAATCACCGAATCACCACTAATCTATCAGACGCTATTTGTAGACCATTACGTTTCACAAGAACACAATCAGAAGAGGGAGGGTTGAAGGTGACAGTGAAGTTAAGCAATGGGACACTGCATAGAGCTCAGCATTAAAGGCCAATCATGTCGTGCTCTCCTTCCCTTTTCTTTAATTGTAGAGGGGGACAATGCTGCTGCTTTTCTCAAGAGTTTGAGTATGAGAGCATTGGATGTAGACTGCGATCAGAGAGGATTTGCTGCAAAGACTAGGAGGTAAAACATCATAGTCATCTTAGTTCAAATGTTACTCTGAACCTAATGGCTCTCTGTTCTTTTGTTGCCTTGTTTCCACTCCTGTTTGAGAAAGCAGTGAGTCTTCAAATTGAACATTTAGATGTAGTTGATCAGGCAGAACTCCATCCTCCATGTGTCAACCGGATTGATAAATGCTGTTGATGAGAAGACCTGACCTGAAATTGTGTGTATTTGTTTGTTTTGTGTTTGAATCTATTTTTAAAATGTTGGTGTTTTTGGTTGACTGCTGTGTTGATGCAAAATGATGTAAGTTTACATGTTTTATAATAAAAAAAGACCTTATAGTTGTCACATGGGACAGTAACCTTTAACTGTCCTCGATGTGCATGTGTGTGCCTCCCACCTACTTTCTCAGGCAACTATTGATTACATCAAGGTTCCAATCAAGGCTGTCAATCAGTACAGATTAAGTAATTGATCACTATATAGATCTCTGGGTATGTAGCTAAGTGAGTGTGTGTGTGTGTGTGTGTGTGTGTGTGTGTGTGTGTGTGTGTACAGTGAGCAGGGGAGGTTCTTGTGTGTATTTGTTCCTCAGTGACTTTTGTCCTTGTCTTCCCCCCCTCCCCACCTTCTTTTTCTTTATGTTATTATCTTTATATTTGGGCGCAGTCACCTCCATACACACAAACATTCACACACATACACACAAACACACACACACACACACACTTAGTGAGACCTTGTTTCATGGGGAAATGTATATTAGCTTCTGTTTGTGCTTGAATTGATTTTCTGTTGTCCAATTTGCAGACCTAACAGAAGCCTAATCTTTTTCTGTCCCTCTTTGTATTAATGACCAAGCTTTCTTCCTCAGCAAGGGTGACAATTATGTGTGTGGGTGTGTGTGTGTGTGTGTGTGTGTGTGTGTGTGTGTACATGTGTGTTAAATTAGACAAGTAAATGGAGTGAGAAAGAACAGCCTGTAGGCTTTTTCTCTAACTTTAATGTTCTTTTTTCTCTCTAAGTTTAGAAAATGTGCAGTTACACAATGACAAACTATTATTGATTTCTTAGAATCAGTAAGAATACATTGATTGGTCAGACACTGACGGGGTTCAGTGAAAGGTCATTTCAAACAGTGACACATAAATATTGGTGTCTTAGGATCTGTCAAGCTGCAATGTGATCATTGAGAGAGACTTGCAGGGGAGGGAGACCTGAAATAAAAGGATGTAATTAATCACTTTAATGAATGCAATGCATCACCCTAAAAAGCATCCATGCTTTAGGCTATAAAAATGCATACATTATATACTATACCATGTAGTAAATCCTTATAGGAGGGAAATATGGTTTGGATTCTAACACAAATGAATGAAACTTTTTTTTCCCACAGTGAAGTAAAAAAAAAAAAAAAAACATATATTTTTCCCATTTGTCAACAAGGCAAAAACAAACAACAACACCTGTAAACCTTCGACAAAACACCATCAATATACTAACAAAACACCACCCCCACCAGCTGCTCTCCTGTGTAGGAGTTTAGGTCTTTCAAAATATGTCTTTTTGACTTTTAATTACCAAGCCAACCAAGTTTTCAGTTTCATCAAAACTGTAACCATAGCTACTGAGATATCAAGTTTAAGAAGAAAATGTATATCTCTAACATCAGTGCCCCCAATTATAAATCTAAATCAATGTAATGAATGAATTGGTCTTCATGTTTTCACTTTGTAAATAAATGTTTTTCATTAAGGCGGTGGCATCTCTGGCCTGAGAAAGAAGTTTCTATTTCTTAAACTTTGACTTGATTTGGTCTGAAAAAGCATGAGAGACATGATTTAACACACACACACACACACACACACACACACACACACACACACACACACACACATACACAGAAGCTTTGAACTTTCCTTCTCTCAGACATTTGCTCTCTGTGGCCAAAAAGTCAGAGACAAAGAGGAGTAGAGGATTGCAGATCAGCTTTAATGAGCTGACAGGGCAAAAGAGCTTAAGAAAAATAACTTGAAGAAAGATAAAATTTGAAAAAAAAAATAGTTATCGCGGGTCACTCTGCTCCTCCACCAGAGAACAGGAGGGAGGGCGGGGGGAGGCGTGGCCCATGCCCACAGATATGGAACTGTGGACTTTTTTTTTTCAGGATTTTGTGTCCCTGCACTCATATTTGTTATAATGTGATTTATATGGGGAACTTACACTCTCTACTAAGGTTGTCATGATACCAGAATTTTAAACTTTGATATAATACTCGTATAAAAACAGTACTCAATACCTTTTTCGATAGTGTCTTTTTTGTTTTATTAACTACCTTCACAGGTCACATGGTGGGTTCGTTGCCTGAAAGAATGTAATGTAGAACTGTAACAGCACAGGTCTAGGACCAGTTGATTTTCTTCTCCATTGTTTCATCTATGCAACCTTGGTTTAAAAATCTGACTGTAGATCTGTTTTTTCATAGCATAGTATCAATTCCTTTGACAACGTTACTCTATAAACAAACAGATGTGAAATAATTACATGTCAAGTTTGGTATTTACATTTTATTAGATTTATTAAATGTAGATTTTTCCTTTTCCTTTGCCCCATCTATTCCGTCATTGTGTGAATGGTGAAAATCACTAGAGCCGGCTAACAGGTTATCCCAGTACTTTTCAGGGAACTAGGTGTGAAAGGGGCTTAATTTAAGTTAAAATGTAGGAAAAAATATCATGGCTTATGCCGTTACCTCTGTGTATCCCTGTTTTCTGTGTTTCCCTCCTTTGTCTGCCTTCCGTGTGTGTGTGTATATCGACTTCTCTCCTGGCGCTATTCCACACACAGTCTCCATTACCAGCTCTACAAGAACCCTGGTCTTCTCTCCACTCGTCGCCAGATTGTTCAGGCACCTCTGTGGATCGACAGTGCCACCTCGTCTGCCTCATCAGAAGCTACCAGTGTCTCCTGCTCATCTTCATCCCTCCCCTTTCCCAGTCTAAGTCATTAAATCATTTAATTCTCACCAGTCAACCCCTGTCTGTGTCTGCTTCGGGTCAAACCAAAATTAATACCGTAACAAAAAATTTCAAATAAATCGATTATTGGATTGACAAAACAAACAGAACCTGCATAAAAATCCCTAAGTAGTTTTTTAAATCTTTTATTTGTGTAATGTTGGTGGAAAATCAGCACCCCATTTGCCTCACCCTCACACCCCCCATCATTTTTTTTTTAAATCAATGAAAAACAAAACAAGTTTACTAATTGTGGCCTTTACAAGGAACTTGGCTTACTCATATCAAGGTCAGTATGGATATTTTCTCCCTCATTCTATATATTAATTTATCTCTCTGTTGTGAAATTTTCATTAGTGCCACACAGCTAATCAATGCAAATGTATGGATTCAATTACCATTTTATTTATTACTAGTCATCCCCATCCCCCTACCAGTACCATAAACTGATTAACCATTTACATTTGAGAAAGGACAGAGGTAAGGCCCTCCATATTAACTCTGCTGTCCATTCCAAAAGGAGAAAATGAGGAGAAGAGGAGAGGAGATGGATGTGTAGTGAAAAGCAGAATCAGCACTGGGAGGACAGATGTGTGGCATGTTTCTCCCACTACAGGTTTCCACCACTCGTATCTTCTAAGTTATTAATAGCTGTAGATACTCACACACACCCACAAAGCTGCAGTATAGAAACAGGTGGGCCATTAACAGCTCGTAATGTGGGCTCTACACAACCATATCCTGCTCAGTGCTGATGGGATGGAAACAGGAAAGTCTGTCAGCTAGAAAACTGTGAGACAAGAACTGAAAAAGAAAAGCTGAGACAAACAACCAAGTTGTAACAAACAGCTTTGGTGTCCACATCCAGGGCTGTGGAAAACTCAACTACTAGAGTGTAGAGTGAAAGCTTTCATTTGATTCTTGTTTACTCCTGCCTGCTGTTCTGTACTTCTACCAATTATATGTCATATGTTTTGTTTGGACTGGCACTAAGTGCATATAGGGTATGATACTGATGCATGTACTGCACATATCACTTTTCGGCTTGGCTAAGTAGAGCCACAAAACCACAAAATGAACAACTTTAAGGAATCAGTCCTGTTTGCCATCTTATCCAGATCTGAGAACAAATATTATCAACATTTCTTTCCCACAACCACAAAGAAGAGCATTTAGCGAAAGGTCATTGGTACTGTAGTTATATAAATATTTTTGGGTTGATAAGTATTTTCCATAATGTACTTTGGTTTCCAGCACAACTCTTTTCTGTCACTTTTAGAGCAGCTTCAAGCATTTCCAGCTACAGAGGATCATGCGCTGACTGGACAGAATGACTCCATCTTTCCAGCTCCAGTTGTCCAACTTTCAGAGCCTGGATTGCAGCTTCTCCAGCTTCAACATGATTAACTAGTAAAGACGGTTTACAAGATTACTGAAGGAGAACCCTCCACTTTCACTCCGGGACTCACACAGTTGTGTATCACTTGTACTTTACTTTTGTTTCTGCCTCTTTCAGCTTCTCTTATTTTGTTACATCTTTCTCATTTTCCCTCTCTCCTTGTTTTTGCTGCCTCAACTTTTACACACTGCTATTCTCATGTAAATCGCACTTTTTGTTTCAAGCAGACTGGCAGAGATGCTGATCTCTCCATCCTTTTATGTTTTTTAAAAAGACTGGAAAGCAGGGCACAACTTGAGAGGAGAGGTAGTGAGTTAAAGGAGAGTGTGAAAAGAGAGAGAGAGTTATGTTGACTGACACTATGCAGTATGTACTGTAGCTGACTTAATATTTCGCCTAATTATTTTGAATGAGGAATGAGAGTGAAGTCAGTGAAGAGGTAAGAGTGGACAGAACAACACAGTGAGAGGTGCCTGGATCAGCTGAAGGACATTTTCACATTTCTGATTTTAAAAGGAATCAGAAGAGAAAGCCACACCAAAAATGGGTTAGTTGAGCCTAAAGAAATAATCAATGAAAAACTTTGGTTCATTTACTGCATTTTAAATGGATAGCCTAGTGACTCACTGATTATCAGAGCTAGGCTTGGGCAGTATCCATTTTTTCATACCTTCACCCTGACATTTCACCGGGGTGTATACAGTATATGACTTCACTGATATCAGGCAGAATTGTAAACTCGTTACACTCCAATTCCATCTTCAGTCTAACTTTGCCTGCACTCTAACCGATTTCCGTGAGGGAGGGGGATTCGATTGTCCTCAACCAATCACGAGAGACCAACATATTCGCCTGACTCTAACATCAGTTTGGGTCCCCACCATTTCCACGCCAGCGTAAGCCCGTGGTCCGCCGCCGAGTAGGCACACAATTTCACAGTTGCTGGAGCAGCGTTTAAGTGATCATGACCACATGGCCCGTAAACACAAACCAGACAAGGGAGATTGATAAGACGCTGGCTTATCAATGTCGCTGGCTGATAGTTAACATGAAAACTGTTACATGTTTTCTTCAGATAGAAGTCATTGTAGCATGTATGACATGTCTAGCCTACAAAGCTTTGTGTCTAATAAGCAATTAATTAATACTAATGGCCCATAGAATAATGAATAGATTGGCCCATAGAATAATGAATAGAATGGCAATGCCATGACCACCAATAGAAAAATGTGAATATTGGGAAATGGTGGAATAAATGTAGCCTAAAAGTGTCTTTAAGATTAGGTTAGACAATTCTCTTTGTCTTTTCATATGCATGACACTTTCTATCCCAGGGCCACAAACTCTGTGTTAACCTAAACTTTCTCTTCTGTTCTCTTCTCTTCAGCCCCTCTCCTCTCTTTCCCCATTCTGCCCCTCTTCACCTGTATTTTTACATTGGAACTACCTATTCCACTTGGAAATCCACTCATGATTCTCATCCTTTCCTCTTTTATTCTCTTCCTTATAGTACCTACTCTGTGATCTTCCCTCATCAACATATGTGTTATAGGATATTTTCTTTCTTCCCCCCCATTTACATCTTATCCATCTTGCACAGATTGAATATTACTGAGGCAAAGTGAAACAAGAGAAAAGAGCCCATGTGTCCAGTTAAGAGAGAAGAAAGTCCTCCCTAAGGCAGTGGTGTTAACTAATCTTAAAACTATCTAGGCTTTTACCCTTTTATTATACAGAAGTCATGTCAGCATACTATACTGTATAATAAAACCTATCCGGAAATATCCAGACTTTATTGAAGTTTAAGGCTAACTGACAGCTAACCAATTGTCATTTAAGCAGTGTTTACTTTGTCTTCTGCCTTGTTTATGAAAGTGTGTTTGTGCACACTGCTCGTACACAAGTACCGCCAAATTTGCATCAATATTAAAATTGGCAAAGTCATGCTTGAAGTGTTAACTGATGATGTCACAGTCAGGGTCCCATGCAGCGGCTAAACAGCATTAAAGATTAACTGCCTGCTTTATTCATTTTATTCATGGCCCTGGAGACGTGCCCATCTCCACACAATATGGTTTTAATATTAATGCAAATATTTGTCATGAAGTGTCACACATTCAACACACACACACACATACACACACACAGTTCTCTGAATTGACTGAATACAGAGATAGGTTTCTATCACACAGTTCCTCTGAGAATAACCATTCAAACTTAAATGACTCCTACTTTAGTGCCAGTGAGAATCCTTCCTATTAACACAGAATCTGACTAACATTAATTCTGTTAAATCATTTAAAACATACAATAGGTAATTTTCTGCCCTTAGGGGTCTCTCAATAGAAACAATGACAAAAGACGGAGTATGGTGACGTTGTGTTCTAGTGAGGGATTATGGGAGTTGTATTCTCTACCATTGCCTTCATTGCAGTCAACTTCTCCCAGTTAGGATTCCTTGAGGACACCATAGGGGCTGTTTGCATAGCTTGTTTTTCTGATAACTTAAAATCAAGGCATCTGATGACTAAAATCCCTCATCCGGTTAAAAGATATAGTTAAAAACTACCAAAATCTAAAAAGTGTATCGCAAAAATGTGACTTACAACTGGATAAGAAAATGAATTTGTTACGCTTTACGCATGCGCAAAGAGTATATGATGCCATTGACAGGCGACCAAATAAAACACATCATGACCTTGATTAAAGTTAAGGATTTCTCTAAATTTGAAAATTGTTGGAAACATTTAGGTTGTAAGTACACAGCTCAACAAACTGTTAGTTAATAGTATAGCCTTAAAGGGTAAATCTGATATACAACATTCACTTATGTCTAAGATCTTAGTCTAAATTAAGTAATGAAGTATGAAATTATATTTTACTTGTCTCCAATACTGTAAATGTGGCTTGATAAAGAACCAACAGGACACACAGCTCTCCTTCAGTGTTTTACTGACTGATTTGCAATATACAACAGGACAAAGGTGATGAACATCAACGCACTCTCACATGAACAGCTTCTCTCAGTATCTCTCAGTCCCAAGCCCGAACTCACAGTATGTTTATATCACAGTAGAGTTGGTACCATATGAGCTGAAGCAGTATTCAGTCATGTCACACTAGACGAGGATATATAAAAAATTACTGAATAAGTGAAATATAGTAATTTGGTTAGAATCAACATACATGCAAACATGGTATACAACAGGTAAAGGTTGTTGAACATCAATGCACATGAACAGCTTTCTCTTTTCCATATTGCAACTTCAAAGGCCATCTTACACCAGAATATCAATCACAAAATACAGCTTGCTGTATTTTAAATACTACAACACCACAAACTATACAGAATTGCAGTGTACACAGAGCTGTTATCTTACACTCAATCCACATCATGTAACCTGCATTTTTTATGTTAACAATTTTATGTGCAACATCTTGTTACCGTACCTGTTTCTCTCAGTCCCAAGCCCAAACTGAGAGGTAACAGCACATGTGCCAAGATCGACGTGCAACAGGTGACCTCGCATTTAAGATGCTTAACAAAGTTGAAAAAAAGTGAAAATTGCAGTGTTCGAATGTCCAAAATAATGTGCTTATAATTTTTAGCCAGCACTGACCGTCACATGACCAACGTCACTGGCAACAGATCAATTAACATTTATTCCGTTAGTTACTTAATGAAAGGCCAAATAAAAACGTGTCTATTGTTGGGCTCAAGTGGTCTGTGCAAATTGGTTTCTGTACTCAACCAACAATTTGTGAAGGAAGAAGCTGAAACACTTTACAACTGCGAGTGGACAGAGAGTTGCTATCGTTCTAACTCCAATAGAGTGATTTGTCCTCTCTCTAGCGGATCACATATGTCAATTTCAGGATTCGCATTCTCCCAGTTTCTTTCATTTCATATTAGTAACTCTCCACCAAAGGCTTCCATTCTCCAAGTCCCAGAGCTCCTCCTCCTTACAAATCTCAATTTCAATCCATGTTAATGACATTACAAAGGTTTAAATGGTAACAGGCTAACACTACTCTAATGCTGTTAAATTGAATTCATTTTAAACCTATCTCTGCAATTAAAGCCTTGGTAGCATCACATTTCATATAGTCATACCCATAAAGGTTAAATGAGTCTAGACCTTGGAGTCAGTGGACAGAAAATGAGAGGGAGACAAAGAAAAAGATGGAGAAAGACAAGAAGAGGAGGATAGGAGGGAATGAAGGAAAGCACCTCAGGGAGTATCTAATTGGGTTTCCTCACCCATGTCAAACAAATGGATTTGTTAGCTCAGACCTCAGCCATAATTTGCAGAACAAGGACTTCAGAGGTGAATAGGTCAACATTTGGTGTTTTCAAATAAGTGAGCATTTAGATTTCAGCAGGGTTTTTCCTGGCTCAAAATAAGGCAGAGGTGGTACCATCCTGATCATGTGCACGCAAGTGCATGTGTACTGTGCCTTCAACTGGGGCCGTCCTTTGATGATAAACTGTCTCTCAGAAAAGGTATGACACAGTATTGAAAGTTTGATTTTTATGCAGTCAGCTTTCCATTTAGGGCTGCTCGATTCTGCCATATTTGCATTAGCAATTTCTAAACCATTCAAAGACGATGATGACAGACAAAAGCACATGCTGACTTGCAAATTTGTACAATCACCTGAACATTTTAATCATAATATAAGACTAATTAAACAAAAAAAGTATGTGTCAGCTAGCTAAGAGTTCATACAGTGGTGCTATAGCAATATGCAGTATAGAGATGATTACACACGCTGGCTGGTGTATTTTGATGACAAAAGTAAGCATCAGTTTCTGTAAGCAGCTAACATTAGTCGCAAAGTCTGTGTGATGCACAATATATCTGTGGTCGATAACTAGGAGAATTAAATCATTGTTATTGTTTTGATAATTAGATTTCAATAATTTTGCCCAATAATGCAGAGCCATGTCTGCAGACTTAAGATGGCACCTGGAACCCAGGTCTGAATGTGGGTTTCTTTTTGTCTGTTTACACAAGAGCAGGGTTGAATTGTTACATTTCTAAGATTAATATCATTTTCCAGCATTGGCTACAATAGAAGTTAGGTTATCATTATCAGCCCTGAAATGAAATAATTAATGCATCTCTAGTTTTCAGTTAAGCTGGCTAGCCAAATCTGTAGCAGAAATGGCTTGAAAGGTATTAAAACGACTGCAGTAAACACATACTGTAAAAAGGAAGTAGTGAGATTATACTTGCTTCCAACTATCAGAAATAATTTGTCTTTACGTTAAAACAACAGAATTTAACTCATTAAATTTACCTCGGGGCACCGTCCTAGCAAAATTGATAGCCAATTTATTAATTTAGTCTCTGTCTGAAAGTCGTTGTCAAGTTCTTGGCTCAAAACATTTAGCGTAATATTACACACGCACAAACCATCACATTCTTTATAATGACATTTTTTATTAACTGACTACACACAACTAATAATGTAGTGATTGGAGCGGTGGGAGTGATTACATCCATAGTGGGCCTTATACTGTCCCCCTTCACTTTGGGAGCCTCTTATTGTTGCTTGGATTTGAGTATGGTTGGGTGCATTTGGTGGGGTAACTGCTGGTGCCTCAAATGTCAGTAATATGGTCAACCAGTCTTCTGATGGCAAAGCTGTTCCATGCGTCATTAAAGAGTTTAAAGAGAACATTTGTGCAGTTGTCACCTGGTTCCAGGATATTAGCACCAGTTTACAGACACTGAAGAACAGATGTTACTTAGGTGTCCCACCTAACAGTAAGGATACAAGCCTGCCCTGTATGCTTGGCGCAGGTCAGGAAAAGGCCTGGGTAACATATATGAAGTACTTTGACTAGTTCAAGTGAACAACATCAGCAAGATTGCAGTACAAGCATCCAGGGCAGTACGTGTGGCAGAGGTAGCAACAGGTGCATTTTATGGTTTATTTGTGGCAGTGGATATCTTCCTTATTGCCATGGATGCAAAAGAGATACACCACATTGGACCGGCAGTGGGAGCAGAGGAAAAAAGTACAACACGTTCTGAGAAAATTAAGTTTGTCCAATCAATCAGGCAGACAGCAGACAACCTGCAGAAAGTCTTGGATGAGCTCAAAAGCGTCATCTCATTTATCCCTTCACTTGGGGAGGAGGAAGGGCTGGAACGGCAAGATATGGAATAAAGTTTACGTTACACATTTGTTAAGGTGAAGTTCCAGGGGAAAATGATGTGCTGCCACCTAATGTTTGCTCCATGATGTATTGCACCCTATGCAATATGTCAGTTCACATTACATTTTTGTGCAACATTACAACACATTTGGGCGTTGTCAAAAGTACAACACCTGACCATCTGATGTCAGAAGTGCAACAACAGGCTTTTCAACCCAGAGAAGTCAATGCAGCAGTGTTTATCCTCTACAAAAATATAGAAGTTGCTTTTTAAATATGCAATGTGAAAACATTTTAAAAAGGTTTGTCTCATGCTCATATTCCTGATAACTCTTGATAATAAATGGAGAACTTCTGGGTTACAATGATCAATATAGTTGTATGTTTATTAATTATTCTGCACTACAAACGCAGATTATCAGGCAGTGTGAGTAACACAGCAAACACTTTGCTGCCAGTGAATACTGTAGTTCAATTGTCTCCTGTTAGTATCAAAAAGAAACCCCTGAACAAAAGGGTTCAAAACCACACATAAACTACAGGTTTGTTTCATAGTTCTAAAAACAATAACTTGTGCCACTGCATTGATTTGAAAGATGATTTTATCACATTGACATTCTACAAATGGAACATGGGGATCTTAACATGCTGTTGGCTTTAAAACTGTAAAATAACTGTAAGCTTGCAATTACCATATGAATGCATTTATAATACATACAGATATTGTTTACAGCTATACTGGTGAAAAATAAATACTGGCAAGTATTAATGTCTATCTTTTTTGATGGCACTACTGCAGTTTCGGTTTAATGGGAACTCTTGCTGTCCATAACTGTCAGTGAGTAATTTTCTGTCAATGTGTGTTATTCCTGTGATAAAGCCACACTTCTGCAACAATATGGTGCTGATCTTACTGTTTTTGAACCTGTTAACTTGTAATTTATTCATGGTGAACTTTTCTTCACATTTGAATGTGCAGAAGAACCAAACACCTTGTTTTTTTTCCCCTCTATAATCTGATTAAAACTGTACTTGAAGAAAGCAAAATCAAAAAAAAAAATAAAAAAAAGACAAGGTTATCATATGATTACACCCCATGCACCTCTTATCCATAGTCCTCAGAAGGTCACAAAAATACCAAGTGTACCCCTTGAAAACTCATTGTGTCACAGGAAAATACCAGTTACTTGAGCTTACAACACACATGCATGACACCATAAACACATGGAGAGGCGTAAACAAATATATGCACATGTACCTTCACACACCAGTGCTAACAGTTAAATCACTTTTAATTAATCAGGGAAATGAAGACAAATATCTTTAGCACCAGAATGTTAAAAAGTGTTTCTTTACAAACTATTATTAAATAAATGAGAATAAACAGTAATCAGTAAGAGAGTAAATTAAAATAAATTCGCTTCCAGCTCACACACTTCCTTTAATTTGGAGCAAAGCCATTTCTCAGCACTTGTGCATAGAAAATGCTTTAATGTGGGACCAACCAAAATGATTAAATAATCAAATAAAGCAGTCAAACCGAATGCCCGGTACTTAATTACAGCTGAGAGGACCATACATTTGTCCTTGTATAAGGAGTACCACAAGTGTATTTTGTGTATTAAGCAAAACTGTCGTGCATGTACTTGTACCAGAAGTTTACTCTGAAGTTCTGCCAAGTCACTGCCATCTGTGTCCGTCCACCTCGCCATCACAGCACCCAGGGCTGTCAATCACCAAATTAACCCAGTAAAGAGCAGTGGTCAAACATATCATTGGCGTTGACACACACACACACACACACACACACACACACACACACACACACACACTTTCAACCCACATCATTGACTTTTTCCACTCTGTTCCCCTTATCAGCTATTCCATTCTGAACGCTGTCTTTTCACAGCCTCTGATGAAGAATCATCGCATTCATTACACACAGGCACACACACAAATACACAAACACATGCCGCTGTTTATTTGGCAACCTCTCTTCTCATTTATCAACAACAGAAGACCTTACTTCATTTAAACCACCCTGATTGCGTAGTCAAGGCAACCACTGCAGAGAACAGAAGGAGCTGTGAAATTGCTGTGAAGTAATGAAAATTTACTTTATCATTTCAGCTCAGCAACTGAATAGAGAATTCATGCGATTCATACAGATCGCATGTAGTTTCCAACGAGTTTAGAGTTGAAGAACGGGAGGTTGTGCTCGACTGGTGTTCATTGCTCCGCGTCAACTATGAATTATAATCGGTGCTACACGTTTTATTGCTCTGTGTCATAAACCTTTCTATGCAAACTGTCAAAGGTACAGTAGTGGCCTTCATACAATTAGGGTGTTTGTGATACAGACATTAGGGCTGTAAACAAATCTTCTAAATTTGATTATATAATCGAACAGTTGAAAAAAGATTCAACAATAACAGCACAATTTTAATTTGTGAAAATGAATATTGATGGTGAAAAAAAAAGCAGCACTACAGCAGCTGTCTGCCTTGAGAATTCTCACGTGGGCCTGGGCCGCTGCACTGAATGAATCCACTGCATCTCAAACAGGAGTCACTCAACATAACTTTCACTATCTGAAAATGAAATGTAAGTTAGTCTGAAACGAGCGAATAATTCAACAACAACCGTGTGAGAGTTCACAACCCAACTCGGCCGCAGAGAGAGTGATTAATTCCTTTTGCACAAAACTCTCATTCAGCAAAGATGGAAAAATACTATCAAAAACCAATATTAATATTACCTAACCTCTATAAATTACATAGAATAGCATATCAATTACGAATCATTCATTTGATCTTGGCCCGAGAGGCAGCTCATTCGCAGTTCTCACTCTAGCACCAACCACGGCCCAGAGAGAGAGAAATTATTTTGTTTATTTTGTAATGTGTAGGTATGTAACGTATAAAACGTTTGTTTTTTTTTTCAAAAGGAATAATCATTTTTAGCCAATTTTTGACGGCTCCAAAAGATATTACAACTCTTTTAATGCAGAAAGGTTTCATAACAGGAAGCCTCCATATGATGATGGGTAGTAGCTATATTGTATTTACAAAAAATACTTTTTAGCTTTAAATTAAGAAGATGGTTGCTGTCTGATCCCAGTGTGTAGCTATCAAACTAATCACTCTTGTGCACCCTTGTTCAGGAAAAGAAAGGCTTTCTGCCCGCGTTCAGTATTCCACTTGAATGGGGAGGCGGTTACAAGAGAAAGCATACTTCATTCACTGTCTGACACTCAACATCTCCTCAATGAGATTCTACAGTCAAGTAGAACTGGACAAAAAAAGAAATAAATACTGACATGGAGTCCTGGATACTGTTTTAAATTCATGGTGCCAGTCATTTTTATGGCAGAAGCCTTGGGTTTTTGGTTGCAATTTATTCTAGCTTTATTGCTGCCATGCCACTGTCTAAAAACTGTTTTCATCACATGACCGGCTTCAGAAGATGCCTATAGTAGTCAGTTCAAGGTCTTCTGTTTCAACCCCATGCCCTTTATGGCACTGGAGATGTCAAAGTTGACAGCAATCCTCAGCAAGACATATTGCATGCTGCCTACACAGGAAGCGCTGAACAGTCGTCTATCAGTCGCTCAAGATGAGTTTGTATGTAAAAAAAAATGAGTGTGATGTGGTGAGTTCAGCCAGCTGGGTGAATTCCATAATACTGCTTTTTTGGCCACGTTCAAAAATGGGTTCCAATGAAAACCTAGTGAAATGAGTATAATGTTACTGCCTAAAATAACCAGTCCTGACTCTGTTGTGTGCATTCTCCCCCGCACACCAAATGCCAGCATCTGCTCAAATAGGCAATGTCTTCCTGATCTTCACAGTTTAATAATAACACAGTGGAAGGTGAGATAATGGGTCTTTTACTGTGTCTAAATCAACTTGAAACCCTAGCAGCACTTTTGATCTATAACAGTTTTCACTGGAACCAATTAACATTACACCCTGACATTTTCTAGAAACTATGTAGTACCTAGCACCAGCTTGCTGTCAATTATAATTATTGAATAAAATATCTTTATATTTCAGCATGGCGGATTTTCACCTACTCTCTAAAATGCACACTATTAATTATTTAACTCTGATCTCAATGCATATAAGCTGTACTAGCAGATTTTGAGTTTACATACAAATGTGTATTCCCGTTGTCAGCGTCACTTTGTCCCGGTGCTGGTTAAAGATAAAAAGTTACTGTCATGGAGCTGGTCCGTGCCATATTGTAGGAAACCCTTAACACACACATCACACACACACACAAAACTTGCAGTATAAGATCTATCTGTATGTACATCTTGCAGTAAAATACATGTGGATAAATCTGTTTGTTGCTTGAGTTTAAGAGTGTTACCATTCTCAGCCGTGCCGGGAGGCACGTTTATCTTCCACCACGCAGATTAAGTATAGCCTCCATGTGAACATCATTAGAAATGGTAGATTACTTGTAAATAACACAACTGCAACACAAGTCCATTTGTAAAGTTTATTAAGAAACATGTTTTGCTTTTCCAAAACTCCTCTCCACCTGTTCATGCCAAGTGTGGTAGAAGTAGTAGGGGGAATTTGTTTTGTACAAAGTATCCAAAAATTATGATTGTTTATTGTATATCTGTACGCGAACAGCACACTGCATGTATCTGGTTATATATAAAATAAATATATATATATAGAAAATATATATCGCAGAAAAAAAAAGATATCGCAATGTTAGTTTTTGTTAATATCGTGCAGCTCAAATTTAGATGTATGGAGACTCTACCGTCTGGTACAGAGCAGTATGAACACATTCAGTGTGGGTATTTCCAGTACCAGTATTACCATAAAATGACATAATTAATTGTCACACCAGAGTTTACAGTTTCAGCAAAAGCAAGCGCTTGTTGTGTCTTCCTAAACTGTATTTTTTTCAACAACATGGAACAACTGCCATGTGATGCAAATTTCCTGTGTGAGTGTGACAAACACCAGATGTGTGATTCCGTTACATATGACAATGGAGGAGGGCCACCTACACAGTAATAATTTAGCAGATGTCTTTGAAGTTGTTTTTATCCTCCTGTTATATGCAGTGTTTCAAAGTAGTCTGTGCTAGCCTGGGAACCAGATGAATCTGCAAGTTCATGTTTTATTTGCTCTGGTAGATACGTCTGGCATTCAAACTGGTTTCCCTGGTACTGGAAGCGGCATTTTGTTGGGCGAACCAATCACAAGCGTTTATCTAGTATGAGGCGGGTTTAATACGATGACGGACCGAGACGAGCGCCGTTGATGCGTCTTTGTAAATATCCAAGATGGCGGCTACAGCAGCAGTATAAAACAGACTGGAAGTAAATTTTCTCTAAAACAAGAACACACAACTGTACTTAAACTTTATGTTGATAAGAAATATAGGTTTGCTGTACTTCTGACAGGACGTACCATCAGACAGGACGACGCTTCATTGCTCTGATTGGTTGTCTCCGCCCGTCGATAACGACCCTTGGAAATAGAAAATGCACAGAAGTTCCAGACAAATAAGCATTTGCAAATTAGTCTGACGATCTGTGTAAAAAAAAAAAGGTCTTTAATGTTTCATGTTAACAGCTTGACTTTTTGTGTAATCGTTTTTGTCATTATAAAGGTTTCTGTCTTTCTTTCACACACAACTCGCCAAGACCACAGATCAAAAGTCCACTGCCTGATGTCAGCTTGATTTCCGACTCTGCTTCTTTTTTTGTATCTTTACTTCATCTGTACTAAAAGCTCAATTCTCTTTCCATTACTGTCATTTCCAACTTTTTTTTTCTCCTCCCCTCTGTCACCTGTATGTGTTTTTGTAGTTTTAGGCTTGTGTGAAATGGCACAATACTCAGAGCCACTTGGCTTTTTTGAACTCTGCCGCCTTGGACGCTTGCCATTGGTGCCACAGAAGAATAGTCCTTATTAAGTTGTTCATGCTTTAAAAAAGACTGGCATGTCTTTTGTTATTCTTCTTTTGATCTTCACCCCCTCTTATTTTTTTTTTTCCTGACATTTTTTTTTCTGTTTTGTTCATTCTGTTTGATAGACAGAAGAACTGAATTCTGCTGGGAAATACAAAGAACGAGTGGCTTCATCTAAAAATGGAAACTTAAATTACATGTTTGATTTGTGTATGAGAGTAGACAGTCCTCCTCCTGCAGCATGAGATAACAATGTCTCCTCCATCTTTCATCATTTCATTAGTTTAGTAGAGGAGATACTCAGTACACATGGGGTTTAAACTTCTACATGGATGTACATGGGATGACTGAGAGTAGGGAACAAGGAGAGGATGTAAAGATTGACAGTGTTTCTGAAACACCTCTTCTCAGTGATCATAAGCTCATTAAATAGGTGTTCAACCATATCTACAATAATGTTCAGTTCTCTCAAGTCATTTAACATAAAACTTGAAGGGTATTATTAAGCTAAACCCTTCTAGTATTATATATTTTTATAATATTTTATTGGACAGGAACACTATTTAAGCTTTGTTTGTCCCATTCAGCTATTTAAAGTACAGTCCCTTTGCAAAATAAAATTGGTGCTCCAGCCAAGAAGGTTGCTTGAGCTTTTCGTTTTCTTGCTTATTTAGTTTTGTGTGTGATTACTTAATATTTGTAAAAGTATTAATACAGAACAGTCAAAATCCAACATTTTAACTGTTATTCTTCTAAGAAAGAAGGTTATAGTTCAAGGATTTTAATTTAAATGGAGTTCTCTTTGCAGACACGTCTATAAAATGATTCACTTCAACTTACTTTCCCATTTTTACCACTCACTGACACTTTGGAAATTTAGTTATAAGGATTCTCATAATGATTCTCGGATGGCAAAATTAAACTAATTAAATCTGCAAACAAACATTCTTCATCTGTGAAAATCATGTATTAAATCACATATTTTTTTATAGTTTTCATACCCAAGTGATATGCAAACATGATAAAACACATAAAAACACAAAAGACTTTTATCAAATACGAGAATAAAAACATTTTTACTGTTGTGATCGACGAGTTGTGAGTTCCAGTGTTTCTGTTCCAGACGCTAAAATATGCCTCCAGAGCCACTTTGTCTCTTTCTAAGGAGAGTGAAAAAGCCAGCGCTAGGTGATTTAACGCAGTTGGCCTCTATGGAACAAGCAGATCAGATAATTATATTTGATCTGCATAATTATGCCAGGCAGTTCAGAGATTTACAAACCAAGTGAAGAATTTTAAAATTAAATCTGCAGCTGATTGGGAGCCAGTGTCAGTTTAATCTTTGTGTAAAGGTCTGTTTTTGCTCAACCTTTTGAGACTTCTTGCTTTTGTTAGCTACATACCAAGCACACAACACAGCACAAAATAAATGCACTGCTTTCTCTTTAACATTTAATCTAATCAGAATTCTTTATTAAAACTGTATCTGGTTACATTGCTGATAAAAGGTACACAATCTAATGTAGCAAATAAGTAGTTCAGGACATCTTGACACTAAACAATAATGTCTGCCTTAGTAACAGTTAATCACAGAGTCCAACTCTCAAGGTGACAATGAAATAATACATTTTTCTGCTGTACAGATAAAATACAGAAATTGTTTGTTTGTGCTTGTAAAGTGATTTCCTATGAAGCTGCCCCTTACACCCCTTTGCCAGGTTTGAATTTATTCTTCCCTTTCTGGGGGCTTTTTCAACGAACGAGACAAATATTAATTGTTCTCTAATAGTTCTGATACAAGTGCTTTCATGAAACAGGCAAAATGCTGCATTGTTGAGAGGATTTTCATTAACACACATTCACAACATGCACAAAATAATCAGCACGTTTTACGAAAAACAAGAACTGATGTTAAGCTCAAGAATGAATTAAGCAACAATGAAAAGACTGAACAGTATGCTTTGAAACTGCTGTGTTTTCCATTACAATGGAAGCATTGACTTTCATTACAGTAACAGAATTCCTTTAAATTATTTAAATTTACAGCGGCAAAAAATACTTCAAGAACTTGCGTCTCCACCCACTTTGCTTCTCTGTTATGCAGTTCTTGTCTCTTTCTTTCTCTTGTGCTGTGAGGCAGCTTGTGCCAGATGTGAGCTACTCAGATATATGCTAGACAGTGAGTGGAGGGGGGAGTTTCTCAGGGAGGGTGCCAGCTGGTTTTGACAGCCCCACAGCAGGATGGCATTTAACACATTACTGAAAGGGCAGCGCGTATGCATACAGCACATAATCCATCCATCCACCTATCCAGCAGTGGATACTAACGCCATGAGTGTGTATTAACACACACACACCATCCAGCTCAGTATGTGTTGAACACGCTTCAGCTCTGTTGGATTAAAGCTACCAGGAGAACATCAAGAAGCAGGAAGCAGGACTTGAAGGGAAGAGAGAGGAAGGAATAGCGGGCACAAAGATAAAGGAGAAGGAGAAGTGCCAAAGCCATTTCTAATAAGATGACTCTCTTAACACTGATGATCTTTGAATGTCTAATCTGCAGTGACAGTGAATGTGTCTTTCAGTCTGATAATTATAACCGAGGAGGCAGTTCAGACTTGCAGGAAAAAAAATAAACTCAAACTCCAATATGGGAGCTGCACCTTGTCAAAATTAGATCAAAACCTATGTGGTTTGACCGTATGTGAAAGGCTAAAGGGCTTTTAATTTGAAACAACAGATACAGAAAGTGGCGACAC
Source organism: Lateolabrax maculatus (assembly GCA_031216445.1). Lineage (NCBI taxonomy): Eukaryota > Metazoa > Chordata > Actinopteri > Acropomatiformes > Lateolabracidae > Lateolabrax > Lateolabrax maculatus. Next base: position 14,738,770 of record CM062206.1, read on the forward strand.
TCGGTCAGTCACGGACAGGCATTAGCGTTTACATGGCTGGTCCCTGCGGTTATTAGATACAGAGAGTTCCATGCCGGGCTGGAAATTCAAAGTGTGGGATCATTTCGAGAGAGTAAAGGACAATCCCAAGAAGGTTTTCATTACTGCTCTTGCCGGTGTCGCTGCAGCTCACTTCATGCGGTTGCTTGTAAAGTTAATATTTTAAAGGCTCATTATAAGTTATTGTGTTGGTGTAACAAGTTTATAAGCAGTGTAATGTTTTAAAATAAATCACCAAAATGTTCAGTCTCCCTGCTCGTTGTTCCCACACATTCAGAATTATTACCGCATCAGGTGTCGTCAACAGCATTTATTTTGCTTCTGCACTGCTATGGCACCTAAGGTGAACAGTGGCCACCATTGTCTAATATGATAATGGGAAAGTAGCCTATCACATTTTAGGTTAAACTATTTTAGATTTTCGTGTACTTTAGTGTAACTGTATTTTGCCTGATATAATAGATGTTTCCTATACTTTTGTGTGTTGTGTAGACTTTACATACTTTTGCTTCCTGGAATCTTAAGTTTCTCTTTGCTTTACCTAACCTCTTGCACACCTCTCCTATCCATCCCTCATTTTATCTAAGCTTACTCTTGCTATCTCCTGTTGTCGCTCCTTTGCTGCTGCCCCTTTCCTTTCCCCTTTTGTCATTTTTATTATGATAAAGGAATCTTAGCCTAACAGTAAAAATGCCTCCTCTTTTACCAAAAAAAACTCTCACATTCATCTTAATATGACCTCATCCATTCTGAGGACAGAAAGGAAAGGCAGATGAGCCCCGGTGATTTAAAAGAAGGCGAGGAGAAGTAAGAAGATCACAGTTCCCAAGGAAGGGTAAGAGAAGCAAAATAAATAGGACCAGTAGGGTCAGAGAGTCTTCCAGTGGTGTGGGTGATACCTAGAGATGACTGTCTAATGCATATCCAGTGGATGGGTTCAGTTTACTGGTATACTAACGAGTCCCTCTGGCCGCATCTAAAATCACAAGTGGACTCACTAGCGAGCTTTTCTTTATGCAGGGGGCATGGACAGATCTCAATTCATTTTATCATCTCCAGTTTTGTACACACACGACCTTTACCCTATATACTCCAGTTCCTATTAATATGAAAGTGCTCCCATCTGAAGAGAGTCAGACAAGATCCAATGCCTTCCTCCTCCTTTTTCCTGAACAATTCTTTTTTGTTTCATGTCATGGCTGTTTTTCCAAACCATTTCCCCCCAATCTCTTTCTCTGGCGCTTTCCCTCCAAGTTTATGCCTCACTCTCATTCTCCTCGCCTCCCTCTCGTGGTTGGTATCTCTAACGTTCTGCCCTCATATTTCATTCTGACTCTGCCTCTCATTAGGCCCTCTATCTCTCTTGTCCACTCGTCTCTTTCTCTTTTCTTTAGCTAGCTCCCTTTTTTCATCCACTCTCCTCCCCCCTTCTCTACTTCATCTTCTGCTCTGTTTTACTGTTTACCTACTGCCTATCCCCCAGTGCCATTCCTTTTCTTACCCTTCCTTCTCTCACACTCTCTTTCTCCTCCTCTCCCTTTTTCACACTTCTATTTTCATGCTGCATTAAGTCTGTGAGCAGTGTATGGAAACCATATTAACCCAGAGAGAGAAGGAGGGATGCGGAGAGAGAGATTGATAGAGAGACCTAAAGAGATTCTCAGAAGTTCTCAATGTGCTGACAGTGACTGGGGGAGGTCATCTATCTTCTGGGTTTTTCTCTTTCGCCTCCTCCCTCCCCAGACAGCTAATTTAATATGTTGAGAACAGGACAGAGCACTGTTCCTTTGTCAACAAATTTCATTAAGTAACATTAGCAGCACTATCAAAGGGGTGACAGGGAGGAAATGATGGATTCAGATTGTAATATTGAAAATGAAAGTGTTGAAGAAGCAAAATGGATACTGTGTGTGTGTGTGGGTGGGTGTCTGTGCGCGTGAGTGTATGCATTTGTGCATGTGCACAATCTCATATTTGCCACACTTGTCCCCAGCCACTTAACAGACAGAATTTACATAACCCATTTGAATTTTCATTATTTCTCTTGGAAGGATTTTGTAATTGGATTTTTTCCCACAGAATTTCTTAGTCCACACTTACCCAAGAGGAGAGGAATACTGTTAAATTACTGTACCTTTTGAAATAGTTAAACCTGGGTGTGTGTCCTGATAGTGTTATTAACGTTTTGTGAAAAAGGTACCATTTTAGCATCGCTTTCCTTACATTCATATATTTTCTGTTGTAAATGAATCAATCTAGATACATTCAAATGGAAATCATTTGCTATCACATTTGCCAAATTCTTACTTCCCAAAATGATGCAACAATGTTAAAGTGTAAAAGTATTATCCATTAAGCAGATGTTGAAAGTACAGGACAATGGATGCATTTCTTTCAACTGAAGAAATTTAAAAACTGTGAGAAGAAGAAAAAGCCACAGAACAAATTACAAGTAACCACCTGCTGACACATTCACATAGACCTGCTTCAATTAATTATTAGAAACTACCCATAAAGTCTGTTTTTTTTTTTTTTTTGACGACTTTTAGTGTCAATAGAGGTCTGCCCTTAAAAACAGCTCGTTTTAGGTTTAGATCATTCACAGACGACTATTTCAGAAGCTTTCAGACAATGATTCAGACTGGCGACAACAATATCCATCACAAAAAAAGTTTTTGAAACAGGCCTGATTGGCCATAACCGTATATCTAAGGGGGTGTTTGTCTGTCAGGAACTTTTGCAGTTAACATCTCTTACATCTGAAATAATTTTTTTACTTTTGACTACCGCTTGACTTCTACACTTTTACTTTTAACTGCACTATCGACATCAATAAACAGGCACTAAATATTACCGCTAAACATGCAATTATATGTCAATGCAGAAAAGTTGCATTAGCATTATTTAGTTGATACTGGGTTTACTACATTCACATCTGATGTTCTGGTTGATGTCTAAACACTGGGAAACAGGTTTAAACTTAGACCCACAAAACCACGCATACATCCATGTGCACACACTGTTAATACCTCAAATTGTTTTGGGATTCAAATGGTTTCTTTACCCTCTGTCACCTCCCCCTCGCTGTGAAACCCCCCTTTTTTTTCTTCCCTTCCTCTCTTCCTTCATCTGGCTCTCTGTCAGCTTCAGGGAGCAGTGACGGAGTGAATGTGTGTGTGTCTTATTGTTTGTCATGAAAATAGGATTTCAGCAGATGGATGGAGAGATTCCGGAGGAGAAATACAATCTAAAACAAGTACACACAGAAGGAATGGATTGTTATGGTTAACGGTTTCCTCTCTCCTACATGGGGGAGTAACAGACTATTTTTCTTTTTGTGTGTGAGTGTGTGTGTGTGAGTGCGAGTACAACCACGCACTTGTGTGGTATCTGTGATGTGTGCTGGCATGTGTCCTCATACAATCTGAATTCATATGTGTGTGCCTGAGGTTTAACTTGTGTGGGAGGGGAAATGGGGAGAGAGCAGAAATTAATTCCTGTACTGACTACAAAAGAAAGGAAAAAACCTGCGCAGTGAGATGGTAAAGGAATGAACCTTAATCTGATATTTACAATCAAAAGCACACATCACTACCTACACAGTGATATGGAGGGATTATCTTGTTTAGTGGATGCATAACTGATTGTTTGTATACCACCCTCTGTATCTGAGATATTTAAACAGATTGTGTGTGTGTGTGTTTTTTAACAGAGTGACAGGAGGAGAATAAAAGAGCCGGTGTATTTCCCATATTAATGCTGCTCTTCTCCACCTCCCTCTGAGATGTTGAGTGATGCAAGACAATGAGCCAAAATTCCCCGTGGGGATTATGAACAATTCATGTTATTTTATCTATATTCATATTTCTTCATCTTTTCTTATTTTTATCTTATCAGTTTATGAATATGTATTCTGTTTGATAGGATGTACTCTACATTTTAGGGATGTGGAAAATGCTATGACCTATCTATCTATCTATCTATCTATCTATCTATCTATCTCTCAGACGATCCCATTAATATATGTACAGTAGATACTCAATCTTATTTTGTTTATGATACACTGCAATTCAAAGCTGATTCATTATGTTTCGTAAAAAAAAAAAAAAGTGTGACTAAAATGAATCAATTATTTTCTTAATTTTTATTTCGAATACTCGCAAACAGCAGTAAATCCAGGCAGTGACGCGGCGGAAAAAGTTTTGGCCAATTGCTAAGGTGGATACATTTTTAGGTGCCCCAACTCGTCCCAACATTAACTGCTAATGCGGTCTTTATTTCCCTAGTTTGTGGTGCCAACTGCATATTTTATGATACCACTATGCATTTTGAAGACTACTATTGCAATGTAAATGCAAGGCAACATTGTACACAGTAGCCCAAACATTTCTTTCAGTGTGGGTCTTTTTCAGTGGATGGCTTAAAGCAGTATGTGATTGAAAAATTTAATTATCTGCCATTAACCAGACCACTATTACTTGATTTTATTGTCTCAATAACTCTGACGTCTAGGGAGACCGAGATTTAATAACAAATACAGCATTGGGGTTTTCAAAAGCATGTCAGTGTTATGTTATAATTAGTAATCCAGTATTCTGCCTTCACAAGTCTTCTCTAATCACTCTCTGATAAGAAAGCATTTATATAAATCTCGAAGTTCATCAGGCACATTTAATACAAAAGAAATAACCATGCCAATTAATGACAACTCTTACTTTATCTAATTCTCTCCTTCATTAGTTTAAGGCTGAATGATGGAGGGAACAGAGAATGATGCTGTAATAGAGAAAATGTTTTACCAACTTGACTGCTGCCTAATTAATTCCTCCCCATCTTTGTTCAATAGAAACTATAATTATGTGTTTGGTTTGCTGAGAGCTTGGCTGTGGGAGTTAAGAGAGTTAAGAGATGACTGTGCATAAAAAGAAACAAGATCTATTTCCAGATTTGGACTGTGTCAACAGCATTACACTGATTTCCAGTGTTGGCTCTCTGCTTCTACTCTGAGCTTCCTATGTGTGTCAAATAAACCAACTTACTGTCTCTTTTATCTATTTCTCTCAATGTCCTCATCTAAAAACACTTTCCTTGGCTGAGCTGAGAGTAGGTCTATGTTCTTTTGTCCCGGTTTGTGTCTAATGAATACACACACACACACACACACACACACACCTCGTATGGCATTGTACTTTTTCCCTTTTATATTCTTTATTTTCAATTTTGATTAGGGGTAGTTGAAATGACCAAGTGTCCATTATGCTCTCTTACTTTCACACTTTAACTTTTTCCCTCCTCTTCAGCCCTCACTGCTGCCTGTTTTGACTGCATGTCTCAGTGAGAAAAAAAAAAAAAATTCACTTTCTGATTAAAAGCAGATGATTGAAATAATATTTTTAATATATCAACAATCTTGGCATTAGCGTGCTCCATTTCTAAGCTTACATTAGCTGGTGTCAACTTAGTCATGGACCAAGCAGTCAAGGCACAAGGAAACAGGTGTTAAGCTCCAAAGTTGGGCTTTATTTCCCCAAAGAATATTCAACAAAACAAACTACTACAAAGAAATTAATTAACAGAGTTATAGGGCCCCAATAGGAGAGGTCAACAAAACATAAATCCACTGACAAACAAAGCTTTAAAAAAAAAACACAAGCCCTTACCTCCATTAACAGATATACTGGCTGATCGGACCAACAAATGCATACAGGGGTGAACAACATAAACCATAACTAAAATATAATACAAAGAAACCCAGACCCCCCCATGCTGTCAGAGCTCATGGTATGGTCCTCGGCTCAGGCTTCTGCATAAAACCAGGCTCCACCCTCAGCCCAATCTTTTGTCTGACCAGGAAGGAGAGCTCAGCAGCCAGGTAACTCAGAGGAAAGGAGAAATGAATTAATATAACATGACTAATCAACTAGCAACCTGTGATCTTGATGTGAGAGTGTGAGACCTTAAACCTTCCATTGTGGGGTGTTTAGAAATAAAGTTGCTAAGAGGATCTGAAAAGTCACTAAATCTAACGAGAAAGTTGTCAAGTTGGCAACACACCACACTGTGGGTGATGTAGGGGAGCTGAATAGAGTCCAGGCCCTCGGGAGCGAGCATTACGTTGCCTTCCCAGAAAAAGACCCCTTAACTCCTTTCCATAGAGATCAATCCACAGACTGACAGACCCAACAGAGAAAGTTGGGGAAGGTCTCCATTTTGAAGTTATGTTAAGATCTATTTACTGCCAGAAATGTCGCAAAAACAGCAAGTAAACGGGAAAAAAATGATGTACCATGCCTGGCTTTCTTCTCCAATTACTCAACTTCCAAATAACTAAAGTATGTTGATTAGTTGTTGGTTTAGCTCAGGTCACAAGAAGCATGTCAGCCTAAGACAGCAGGTAGCAGATCCACTGTAAAGAGCTAGGAGACTAAACTATGGATAGATTTACTCGTTTGCATCACAACCAAACCCAGTAATTACATCACACTGCCATGGTTTGACAGAGGCTGATCATAAAAGGCTCTCTAACCATTGAAATAACTTTACAGCTGCAGTGTCAAAATTTTTGTAGATCACAACAAGTGTACTTGAAGCGCAACATACACACTCCAATGACAACATGCAAACACAACTTGCATTTGACCCACTGTTTGATGGTCTACTTCGAGGTTGTGCGTTCACGTGTTGAACTACGACGATTCCTGTTCCTGAGGGCAGGGACGGAAAACTCTGTCACAGTGTCCGCTGGAGGAAAGCGGCAGCCAGCTAAACACAGAGAGGAGACACGTATGCCGCCGACAAGCTCGCTAACGAGGCCTGTCCCACGAAGCAGGATCTGGGCTTAGCGGGCTAACTTCAGGTTTAACTCCGGGTTTTCAGCTTTACGACGGCGGTTCACTTCTTTCTGGAGGACATCGCCATGGTAACTAATGCTGCGCAGCGAACCGGCTCCGGAGCAGGTTGTGTTCAAGATAACAGATCACTGACGCCAGGGCGACACTCCCGCAGATTGCAGCGTTATATTGCGTTACTTTACATTTCGGCGGAAGACCAACTCTCTCCTGTCTTCTTTATTTCATTGTCCTGTTGTCTGCAACTGTATCAGAGACATTTCAGTGTGCTTTGGTGTAACTACAGCTATCATCCTACAATAGACTGAAGCAGTAAATCCTTGTAGGCCTACTTGTTGTAGCCTACTTACCTTTTTTTATATTTTAATTGGATGTATAATTTTATATTTGTTTATTATTTACTTATTTTGTTTTAGTAAGTCCAAAATTGTCATACACGCCATAAGAATACATCCAAGCAACACATTAATTTAATGGAATACACGTAGCGTAATTATAGTCACACCTACTTGTCCTGCAATGATGGGCAGTGATATTATGAGCATGTTAACTTTTACTCATTCACACAGTTGGCGATTCTGCCAGCCGTCCTTCCTGCGTTTGGCAGCTGTGCTGCTTTTAACTTCTTTGTGTTTTTTATATTATAGTTTGCTCTTTGTTTGAAAAATATGCCGCTCTGCTTCCAGCAGACTTGGCCATGTTTGTGATGTCTTATACTATAAACACCACCACCATTTATGTGAATGCGCTCACGGCCAGATTGGGAAACTCGGCGTTGTTTTACCGAGTTGATAACCAGCTTCACATGACCACTTAACGCGATCACATTTGTAAGGTTAAGTGAAACCAGATAACGAAAAGATACCCTTGGTATGATGAACAAGCTTTGTAGTACAGTCCTCAGAGGCCCTTCTTACAAAATAATGTAGATATGTCTAAAAGACACAATGTGATATTCATGGGGACCCATTTGGATGGGACCTCTCTTTGCATCTTCTTCAAAAAAACAATGGGTTACCAGGACAACAGCTGCATGAGTACTTTTTTCAAAAATTTACCAAATTAAAGAAGTTATTCTTGGGTGTAGGATTGCAAAATATCTAATCAGTATTTTCTTTTTCTTACTTTGGTAGCTCAAAGCTTTAGAAAGCTTGGTCATAGATACTAGTTAATACTGTATGTGTGTGTGTGTGTGTGTGTGTGTGTGTGTGTATGTACTGTATGCATGCAAGTGTAAATATAAAGTATAAATTAAACATATCTGTTGAAATTGTAGTAGGTTATAATTGGGGCGGGGGTTAGTGATGGTATTGTATTTATGTATGCATCTATGTGAAAGCATGTGTATACTTATTTTCTTAATATGGACCCATATGTACAATATCAACTAAGACAGAGCCAGTTTTACTACCTCATCTTTTGGCCCCGAATTAAACCTGTCCAAATCTAGTTGTAAGACCCTCATTTATATGTCTATACATATTTACATTATATAATGCTCACGTAGTGTATATTCCTAAATATTGTTGTGTTCTGTCAAATTGCCTTAAACTAATTACCACATCCTGATGCTCAGTACTATTCGAGTATAAGAGTACGGCTTAGTATATTGACTTTATTCTGCTGTGTGCATGGCACTTACTGGGAATCTAGAGGCACAGAGCGCTGGATGTGCGCTGGGTTTGGACCCAGTGACAAATTATGGGCCCCCTAGCAGGTTAATCCAGCATTGGTTGGTTCTTTTTTTCGAGGTAACACAATTCCCAGGCGACACTTGCTGCATTGTTATCTGAGAACAATGCAACATGTCATGATGAACATACAATAGAGTAATGAGAAGCACATCACCTCTGTTTACATTTTTATCTATGCTGTCACTCCAGTGTTTTTTGTCTGTACAAAACTGATGGCAATTTTTTTTCTGCTAGGTCATCTTCAATTGATCTCAGTTAAACATAATCTAGTGTTTTGATATTTGACCTATATGGTACAGGTCAATAGCTTCTCCTGAGCTGTTTCTGGCAGGCATACACAAACAAATAACATAGACATACAGCACCTGACAATACAGAGCAGCCATTTAAAGCCTTTAGATTTGGCTTTGTGCCCAGTCTAGCACACCAAACAAAAATAATCAACTATGGAGAGCGTATTGTATTGTATTGTATTGTATTGTATTGTATATCAAGTCAGAATTCCAACTCAATCCAATTCTATTTTTGCTGACTTGTTCAATGCCAACCAATAGATCCACTTTCTATGGCTTACCATGTATTCAAGCGTGGCCTTCACTGACTTAGTTGTGCCACCATGAAACATTGATTATAAGCTTAAAGCAGATTGGACTCTCTTTCTCCATCTGAAACTCTTGACAAGGCCAAAAACACAATGCTTAAGGATATCTCAGTGGTCATTTTTTAAGAATTCATTCACCATTGTAGTGCAGATTTTTCTCACCTGTTCAGTGCATTTGAACAAACAAACTCCTTAGGCTTCTGCAGCACTTTCCCCTGATATAATAACCCAACCCCATGCCACTTGTAAGAGCAGCGGCAAACTCCCTGTCAGAAGCTGGCTTTTTTTTGTCCTTCATGCGACTTGCTTTTTATTACCTACTCTTATGGCTGCTGCCTTTACTGTTAGAATCATTATTTCATTTGAGTTACAGAAATATCTGTACTGTAGGTTGCAGTAGCTTCGTTTGAAAGGCCTTGACGGGTGATCAGAGCTGGTGACCTTTCTGTTAGTCTCACTTTTTCAGCTTTTAAGTTCCAATGGTCAATGTTCCAATGTAGCTTTTATTTAAACTGTAGGTTTGCTTTAGTTATAGGTTGTTTAACTGCAGCTTAATCTGTGAGTCCACCATTATATTCTCTGATAACATCTTACTCTAAAAAGGCAATAAACCCACTTTTTATCTGAGCTGTAACCACTATGGTTTGTTGTAATTTGTTGATTTATATCCGTCTGACCTGTTGTAACAAATGTTGCTATCTCTCTGCAAAGGGAGATTGTGATGGTCTACTCCACATTATTGTCAAAGTGGACACAATTCAAGTGTAAAACATTGTATCAGTGTATTGGTGGACGTATTCAGATCCTTTACTTAAGTAAAAGTACCAATACCACAAGGTAAAAATATTCCATTACAAGTAAACATCCTCCAATAAAAATCCTACATTACATTGACATTATTAGATTAATACTGATGCATCAATCAATAAGTAGGTTTATTTTGTGTTGTAGCTGGTCGAGGTGGAGCTAGTTTTAATTAAAGGGAGTTGCCCCTTCCAAAGGGTCACAAGATTAGCCTGAGGTGTTGTGAGATAATTAATGGGGAAAGCAGAAAAACAAACTGCAACACAAATCTCTATTCAATTTTTTTCTTTCTAATGTTTTCAAATATGCATTTTCTGTCTAAAATAAAATGTAGTGGAGTAGAACTGTAAATTAGCATAACATGGAAATACTCAAGTACGTACAAGTACCTCAAAATAATACTTATTAATACTGTATTTGAGTAAATGTACTTAGTTACTTACAGTACAGTTACTTTCCACCTCTGCCTTGTACAGTATGACCTGTTGTATAGCTTTTATACTATTTTTTTAATTATACAACAATCTCACTTGTTTGTTGTTGTTTTAACAGTTGCTTTATGATCATATGTATTCTCCAGCAGCTTGTGTCTTTTTCCAGTCTCATGTGTTGTTTTGAAGTTACTAGATGCTGATAAGCTGCCAACCTGGCACCCCTGGCTGTGTTTCAATTGTTTGTCTCCTTTTTCTCCTTTTTCTCTCTTTTCCCTTCACCAGTGATTCATTTGTTTTTCTGTAGAAAGAGATGAGGGCAAGAGGAAAGCATCTTCACAGGTGGCTGCTGTGGTAACAGTAGGCAGGGATTAGATTTCACACTCAGTGTGTGTTTGTACGTGTGTAGAAAGTTATTTCTCAGTGTGTGATAAGAGAATATGGAAGATCTAAGTAAGTGCCCCAGGTAGAGTTTATCGCTGCCTCTAAATCTGGCTAACACACAGGATATTCATAGTGCATAACAAATCCTACCAGACTCCACTCCTCACCTGGTCAATTATTTCATCTTCTGTCTTCTCTCTCTGTATCAAGCATTGCGCTTCTTGGTGTCATAAACTTTAACCAACAGGTTCTACATATTTCCTCCAAGAGAAAGTTCATGTTTTAAGTTTCCATGGGGCAAAGCTGTGTGCGCATTTCAAAATAATCTGAAATAAGAAGATGAGTTTAATTTTATACTATTCAGGGATGTTTTCTATACTGACAGCAGTAGTGTAATTCAAGTTCTACTCTAACTGTGCAACCCATGAAACCCCTCCACTGCCCTTGGAAAGATTTTTGATGCTGTTTATGTGTCTGACATCTAATGTATAAACTTGCCTGACCCTGCTGTGGAGCTCAAAGAGAAACTGTTAACAGGAGGTGTTGTCTCTCTGTGTTGTATCCTTGTACCTGTGTGCCTTTCAGTGCATGGATGTTTTCAACTGCAGCTTTCTGAATCATTGCACAACAAAAGGACCTCTGGCACAGGCAGCCATGATGTGCCTGTCCAAAACAATTTGGGTGACTCCCAGAGAAACAGATAAGAGTGTTGCTCTGAGACTCATCCTGAGCCATGATGCAAAATCTACAGAGAGTTGACAGGGAGCTTTTGAGAGTTGGGGCAGTAAGAGTAATATGAAATCAGAAGTTTAAAAAGTGCAGAGAATGAACTAGATATGCACTTCAGAATTTTACAGCTGTCGGGAAGTGAAAAGAGAGATGAGAAAAGAAGCTTGCAAATATGAACATGTCCTTACAATTTTGGGTACTGGGACCAAGAAAAAAAAACTTTAGCACAGACAGAGAATGATTTAAGGATGAATAAAGTACAAGAAGAGATAGAAGGATTATGACAGGCTAGATGAACACTTGAAAGAATTCAGGATTAACTAGAGAGAGCGGGTGGAAGAAAAACTCAAGTGAATAACTCAAGGGAATAGTTGTTGAAAAACAGTGAGAAAATATGCCAATAACACTCTCATGGTACAAAGAAGTAGAGGAGAATGTCAGAAAGAGACGAAAAGGGATTCTGATACACCACCTGCAGCGCATCATCATTGTCGTGTATCTCTGAATTGGAGTCTGATGTCCCCCCTCAAATTTTTGACATGACTTTTCATACACGTACACTGGATAGCTAAATATAAGTCATTATTGTTTTGTGATGTTGTAAGGGGATGGATGAAATAAGGGAGATGAGGAACAATTAGGAACTCCTTCTGCCACCACGATTCCTGCAACCTGTAGAAACTGTGTAAATGTTTAAAGTACTTTGGGGACATAACAAAAGGTTTTAATTCAACCACGTCATGTCTTTAAATTCAAATGTTTAGAAGATGCAAGCAGGAGATTTTATTGCAGCCTGATTACAGGATCCCTGAAGGAAGGATTCGTGTTATTCACACTATGTCGCATAAATTTATTTAATTACTCTTGAAGCCCTTCTTTCAATTAGTCTCTTCTGATTGAAGTATGGTGTGAAAATTCAAGTGCAAAGACTGATTTACGAGAATTATCTACAAGCTTCTGGGGTGGGAGCAGAGGCAACTGAATTTCTTGTGTGGTTCAGCTATATGCAGCAGGGAACATATGTGAATCAACAATACTAACCATCCCCTGCTTCCTGAGTTTCTGATTTTTCCTTGTTGCAAAACGCAAATAAACATCAAAAGAGTCTGTCTCCCTTGTGCAATAGACCTCCTCAAGGAAACTTGACAAAGTAAGGTCTTAAAATGTGTATGTTGTATTTGATATATCATAATTGAAATGAGATGAGACGGTATAACACAGGGATCAATTTTCTCTGCCGGGTCTTTCTACTACTAAACAACTTACATACTGACAGTTGTTGGCTCTTTAATAGTTCAAGACCCAATCATTCTTAGATACATACTTTTCTAGACACATATACCCAATTATTATTTTTTCTATTTCACTTAAGCCTAAAAGATCGGTGTGCCAGGCAGCACTTGAACTTTGAGAAACTGCCAGTTGAATGTTAAACGGTTCCTTCTGGAATATTAATACATTTTCGATTGGGCATGCCAAGAATTCATCTTTTAGATTGACTGTCTTGGTATGAGACGGAAAGCGCTTTACATGGATTGTTTTGACCTGCCCAAAATAAAATGAAGGGAAGACATACAGGATAGAGGATACATTGATAGACAGAGAGGGAGAAAAGCTTTCTTAATTGGCAGTCAGACCCTGTCAGTGTCAAATGTTTGAAGGATTGAGTGATTTGTTGAGCAGTGAAAGAGACAGATTTAGACTGACAGTGTCTGCAAATATGATGCAGGTTTGAAAGCGTTGAGGGAGCTATTTCATTTCCGAGCATTAATTTGATCATATTAAACCAGTTCTCTGCAGAGATAATGTGTGGACACTGTCCACTTATATATTGTAGACCTTCCTTCTGCCTTTGGTCCCTTTCTTTCTTTTTGTTTTGTTTTTTGCCTCGATTATTGGCAGTAAAATCACTAAATCCACAATAATGCCTGTAGTAGGATTTGCAGGCAACACATACTGTATAAGTTATCACATACCACATAATATGATTACGCACAAAATAGAACAGCAAGTAACAATTTGTGCACGTATACCAGTCAGCAAAGTTCAGAGATAATAAAATGTTAGGGATCAGTGGGTTTTATAGTTGTTCTCTGTGGATCCAGAGTGTAATTAGCTTTCACGGCTGCAACTTTCCTTTGAGAAAACCTTGATAAGGGTAATCTATTTCCTCCTACTCTGAGGCAGCCATGAGCCCACCACTGTGGTCACTAACAGAATTTCCTCTCTGTTGCTGTGAGCCTGTATCAAGCTGGGAAGCAGTAATGGCCAAGGGTGTCTTCACACCTTTATTTTGGATCATCCCCCAAACCAGAAAATGACACTCTAGCATTTGTGTCCAGTCAGTTCACACTGCCTTATTACAAAAGACAAGAGTTGAAACATTGGCCCATAAAGCCTGTAACTCATTCATGACAGAAAAGTTTCAGTGACCTATCACCCATCCTCATAGGCGCCAAATCCAAAACAAGTGCATTCTGTGATTTACAGAGAAACACAACGGTGGACTGACAAGCAGCACAAAAAGTAGTAATGTTGTAAATGGTTGCCAATATTGGTGGAAACACCAGACAAATATGTCTAGTTTAATTTAGTTCAATTTAGTTTACAAGTGTCTCATGTACATGTTACATAATCCTTTGACTGATCTAGACTGTATTCACACCAAATAGAAAGCACACTGTGGTTTACTTAAGATGACTTAGTGGTTGCTTGGTCAGCATCCAAGTGTGATTGCCAGCATTTTCAGCACCTCAAACACAATACAATGGTGGCTCAATTGTTGCAAAGTTAAGTCCAACTAAACGAAACAGGCCAGATGTGGACATGTCCTTAATCTAATCCCAGAATAAGATCCTTTGTTCTCTTATTTTATTTGTTTATATGTTTTTTTTATTGTGTGTGATTCACAAACCAGTTAGAGAAATGATACAAGTTATAGTAGCATAAACATTCAGTATTACGAATAAGGCATATCTAATCAAGTTAAGAAAAAAAAAAGAAGCAGAATTAACAGAAATAAACTTCCTGATGGGAGAAAATGGCTCTCAAAGTTGTTAATATGTGAAGAAGGTGAAGAGGGGGCTTCTCTGCGTCATTGCAGGTAATAGCTCTGACATTGTGTCAAACATCCCTCCCTGTGGTACTTTTGTCTCTTGTCTGGGTCTCTGGTGAGAAACTCGTCCTGAGAATGGCTCTTCTAACTGCCCATATCAAAACACCTTGGTGACCTTGCAAGTTGCCTCTTTGCTGCTACCCTGGAGGGAGGCCCAGCAGTTTTTGGTGCTATGCTGCATTGCAGTGCATCTCTCTTTCTGTTGTGTCCTCTCGAACAGTGGGCTGCTGTAAGAAGATAACCTCTCTGTGTCATTGCTGGTTTATAACACTAAATTTGTTTTCTCCTCTTATGTGTCCTCTGCTCTTTTGGAATATCTCAGGAGTCTTTAGACCCTGAACACAACAGTGACTACAGAGTGCAGTGCTGTAAGAACACCCCTGAATGTTTTTCTGCATTCCTGGTCTATGCCAAGCGACAGTTTTTTGTAATCTTTACCTATTCACTATTAGCTTTTCTGTCCTTGGCCATAACCTCACTGTCTGACTTATTGTCTGTGGCTTGTCTGTCTTAATAGCGGATTTAGCAGACTATTTTGTCTTTTCTATCTATTCTGGTGTGTTTCTTATTCTGTCTGTCTTTTCTTTATCTACAGCATGTCCGTTTACATAAGAGACTTTGTTGAGCATGTTGGGCAAGAGCTTTTGGCTGATGTATTTGATTTTTTCCAGGAAGCCCAAACTCTGTATTATGTTCCCTATGTTCTAACATCAAAGGTTTAATTGTTGTGTGCTCCATTGCTGGGGTCCCCTAGAGGTCTACAATATCTTAAGATTTTGAGAAGCTTCTGGATGACTATTCCTTATTTACCTAATGATCTTTGATTAGAAAGCAAACGTATTCTTCAGATAGTTTAGCTGCATACATACATTATATTCTGATTTGACAGTTTGTACAGTTTTCCTGGGGTATAGGTTCGAAAAATTGAGAATGAGGTTCCCACTTTAGGCACAACTGTTCTCTCTCCGAATATGACGACAAAAGCCAGACAAAAGTCAGACAGTTTCTGATTTTTTAGATGATTTTTTTTTCCTGTTGCAAGTTGTTTCAGAACCATGGACAGCTCCTTTGGCTGGAACATCTACCTGCTTCATTAAACCTCACAGCCCCTTCTGCACAATCCTATTTGGTATATTTTTAAAGCATCAACAGATGCCAAAGCACATGTTCAGGTTCATGTGATAAGCATGCCATTTAATAATTACCAATTCTGTGATTTCACTTTCTAACTCAGGCCTTACTCCATAGCTGACTGGACAATATTGTACATGCGCTCTAAATGACAGTACTCCTGTATTTGGAGACCTAACTAAGCTCAGTTATCTGGAATTAAATTGTCACTGTGTCAACTTGTAATAAAAGTTATATTTTATTTTAAATAATTTCTGCTATTATCTATAATTGGCTGTTGTGGTTGTATCAGTGAAAATAAAATCAAAACTAGCTGGCATACTTTTTAAGTACTAATGTGTCCCCTTATTATCAATTTATTTAGGGCATATTCAGATAGTTTTTCTATTTTATAATTTAGACTCTTTTTGAGGCTAAAACTTATTTTTCTAGCTCAACAAAAAAATGTTACAGTGATTTAGAACTTTTTCAAACCTTGACAAACCTACTTTTTACGCAGATATTAAGGGAAATGACAAAAAAAGGCAACCATCTCTTTGCTTTGAAAAAGATGACATATAAATGCAGTAGTGCCCGAACGACAGAGGAAAACATCAAAGCCGATTGGTTGGGTTGTTTCTAAAAGAGTCAGATGTCTTTCGTGATTTAATGTGTTTACATGCTGAATATTATCCCATTATTATTTGGATGCTAAATTAGTCCTGTTTTTAGATTGAGCAAGTCAACAACATATTCTGTTTACTGTCACTGAAGTCCTTGATGAGGAACTGATTAGGATATGTACCCGGCTTACAAAAACATCTATCGGGACGCTGAGACATTTATACTCTTTATCCCATTTGCTGGTGGGTTTCATGCTCCTATGAGTTTTCTCTTTTCATCCTATGTGGAACGTCAGATGTATGATTGGATTTACGAATGCCCCCGAGAGCACCGAGCAGGATTGTTGTGAGACGGAAAAGCTACATTTTGCAACATTTTGCACATTGCACAGTGGGACAGCCCAGACAGATATCATCTAGGAAGCTGATATGCTTTGTGATCATGGCCCGTTCTCAGGCAGACTGACGGAGCTTTTCTCTGGAGTCACTCAAGTGGAACTGAAGTTCTAATGCACAAGTTAAGTTACAGACACATAGCTAATTAAGAGAGTCTATCACACCCCACTGCTCACTTTCAAATATCTCCTGCACACTTCCCCTTCTTGTCTATTTCTCACTTGTCTGCAACACAACTAAACACCTACACATGCACAGACCACACACACACACACACACACACACACACACACACACACACAACCTTAATCTTGTTTCATCATTCTTGTTTTCCTTCTCTACCCCCTCCTGCTTTTCTTTCGCCATCTGCGTTTGCAATGTGGCCGATGTATGACAGCAAATTTACTGCTGGGACACTGCTCCCCTTTGCTTTGTTTCATATATTTTGATCTTTATCATTCAAATTAGCCCCCTACAAATGCTTTTATCCTTCATCTGCTGTGCCCCCCCCCCCCCCCCCCCCCCCCCAGTGGCTACAGCGATTTAAAGAAAGAGAGAGAGAGCAAGTTGGGAGAGTAGCAGACTCTACTAAAGTGGGCCTTCATTGGATCCTTTGAACTCAGACAGTGGTGAGTCTCCGGCTGTGTTGCTAATAACAACACGATAACAATGACCAATGGTTACTAAATGATGAACATACTGTATGTGGCATCAGGTTTTGTGAGGTTACATCTGATATGGAGGCCTTTTTCTTGGTGTTTGAAAGCATGGGATATGGTAAAAATCTCAAAGGAAACTAGTAAAAACCAACACAACTGTCAATCCGACCACGATGTCCATTAAAGTTTACACTATGAACAAATCACTGTGCTGCATGTTACTGTCTCTACAATGTTAAGTAGCCAGCTCTCTAGTTTTTCCTCAATATATATTTGTCATTAACATCAGTATTTTCAGTACTTCAGATCGGATAAAATTTAAGATGCATTGAATCAGACAACTGTACTGTAAATGTTATATTTTAAGCAGTAAATTTCACATATTTGAATAATCTGTTGATTTTTTAAATCTAAAGCCAATGTCTTACATTAACCCTAAGGATATCTTGTTATGTCTCACTAGCCCCTTGGAGCAAATGTATATGTATTGGTGTTACACATAATAAAGTCTCTCTGCAACAGAGCTAAACGGCTAAAATATGAAGGGCAATGTAAGTGAGACATTTCGCAGTAGCTGAAGGACAAATGCTCGCTCTCATTTAAAGACTGGGACAAGTGTCCCAGTTTTACCCAGATTTACTGTAAAGGTCAGGGCACCCATTTGACACAGGCTAAATAATTGTTAACATATACTGCAGATAAATGTCTTGTAGGAGCTTTTTAATGTCAAAATCAAGTGTCTCATAATCATTCAGCTCATAAGCTGCTTTCCAATTCCACCACTCAGACAATACTAGCAAAGAGGGAAGTCTCATTATTAGCCTGTATTATGCAGACCTTCACTGATGTTGATTTGACTGTTGTTTATTACTAGAAGACAATAAGAAGGTTTGTTTAACAATGAAGATGTATGACAATAACAATACGCTCCTAAATGCAATAATTTGGGACTTTTACTCACATGTCATGACTTACCTCTATTATGAGTCTAGTTACTAAAACACTGCATACAGAAACTAAAGCCTAAAGAGTTTTCTCCCTAATATTGTAGTGTGAGATAAAAAAAACAATCTTCTCTTACAGTATGATGTAAGATGTAAATGCAAAGCAAAACAAAAAAAGTACCTGCCATCACCATACTGACAAATAAATGGGGCCACCTATGAGTTTCCCATTTAATTTTTTTTTAACATCCACTCTTAAGTTGTTCCCATAGAGTGTAAATAAGATACATAAAAACTGATATTTAATGACTGGCACCTAATGATTAATTCCTTGTGAATCTGCATACTTTCTTAATGTATCGGACTGATTAACTCTAAACCATCTGCTAATGTAACTGACACATCCAAAAACTCATATCGACTTTTATATTATGTACATATTAATTACTAGCAACTAGCTACTGAGGTTTTGTTTTATTGGGTTTTACTTGAAAAGAACCATTACTACTTTAAAGCCCATACAGTATATGACATGCACAGATAAAATGATTCATGATGGATTTACACATTAGAACTAGAACAAAGTTGCATTTTTATGTTAGTAAGCTGTAATCCTAGTAAAATCAACTGCAAAAATACTCTAGTCTCTGATGTGTTGGATTTTTTTCAACTTTACAGCTGGAGTTAAAACATTTCCTCACCATGAACAGCTCCTCCTCCTGCAGCGTTTACCTGCTTTATTAAACCTTTTTTAATAAAACCACCAGACACCAAAACTCTAGTAAACCTTGTTCATGATGAGAATTCTACACCAAATTAATATTTAAAACTTTTGCTTTACATAATAATGTGGAAAAACATTAAACAAATACAGTATTTCATAAGTAAATGCTTTGGAGGTCTCCTGACAGGACCTCATAATTTCACACTGCAGCAAACACTATGCAAACCTGTTTCATTTTTAATGAGCTCTGACACTGGACCAAGAACAGGAAACAAAAAGAAACATTGCAGTGGGCCTGCTACCTATTGGGTTTAGTTTCCCTGAAGGAAAAAAAAGTCCACAGCTCAAACCGCACTGAACTTTGCGTTTCAAAACAAGCCAGACTCTTCAGAATAGCACGCAGAAAAAGAAATAAATATAAATGTTGTCAAAAGCAAAACCTTCCCTGCCGGGACAGTGCATTTTGTAACGTAGCAGGTCGAGATTCATACAGAATTGCAAAAAGGAAACCTTTTTGTCTTGCTTTCGCATATTCTTGCCGACTAAAGTGACGCCGACAATACTTTTGCAAAAGTGCAAAATGTGCATGAAAGAACCGTGATGTCAGCCAGAACAGCCAGAACAGGGGGGACCTTTTTATGCGGGGCTGAGGGAGATAAGGAGCCGTGCCCAGCGTGTCCTGCCCGCCTCTGTGCCGTGAAGAGACAGCGGAGGACTCCACGCGTGCAGAGAGCCAACAAAGCCCAGACAGAGTCAAAGCAGAGACTCGCCGATGAAATATTTAAACATATATCGTTATACTCCCCCCACCCCCCAAACACGAACGCCCCAGTTATGTGGCCCATTTGTGAATTGTGTTTTCATTAGTGAAGGAGCGGTTCACGTGGCCTGCCTCTGTCCGTGGTGCTGCCCCCATCCGACACCCCCCCCCCCCCCCCCCCCCAGCCAAATGAAGCGCTGATTTTATGGTTTATTTGTCTTAATTGTGTTTATTACGGTGGACACGATTGAATTCCACAACAGAGGCGCGTGACTAAAACGAAATCTGTGTTTGTACACCCGGAACAGCGCCCTGGCACTGCGCCCAAAAATCCTGCTCGCTCTCTGCTGTGAACAGGGGAAAAAAAAAAAAAAAAAACAGAAAAAATAAAAGAAAAATCCCCCCTGCTGAAAATCAATGACACGGTTAGTGTGTATTGGAGAGAGAGAGAGAGAGAGAGAGAGAGAGGGAGAGGGAGAGAGGGAGGAGGCGGTGTCTGGTGACCGAGGAGGAGGAGGAGGAGGAGGAGGAGAAAGCTCCCGGTCCGCTCGTCCTCGCAGCTCTCCTCTCTGCCGTCAATCCTGCAAGCAGTCGGGTGCCACCGGAGTGCCCGGGGCTGTGGACTTATTTTTTTTTCCCCCGGGAAATCGGAATTGGACACCAACAAACTATCCCAGGTAGGTGAAGCACCGGTGGTGGCTTCTTTTTTTTTTTTTTTTCTTAAATTTATTTATTGGATCAAACTGCACGTGAAAAGTCAGTAGTTGCCTCATTTTTCGGCGACTTACTTGGAGCCGGGGACGGAGGAGAAAGCGGGTGAGAGTGTGTTGACGCCGCTAATTGTCTTTTTTTGTCAAAATTTTGGCGGAGTGTGGGGGGGGGGGGACTCGTGAACTGATCGTCCGCCGCGGTGACAACTCTCCACCGTCTCTAATCCGATTACAGGAAGGATCGGCCATCTGATCAATTGAGCGCCGCACCCCCCCCCCCCCCCCCGCGCGATCGTTAACGGTGGTTCCTTCAGCTGTTCTCTGGGTTCCACCGTGACGTTCTCACCCACTTGTGCGTCACAGCGTGAGAGTTGTGGGTTCTGCAAAGTGCAGCGTCTCACTCCAAACACTTCGCAGCATCCTCCTCTGCTCCCCGTGCTCTCTCTCTCTCTCTCTCTCTCTCTCTCTCTCTGAGTGGCTCTCTTTTTTTTATATATATATATGTGTGTGTGTGTGTGTGTGTGTCCTCCCTGTGTTTGCTTTCAGAAGATGTTCTTCTTTCTGCTCCCTGTCGTGGCTCTCTTGCTGAGCGGAGAATCGGCTGTCTCCGGTAACAGTAACGACAAAAGGCTGAGCGCCGTGGCTCAGTTCAACAAGGACAGATCCTGGAACAGATTCAGAGATGTGAGTTGCACTGAGAGACACAACATCTAGCCAAAGGGGGCATCATAATTAGCCCCATTGTGTGTGTGTGTGTGTGTGTGTGTGTGTGTGTGTGTGTGAGAGAGAGAGAGAGATTGGGGGGGGGGGGGCACTACGCCCTTGATACACCCTGTGAGTACTTGAGCACTTGCCAGCAGGCATAATCCACCTTGTAGAGACTCAGCAGGTTCAAACCCTGGTTAAAAGAGAGGCAGACTCATAGAGAGACATTAGAGTTATGCATATGATGGGGGGGGGGACAAACACCATAACTTATGATTGGACTGACTGAAGGATTCCCCAACCTGCTGACAGTTTTCACTCGCCAGTGTTGACATTATGAAATGTCATCATTCCGTTCCGCTTTAAGTGGCCATACAAAAACAACAGGCTTTTTCTAACGGACAAAAGTCCATTTATTTCAGTCAGAATGAGAAGAAGTGAGTCTGTGATTTGTTATGTTCAGCTGTTAGAGTCCAGTGGCATTTCATAACATCCAGAACAACCTCTGCAGGTAATGGTTTATGTTTGGTATTTGTGCCTTTCCCATTTACCTGACATAGCTACACACAGGAGCTAGTGCGCATACGTGTACAGGTGTGTGTGTGTGTAGTTCAGACGTACATCATTCTAAATCCATTATGGAGCATCATCAAGGCTTGTTTCCTCGGGGATATCAGGCATATTGTTTTTTTCCGAAGTAGCCATGTTGGGCCCCACAGCTGACTGTCAGCCAGCTGACTCAGTGTGCTGTCAATTCTGTATAGATGCATATTGATGCATAAACACTTGTGTATTACTCTTGTATAAACCACCCTGATTGTCTGATTGCCAACCATGAAACTTGGGTCGCTATGTTTAGAGAATGGTCTTAAGCTTTGACTTCAAGTACTAACTGCAGTACTGCCAACAAGTAAGTCTAATTATAGTAAAATAAGAACTAAAGAACAGGATCAGTCAGTTACTGTGCATCTACACTGTCCAAACCCACAGAATCATATTTCAGATGTAATTAAAGATAACTTTATTTATCCTTGAGGAACTTAATTTGTGTACAGGCGTCAGTGCATGGGCTACACAAAACAAAACAACACACAAACAAAGAGTAGACGACATACAGGTTCAGCTCAAAACAGTTTAAGATGTCCACCAGTAGGTTTAAGTGAGCTTAAAGATGTTCATAAATAAATAATAAATAGGGTCAAGCACTCAAGCATTAATGAGTCTGATGGAAGTAGGCACAAAGCCTGATATGGCCCGCTTTTCTAGTGGTGATCCCCAAGTTTTCAAATATGCAAAATATGTCGGACCTCATTTTGGGGAAATGTGTGTAACATTATGCACAAGACATCCAGAGTATTTCCATTTGATTGAATGGTGCAGCCATTGCAAACATGCAGTCTTGAGTTTGAATATTTCACTTTGTAAAGATTATAAAGCTTCAGTGAAGAGCTATAAAGAGAATGTGAAGCTGTCTGACATTGGGATTTTAACAAAATAACAGTTATTAAAAGTGAAATTAAAGGAGTTTGTTGTTGTTTGTTTGAAAGATCTTGACGTCCACCTGCTTTCTTCTGGCTAAAGGTGTCAGGATACCTCTCGAGCCCTCTTAACACTTGGACATGTTTATGCATGACGTCTGTTCTTCTTAGGACAAACTTGTGCTTTTCTCAGGATAATTTTACCTCAAAAATTTTTCTGTAAGCCCCAACTCTGGCCTCGACTGGAGAATGGCAACAATACTAAACTAACTCTTCAGTCTGACTAGTCAGCATCAAGCTGATGATGACAACAGTGTTACTACTGGCTTTCCGTCTTGATACCATAATCTTATTATTATGATGTCCCTTGCTGCCTGCTAACATGTTCTCCAGAGATTTCAGTAGAGAGTGTGCTAACTTTGGCCTTATTAAAGATGGCCTTCCCCAGACAGTACTGGAGTGGTGATGAGAGATAGTATTAGTCATGCCTGTATCCCCTCAGCCAGGGCTCTACTACCTGCAGTCTGTGTGTGTGTGTGTGTGTGTGTGTGTGTGTGTGCTGCCCACTGTTTATTTCCCTCTGTGGTCTCCTGTGCAAATGAAACTCATTAACAGGAAACTGTCAGTGGAAGGCGGAGGACAGGAGTGGAGCGGAGGGAGGGAAACGAAGGGGAGAAAAGGAGCAATGGAAAGGCTGTGACATTTATGTTTAATATTTCAAGCAATGCTACCGACCAAATGCAGGAGCTGCTGTTGTGTTTATGTGTGTGCCCGTGTGTGTGTATTGTCTGCCCTATCACATAGGGAAACCTGCTGGTTGTAATTTGTCTCCTGCAACATTGGCTGTCTTTTGTCCCACTGTGTCTTCTCTCCTCCTCCATTCTTTCACTCCTCCCCTCTCTGGTACCAAACCTGTTAATATCACAGACAGCAAGACCTTAGGTTAGGGAAATGTGGTTCTTTAGGAATCAATCTCAAACTACAAAACAACCACTCTTGCAACCATTTAAATTTGATGACTGAGGAAAGACGGATCTTAAGGTACCGTTTTTTTGTGATCATGATGTCCTCGAATGCCCCTTTTACACTGTGATTTTTGGCTATCCTGGATGGAAGTTGACAGTTGACAGAGATTTGAGGTGAAATCACTGGTCATCAATCATAAACGGTGGTCTTAAATCGCACTGTGTGACGTGTCCATGATGGCTTATTTAGAGCTTTGTTGACCAAAAAACAGGCTGCTTCAAAGTTCTGAAAATGCAGGACCAAAACTCAACAATGTGACTGAAGCAACGACCCCTGTTTACAAAACAGCTATTAAGAATTTGCAGGATCTGCATTCTGTTGTGCTCTTTTTTCCCCGGCCGCGACTGGCTTCCCAATGTCCTTCTCCTTGTTTTTTTGGATTTTAAAGTGCCAGTGCTTTAACAGCTACTGTGCTTCACATGTTACGGATGTAATGAATAATAAAAGATTCAAATCCGGTGGCCAATTATGACATCAAATCAACATAAATGTCTTTATAATTGCGCTCACTCGCTACTCTATGATTTAAAATAAAGGACAGGGACAGAGACCTTAAGGATCATTATCTGTCACTCTGTCAGTCTCACCCCCCTCCTATCAATTCTCATCCACTCATGAACTCCACATTTTTCTGCCATGCTTCTCTCTTTCACTCATTTTCTTTCTCTGTCTCTAGAGCAGTAAATGACCCTGTGCTTCCTCAACCATAGCCCTCTCTACCTCCCCCTCCCTCTCCCCCTGCCGTCACCCATGACTCCTCCTCTCTGCTATTCTTCTCTGCCTGCCATGTTTCACTCTGCATCCCTGATGAGCCACTTGCTCCCTACTGCATAATGTATGAACGTCCATTTGTTGGCAGGGGAGCTGGAGCAATAGTTTTACAGTCAAAGTTCAGATGGCTTATCTTGAAACATAAGGAAAATAAGATTAGATTCATTCTTGTGCCTAGTCACATCCCTAATAACTGGATTGTAATGTGTTGGAAGATAAAATGCAGATAGAGACAGTTTTATTCTAGTCCTCTTCTATTGAGAAAGGACATGCATTAGAAATGGAAAAAATTGTCCCTCATTACCATCCCATTTTGTCAGTTCAAAAAATGTTTTCCCTCAATCAAAATAAAGCCAACGTCTTTGTTACTTGCTTGTATACTTGATGCGGACATGAATTTCAGCTGGTTCGTTGAGACAAAAGGACACATTTGTGGAATAAATGACACAACATATTGGCTTCAGACTGAAGTTTGTGAACAGGCTGGCTGGCTGAGCTAGTCTAATTATTCACACAACCGCTACCATTGTGCAACTGGGTTTGGTCAAAAACATGATTAGTTGAGTTGTCTCTTGGAACAGTGTCCAGTGCAGTGCCTTTGTTTTTACATGCAACGGTTTGGATATCTAAATCTTTTTTTAACGATTAAATTCTTTCTTAATCCTTAAATTTGCTCAACCACCTTTGTTTTGTCTTCTTTTGCCAAATCATTTGTTGTTGTAATTTATAGCAATGGTATTTCCATTTCCCTTACAATCACCACTTTAATTTTTAGGAGCTCTTATGCAAATAAAGTATAGCTGCAGTGAATATACACACATTTGTATGCAGCACTGAATTTAACTGTGTTTCTGTTGCAGGCAGGGTCAACTTTGTTGTAAGCCTGCCACTGCCTTGTGTTGCTGCATCAGAGTATTCTGGGCAGGACAAAAGAGAATATGAGGGTCCAGCTGGAACAGTGGTAGACATAGCAGCAGTAAAACAGAAGATCTTACTGTAATACCCAATCCAAATCTGGCAAAACCAGCATGCAGGGTTGAAGCCATGGTGCATGAATGTATAGCTACAGTGATTTATTATTGGTGGTTTTATGTTGTGCAAGTAGTTTGGTAGTTTGTATTGGGGTAAAGGTACAATAACACAGAGCAAGGGCATACGTTTGTTGTATGTTGAGAATGTGTGTAGAGAATCATCAGGGCTGCTGGAGATGTCATGAGTCTGATAAAATATCTGACATCTCAGGCCAGTGGGACTGTAGACACAGTTGGAATTGAATGCCTGGTCAGATTCATGGTTTGTTAATGTAAATCTTAGTTTTTCCAAAAAGGGTTTTGTAGAAAAGGAATTGAACAGAACTTGGTATCATGTTGGTACAAGTATCTAAAAAATATAAACAAATTACCTAGTTCTTGTATTGTCTCAGGTTGTCTTGTCTTGTATAAATCATTCTGTCTAATCTCATCTCGTTTTGTTTCCTCTCCTCTACTCCTGTGTCTCTTGTCAGTATTTCTCTTTGTGAACAGTGACAGAATAGCTGTCATTGCCATTCAGGCAGCCTCACTTTTCTCCTCAAGAGGAGAAAAGTTGTTTTCCCTCTTCTGAGCTTGTTTGTTTGTTTCTCCTAAAAGAGGCTCTTCTTGTCCCTGTCCTCCTTCCCTTCCCTTTTCTCTCTTTTCGTACTAAAATCCTGTCTTCGTCCCTGCTTGTATGCTGTCAGATTTACAGAAATCCTCAAAATCTTATTTTTGAAAGACGTTGGATGTGTGCCACATATTTCCTCATATATCTGTGTAAATGCATGCCGTCTCCAGACTGTCTCTTCATTAGCTTGTGGACCTGGTGGCAGGTTGAAAATCAAGTTTCAAACCACTCTGTATGTGTTTGTGTAATTGCATTGTGACTCTGTGTGTTAGAGCCTGTCTCAGCTCAGTGTCAAAGTGAGAATTAAATGTTGTCATCTTTTATCATTAGTATTCTCTTTTCCAAGATGACAGTCTCTACGGGGCTGCCAGTCACAGACCCCCGCTGTCTCTCTTTATCAAAACAAGGGGACTGTGTGTGCGTGCGCGTGTGTGTGTGTGTTTGCATCTGTGTGTGCTGCAATTTTTTAGTTACTGTGTGTTTTACTGCGATGGAAGCAGCTGCAGTGACACTATTATTTTCAATTCAAAGCTGGCCAGTGTGGTAGCTTGTATTACATATTTTTCCCTTTTGCGTTTATGGAGGAGAGGGTTTTGTTGAGTTTGCACATTTCTTTTTCAGCACCACTCTGCCTCATGGTGAACACATTCACACCTGGGAGCTTCCCACTGTATCCAAATAGACAGCTCGTCTTCTGTTGTATCTGTGTTTGCACCCTGGTGTGTGTGTGTGTGTGTGTGTGTGTGTGTGTTCTGATTGGCTGGTTATACAGCTGAGGGGGAGGGGCAGGGTGCGGCATAGAGAAGCAGCTTAGACAAGATGAACCCTTGAGTCACCTTCACCTTCTCTCACACATGCATACACACATCAACCCTCTGAGTGAATACTCCCCAGCAGACATACGGTATTTCTGTCAATTAAGCGAAGACTTGGCTGAACACCTGTCATTCTTTCTTATCTCTCCCCTGCTCTGTCCTCCATTTCTCTTCCTCCTCTTAAGCTGCTTCTGTACCTTCTCTTCATACCGTTTATCACCTTCACTCTGTCCTGGCTATTTCCTCTCTTTTTTTTTTTTTATACTGGACTAATTCCTGATGAAACAGTGCCCTTCAAAATAAACCTTTTCTCTCTCACACTTCCTGCTCCTTTCATCTATTTCTTTTCCATCCTCTGCTTCTGAATGCATATTTCTCACTCTGAGCTATTGATTTCAAATGAGAAAATGCTGATTCTAATTCTGCACTGAGGGAGATTTTTCATGTCATGTAGAACCTCTTAAACTGACTGGTGGAAAATGTTCATGTATTTCTCTAATGACTGTCTCTGCATGTGTATGAATGTTCACACACACACACACACACACACACACACGCACACATGCACACAAACACAGGCAGCTTCACATCCACCCTGAGGCTCTTTTGGAGATCGATCAGTAAATTTACAGGGCCTGGTAACCCTGATTGGAGCCTTGATATAATCAATAAGAGTGTGAAAAGGCAGGAAGACACACACACAACACACATATGCAGGCACATTGGAGGACAATTCGGTCACAGGCTAGACAAAGGTCACTGTCCCCTTATGACCAGGATAAATAGGGTTTTTTTTTTGTGTGTGTGTGTGTGTGTGTGTGTGTTGGAGTGTAGAGATAGACAATTGCCACTGTAATTTTGGCTGATAAGAAATAGGAAATGGGAAAACAGAAAGATGGTAGGAGAAGAGAGGAAGAGCAGGAGCTTTAATGTAGGGCCCATCAACACTGTGGGCAGAACAGATGGACAGACGGAGGATGGAAGGATGGGAGAAATGTGGAATCCATCATCAATAGAACCTGTGTATGTGTATGTGTGTTTCAGTCAGCTTTGTCATGGCAGACCCTCCAAACTCTCTCTTCTCTCTGTGGGGTTTTTCTTTCTGTCAGTCCGTTTGGCACTGATATGAAGCTGTCCCGCTAAGCTGTTGATACTTTTGAAGAGAGGCTGTCTGATTTGTTTTTTTTTTTTTCATCTAAAGATTTACCAAGACAGAGAAACCACCCTCGGACCATTGGCCAACACCTGATATATTTTGCCTCTACTTCTATACTAAGATCTTACTTTCAGCAGTATTCTGTTAGAGAGCAGATCTTTTTAATCCTGTCTCTATTCTTATAAAATGGATTGCATTAGATTAGGTTAGATTGCATTTTATGTAGAGTGTTCATTAGGTCAAAATCTTATTTTATTTAACACTTTGATTTATGACCTGCTAATGACACTAGCAAGTAAGTACTAAGTAAAGTTAATTTAGTACAGCACCTATCACAGAACAAGGTCACAAAGTACTTTAAAAGCAGGACCAGAGATCAGATCAGTTGTAGCATGTCAGTCTGTTTAGCCTTGGCTTCCAGTTAGTTAAAGCTTAAATAGACAGCGTTTAGTACCATCTGAATGCCGAAAACTGAAGTCGGGTATGTGTGTGGAAACACACACATGTCATTTACAATGGCATCACCCACCCTTATTGTTATTACATTTTATATAAGTGACCAAATGGTGTGGTAGATTCAAAAATATATGTTAGTTATATATAGTTATATCACACTTGAATTAAGAATTTCAAAATGTAAATGACAGTTGTCAGGGCATAAAACCAATTATGTGAATCAAGAAAAATATGTGGAAAATAATCTAATCGAATCGTGACCTTAGAATTAAAGTCAAATCGAATTGTGGCTTTGGACTCTTAATAAAAACATTCAAAACAGTCAAAAGACTGAAAACACAAAACACAAAACACAAAAATTATAAGCACTAGACAACACGAGGCCACAAGGGCCAGTTTGAATAAATTAAGTCTTCTGCTTTTTAAAGGTGGCAACAGAGACTGCACTTATTTCTAAACCAATTACATTCCCATCCACCGCAGCTGTGCTTTGTGTTTAGTGCTTATCAGCAAATCTTAGCATGCTAACGTGCTAAACTACAGCATGATATCAGATTTAGTCCATGCTGCTCACCCCTACTGTCAGTAGTATTTGTTCATCTGTTGAAATATTCTGGTAAGGATCAAAATATCAACACACCCCACAGTCAGCATAACTGCAGTGAGGCTGCAGCTAATGATTATTTACGTTGTTTTTACAATCCCATACCCAAAGATATTCAGTTTACAATGATGCGAAACTGAGAAAAGCCATATATCACTTTTAGGATTTTAAACCAGGAAGAAGTTTATGTAAACAATTAAATTAAAAGAATATTGTTGACTAATTTTCTGAGGATCATCTAATTTATTATTTGACTTACCATTTCAGCACGTTAGCAGATTCTTATAAATAAATTTCCAGTGTTACAGTAATACGCCATTACCCTGCACGCTGTAGTGATCCATATGGCTTCAAGCTGTTCTCACTATAATTCCACCATGTTTTATTTTTATGAATGTCTGCCATCGTTGTTAGAAAATCTACATTATACTAACGACAGGCGACATATGTCTATAATATTGTAGGTTTTTCAATCACATCTGTAGCAGCTGGTTTTGATGGAAGGAGAGGATATCGGTGCCTGTGCATGTGTGTGTGTGTGTGAGTGTGTGTCAAAACCTGCGAATGAACAAAATTGTGTATAGTTTCATGCATAAAACATGGATAGATGGTTTGATCATCATGTCTGCATTTCAAAGTAAAAGTATAGACACATATATGTCAGAATAGTTTAGTATGTATTTATGTGAGTGTTTCCGTTTTCACTGCCATTAATGAAGCTGTCACCCCCACTGTGCACTGGTTTCTTGTGTATGATCAGATGTTTCTTCCCTGGGGTTTGGCTCCCTCTACATCTCTCCATATGCCAGCCTGTGATTTCTCCTTTTGTAATCTGTTTTATTAGGTGAATCTATAAATCGTGATGAGCCATAGCAGCCTTATTTGCCCGCTTCTTACTCGGCCAAATAGGAAGTCCCCATTGGCACAGAGATAGTACTGTTGTGTTGGGACTATGAAGTCTGGGGTTCTTAGCTGATCCCTGCTCTTTGAATCATTGCTTCTCTTCCTTTAAACCTTATGTTTCGGAAGATGACCCTGGAAAGTAACCCAATAGTCATCCAAAATCAAATTGCACATTTTTATATAGCAATAAAGCAATACACTCTGTAATTAGGGTCTCTTGTGTCCTTTTTTGAGGAAAAAAAGCAAAAATCATGTAGAATCCAAAAATATCCCTTTTTGATGGGATAGTGCTGTTTGGAGCAACATAATCTTGTCCGTACTCATTCATTTTCTATGTATATCTCTATTATGTCATAGCTTCCTTTTTATTTGGTGTCTCTTCTATTAGTTCTCTTTGTTGGTGCTTTTTTCAGCTAAATACTAATGTCAACATGCTCACAGTGACAATGCTTACATGTTGATGTTTAGCAGGTATAACGTTTACCAAATCTGCAGACTTGGTTTAACATGTCAGCATGCTAACATTTACCAATTAGCACTAAACACAAAGCACAGATTAGTCTACCAGGAATGTCATTTTGCAGGTATTTGGTCATAAACAAAAGATTTGGACAAATTAAAATTTTGACCTGATGATGAAGCTAGATAAAAGGCCAGGAGATTACAGGTCATTACAGTTCATCCCCTGTTAACCCATCCAATAGTATAGATAATACAACTATTTCAATAAAAAACGAAAATATCAACCAGCTAGTGGCACTCGAGGAAAAGTCAGGGGATCACCAAAGTCATTAGAATTTGCCTCTGGGGACCTTGAATATCTGCAGAAAATTTCATAGCAATCGATTCCAATAGTGATTGAGACATTTCAGTCTGACCCAAAGTGGTGGACTGACCGACCAACAGATGGACCAGCATTGCCATCCCTAGTGCCATGCTTCCATCATGGCTAAAAGTTCATTCTTAGAGTCTTGATTAATGCGAATGAACCAGTTATTCATTGTGCAGCGAAGAAGTGCTCTATTGAAAAAAACGTGTATTGTATTATTCATAAACACATAGACAAGAACTCTGCACATACTGTACATCATAAAATGTAAGATCAGTAGTAATGTGAACATGAGACAGAGACAGATATTTATGTGTGTCGTTAATTTTGTTTTTCAGCCATGATACTCATCTTTTGTATCTTGCAATATGTTGCTGCCGCACTCTGGACCAACATTTTCCCCTTGTCACTATCATGTAACAAGGTTATCTTGTGATTTATAAAGCAGCTTCGTGCTCTGATTGATTGTATGTGTCTGCCTCTGCTTGTTCCCTGTAATCACAGTACTTATTGAGATGATGGACGCAATCATTGCTTTGCCCATCGTGATAGCTGATGCAGACGATCATACAAACATTCAGCATTCAAATTACAGATCACTCTTTTGAATAAATTGTTTGGCTACTTATTGTGTTTCGGAGGCAGTCTAATCAATTATGCAATGCAGTGGATTTCATTTACAAGCGGGCCATCTTGCTCCAATCACATTTGAAAGTAGCCCTCCCAACCTTGAGTGTCACAGTGTGAAATAAATCATGGGCAGTCTGTTTCTCTTTTTCACACCTCCCCAGTCCTCCTTTCGATCAGTGTCAGCATCTCTCCTCTCCCTCCCTCTATTTTTCTCACTGTGATGTTTATGGTCTCTAAAACCATGTCAGATTGAATTGGTCATTATCTCAGTTTCCCCCTGAGGGCAGGGATACAGTTACTGTTTGTGTGTGAGAGTGTGTGTGGGTTTAAGAGATGTCTTGTCTGCTTCAATAATTCAGGAGGTTTCTGCTACTGCAGCTCATGTGATGCTCCTGGGAGAGAGGGGTAGAGAAAGGGATAGAGAGGGGGGGTGGGATGGGAGGGAGAGATTGACACATAGATGTGTCAGATCTGTTCCTTGTAGCTTTTAGTGCCTTTCCATATTTCTTACTGCATCATTTTGTAGCTCTCTGCTGCTAAGTAACTCCCTGTTGTACTCTTGTTTATGACAGACAAACTTTTGGGAATTGAAGGTAATTGCAATGAACAGTTGAGCCCCAAGAGGTTTAATAAATAGTAAATAGTGCATGTAAAGTCATGGACACTCTCTCTCTCTCTCTCTCTGTGTGTGTGTGTGTGTGTGTGTGTGTGTGTGTGTGGAAAAGGTAAACCAATAGCCCTCTGGGTAATGTGGATACTGGAAACTGAGTGAAACTGAGGCTACTGTACCGGGAGACTTCTGTACAAGGAGACTTCTGTTTCTTTTGACAGTTTTTCTGTGAAGAGCTGTTTAAATTAGCATTTCTCATGGCCTAGTGGTCTAAGATTTATATCAAGTTTGTACAACAACCTTGCTGTTACATGTCATCCCTTTCTCTCCCTGTCTCCTTATATTTCTTGTCTGTTTTTACCATCAGCTCTCCCAAATGAGAAGACTAAGAGTCTACAACAATGCAAGAAGTTATGTTAGGCTGTACTGAGGAAAAATGGCGTTACACTAACACATCTTCATCATCTTCATCTAAACACGAACTATAGCTGAGGAAGATGGGAATGATGTGGGAATTTGTGAAGTTTTGCAGGTATTTGGTCATGAACCAAAGTATTGGACAAACTAAAATTCTGACCTGATGAAGTCAGTGGGATTTATCGTCGGGGACCATGAATGTCTGTACCAAATTTCAAGGCAATCCGTCCAATAGTTGTTCAGATATTTTACTTTGGACCGAAGTGGTTGACGGACAGAGGGACGGACTGACCAACATTGTCATCTATAGCTTCAGACCCCTAGTATGACTAAAAACAAAAAACAAAAAAAGACATAAAAATGTATTTTCTAAATTACATAACATTTCCTCTTGCGTAATGCATGTCCCCTCAGGGTGGCAGGATAGAAATATGTAGTCATGAGTCCTCTAGCTGTAATCCAGGCATTACATCTCAGCACCATGGTCAGCTCCATGTTGTTGCTGTGCGCTCTTAAAGGAGAAAAAAAAACTATGAATTGTTGGTCTCTATGTTGGTGTGTTTCTGCTATCGGAGTCGGGTAAGTGAGTAATTTCTGCTCTGTGCTGAGGGTCAGAAATTAAAAGTTCAAGTGGATGAAAACGGTATTGGACATCGTGTTCTACTTTAACCCCTCAGATAGATGGACTGCTGCTGATCTGGGTGATGGTGGTATTGGAGTTTTTTTTAACCCGTCACTGCCAACTTCACTCTCATTTTCGCTGGCACTACACAACCACTCTCCAGTCAGATGCCATAGTGTTGTCAGAGTAACAGCTGGCTGGATGTCCTGTTTCAGGCTGACTTTCAAACCCAGAGAGAGAGACACGAGTAACCAGATTTAAGCCAGATGGTGTTTTTATCCCTTGTATCCTGTTTAAACTTTTTGATTTTGAACACATAGAAACAGGTTTGAAGGAGAAACTCTGAAAGTCATTTGGTGATTTTTTTTTCTTGTGTAAATGAGGTTACAGAGGAGGAGTTATAAAGGACTGCATAACTGGCAGGATACAATTATAAGAAGTTGATTGTCATAATGA
The DNA here is from genome assembly GCA_031216445.1 of Lateolabrax maculatus. NCBI lineage: Eukaryota > Metazoa > Chordata > Actinopteri > Acropomatiformes > Lateolabracidae > Lateolabrax > Lateolabrax maculatus. Next base: position 14,772,460 of record CM062206.1, read on the forward strand.
TTTTTAAAAATTTGATACAATACAGAGCTTTTGATTTTTTTCTTTTAAAACATTAATTCTCTGGCTTCAGATGTTTTCCCAACACAGTCTGCAAACATACATCTTGAGGGATTTGGAATCTGTTAAAGTGTGTCAAAATCCAGATAAATTACATACAAGAGATTTAAGCAGAATTAAATTAAAATATATAACAACACAACTTAATTATACAAGGATTTGTGTCGCTGTTTAGAAATGATGCACCATTCAACAAAGCTTGGTATTTGAATCAAACAGAAATATCACAGTTACTAATTGGACAAAAATATATTCTGCTACAGGAGCAGTTTACTTTTTTCCTGATCAGATCATCTGGATCCTGCCTGGGATGCTGACTTACGAATTCACACGCTCTATTCCCTGTGAAACCATTACATCTACACCGAGTTTGTGTAGGTTCCTTGATGCAAAACAAGATTGTTTCATGTTAATACACCAAAAATGATATGGTAATTAAGTCATAAAGACTAAGGGCAAGGTAATTAAACAGTGTAGGGCTGTTGATTGGTCTATGAATACGGTAATTAGAATCACATGCAAAGCAATTTGACAACTCTTTACAACGACACAAACAAGATGCGCCCTGTCCTGTACCGTGTGTGCTTGAGTTTTTAATGGGTCATCGTGGGAAACTGTTCTACCAGGGTGCATGGAAGGGGCCAACATGTCATTTAAATTTAAATGAGCTGACTGTAAATGATCCCCAGTAATGTTTGAGAGCAAAGAGCTCTCACAAACACACACAGACACAAACAGTCTTTGGTGTGTGCTGCAGACCGGAACAAATGACTTAGAGTTCATGAAGGCTTGTCTTTCATTCAGTATATTCACCGTCCAATCTTTCAGTGCTTTCTTAAGGGTAAAAATACTTGACCCTGTACTTCCCATACACTGTTTTGTTTTATTCAGTTAATATCCCTGAAGATTCTAGCCAACTTAATCTCTAAATCAAATCAAACAGACCAGAGCCACACAACCTCCACTCCACTTGGAGACCTGGAAGAGGACAGGCCACACACAAAAAAAGAGAGAGAACGAGAGAAACTTGCACAGCTTGGAGGCTTGTGGAAACAGAAAGAAGGGTTGCAGCTAATTACTGTTGTCTTAAAATGTCCATAACTTTAATCATCTTACACATCAAAATCCATACAGACAGAATTCACCTGATCCCTCTCTTCCCATTAGGCATGCATGAGTTCACCGGCCTCAATATGTATGTGGTACAGCAGTTCATAGACACAGATGGTAGACTGAGTAGTAGAACAGCTCCTTGTTCTAGTTTGGTACTCTTATCTAATGCAATTCAAATGACTGAGGTCTGGAGCTCAATGTCTTAAGTGTTAGCTACAGCCCCGCAGGTCCTATTTTGTGTTGACTGGAAACCCTCCCACTTAATAACAGCCAGAGTGATGGACTCCCTAATTTTCTTGGCTCCCTCACCCATGTCCTCTCTCTCTCTCTCTCTCCATCTCCCATTCCTGTATGGTTGCGGTTATGCAGGCACGTTGCATGTGTTGACAACGGCAGCCCCAGTGATTGAGCAGTGGGGGGGGGAGAGACACGGCATGAATAGTGAAGCCAAATGGCCAGTCATGTCTTCAGGGTGAATAAAGGGAGATTGATTATGAGAATGTCACACTTCAGTTGATGGGAGAGGGAGAGCCAGAGCGAAATGGGTGTGGGTTTGAAAATGAATACATTTATGCATATGCATGTTGCAGGGTGACACAAGAATTGTTTGACAGCTTTAATTAAACTCAGCTGAGTCAGCCTCTGAGCTGCAGCTTCAATCACATTTTAATGAGCCACACACCCTGCAGCCCACATGGAATAAGGTCCATCTCTTTAAACCTCCCCTCTTCTCTGTCTGCATTTGGTGTGTGTGTGTGTGTGTGTGTGTGTGTGTGTGTGTGTGTGTGTGTGTGTGTGCGTGCGTACACTTCTAACCTTCAAAGCACCAACCTTTGGCAGGTTCGCAGTGACTTTCTCATGGATTTTAAAGTTGGATAATAAGGTGAGCTGGGATGCTGCTGATCAATACTGAGAGCTTCTTTTATCTGGAACTGACAGATAAAACTGGTCCATCCCTGCCAATACTGGCAGACTTAGCCTCACTTTGGATGGCGCGGTTTTTAACTTGTGCTATTATGGATTCATCTAGCCAGAACTTTTCATTTAAACGGCAGTAGACCTGACTGATATATATTCACAGGCAGATATTAGCCGATATTTGCTGATCAAAGCAAGAGACTTACCTGGCAGTGATCGGTTTAATCAGCATTGTGTGAACTTATTTGGTGAAGGCTTGAAGGATGTTCATTTATAGATAGAAATACTGTATATCTGTGTTGTGCTCACAGCCTGTTTCTGCTGAGTTATTGCAAGTGATCCCTTCATAGCATAACTCTAATGGAGGAGGTAGGGAACAAAGTCTATATATTACAGCAACCAATAACTCTTTCAATGTTTCCATGTGTGGGGTGTGAGTATTGTTTAAAGGCAGACTTGGAAAACTTATCCTTTAATATTATTTCAAGTAATCAAGTGTAATATTTATTGTGTATATACATTTTTATTTAGTCTTTATTACCCTTCAATTTCCAGTAAAGTTTATTGTTCAAAATTAGCTGGTATCCTGTATTTATTGTCACTGCCAACTTAGATCATAAAGTTTATTGTTCAAAAAAAATTGAAGGACCCTTGCCAAGGGTTCTTGTTTATGTTTTGTGATTATGTTAAAAGCAAACATCTGCCAATACATCTTTAACTCTTACATATCAGAAGTGGCCCCAAAAATCCAGTGTTCATTGGGCTTTAATTTGAACACAAGGGTTATGGGTTAATTATGGGTACATAGGCATACACACACACACACACACATGCTCAAGTGAAAATGTTCATGACCCCTTACTTGTATGTGTTCTTTCTTTTATTACTGCAACTTTTCATGGTTAAAAGCTCTGACATTTAGATGGAAACAGCCAATAACAACCCACTCTCACTTTCTCTGTAAGAGAGTGGGTAAGAGTTTCTGCAGCTTACTTTCAGTGAATGTACTTTTTATCATTTTGTGTGTAGTTTGTGTGTGTGCCCATATGGCACTCATTATGATATTTTCCAGACCTGAAATTCTGTCAGCTGAGCTTTAGTTGTTTCACTTCCTGGGATACAGTACCTGCATAACCTTGCCATGATGACTGTAGGGTCCCTGGGGGGACTAGTTTTGTGAGGTTGTGAGCTGTCCTGCTGAAATCTGGGACCCTGTTTTGACTGGACTGGAGGGTAATGGTTAATTGTCATATTAACACTGTAATAACGAGGCCAAGAACGTTTCACCTGTTATAATTTAGCCAATCTGATATTCAGCCTTGACTCAGGAAGTCCCTCCAGCAGAAACAACTAGCAGCAGAACCACCCTCCGCAATGGTAGCCTGGCATTGCCAGACTAATATCGCAAATGCGAAAAATGGGACCTTTGTTGTCATGGATACAATAATAAACATGTGGTTAAGGTTAGGGAAAAATCATGGTCATGCTTTTTTTAACATTGACTATCTGTTGGAAATGGGAAACAAATGTATCAAACTCTAATGTTTTGTTGGATCATCTATCCACCCCGACATCCTCCCTAACTGGACTTCATTCAGTAACATCTCCTTACTTCCCACTTTGCTCCCATCAAGAGGGTTTTGTTACTTGAACCTAAGCATGTGTTGTTTTCGGACACTGGCCGAAATGACTGATGCTGCTGTTCTTAGAACAGTATTTTATTTACATTCATTAATTTACTTTGTCAAACAAGTTACAGTTGGAAGAGCCGCCTCGTTTCATTGCTGACTATGGGACTCCAGTGCAATCGCTGTGTTTGAGTTCTTTAATTCAGTGTGATGCAGTGCGGTTTGCAGTAGGTATGTGTTACTGACAAGAAGAAGATAACCAAGCCTTTTTTCAACTTGCTTCATGCTGTCATCATCTCTTCATCAACAATCTCCACCAGCATTGTCTCCATGTGAATGACTTGAAATTGATTGCTTGACATTGAGATACTTTGTTAAAATCAATATTTGGGCCTCAAAGGTTAAAAATCAGTAGCTTAACTGACTACTTTGTATGTATATGAGTGTGTGTGTGTGTGTGTGCCTTATTCACATATATTACACTTCCTTCCCCATCCTTGTTTAACAAGGACACTCAGCAAGAGAGTGAGAAGGGGTCAGAATTTCCAGATTGATATTCTGACTCAGATTATAAAGCTGGCCTAGTTTCATACTACTGCAGCGAAGGTCAAAGTAAAAGTCAACATTTTGTGAATGTGTGGGTACAGTACATATGTGTTCATACACACACTTTTCCCTGACTGCTGATGTTTCCAACAGAGGCAAAGAAAATTCTAGTTAAAAACACCAGCGTGTGGTCTGATTACAGTTAACTTTGGCAACAACTTCTTCCAGGGCACACCCACACATTTGATCTAAGCCCTTATGAAAAATTGGTGTGTTGTGCATTTGGTGAATTAGCATTTAATTTTATGTTAGAATGAAGTTAAAAGCAATGAGATAATATCCCGTACCAGATGGTGATTGGATGGAAAAACAAATTCTAGTACTTCTCTGTAGCCATGCAGTGATTTTGTGAGCATTTACTTGTGCAAAAAACATGGCGTGTGTGTGTGTGTGTGTGTGTGTGTGTGTTAGTGAGTGTGTGCTAGACAAACAGCAGCTGGATGTCATTTTGTAACCTAACATATTATTTTGCTGTTTTCCTTTTATGTCTGATCCTTTTTCTTTCACTGATGGTACAACAGGTAAGTCTGTATTTGCTATTTTGTTGTTTATTGCCTTGTTGTTTAGTGTGTTTGAGAGAGTAACAAAGAGACAAAGGTTTGCTAAACTCTAATCATGGAGTCATCTAACAACTAATGTCTCTGATAGCTGTCAAACAGTGAATTACAGCACAACACATAGTGCTTGCATTTTAATGAGTGTGTGTGTGTGTGTTAAGCATACTGTCTGGTTGGTGTGTCATTGTGACTGCAGGGATTTGTGCTGTTTCTTTTAACCTGGAGTACACACACAAACACATCCACACGTGTAGACACACACACACACACACACACACACACAGATCTATGCCGCTGGCGAGATGGTTTGTCGACTTTGAGCGTGTAAGTGTGTTTGTATGTGTCTTAGCAGGTACAGCCTTGGTTACTACAGTATTGGCCTCCAGGCTTGAGTGTGGCAGCTGAGATTTGTAGCTCTGTGCTCTGTTCTCCCCCGAGTCTCCACACTTGCAGCACAGATTGATTTCACTGCAAACAGTAAAAACTCTATGGCCTCTAGTTTGACTGCTGTTAACTGGCGCAATCTGCCGATAACATCACTGCATTGTTTTGACTTAAGTGATGATAAAATCTCCCGCTAGCACCATTCGTTAACACTGCACTGGGTGTGGCAATCCTGAGGTTTGTTATGAATATCCCACTAACAGTGTTCAACTCTGAGTAGTAACCTGCCAACTGGCAAACAGAACTCTTCACCATTATTTGGAGATTTAAAATATAATAAGGTAACTATAATTCACTGAACCCTGCAAGTTAAGTTCATAGTCTTTTCTAGGGTTTTTGAACAGAATGTAAACTGATAAACTAAGTAAATATAGTGCCTTGGAATTTTTATTCATTCATGTTTTTATGTTTGCGTATGAACCATTTCCCATCAGCACAATGCTTACCTCTGAAACACAATCTGAACCTGTCAAGCTGTCAAGTTTATTTATCAATAGGAGCCTCTTTATTTTGCTGTTTTATAAACACCATGTCTTTATATCCTGGATGGATGCTATCCAAGTAATAGAAAGTCACTATCAAGACTATGGCTTACTGAAACATACAATTATACTTTCCATGCAGTCTTGCTGTACAACAGTACATATCTCCTGCAGCAGCCATGATAAAAAAGTATAATAACCTTTGACAAATTTCCTGCTTAATTATTATTTCTTTTAACAGATAAATAACTAAGTTGTATGAGCCACTTTAGAAACAAACTGAGGAAGGCTGCAGCTCACCACCATAGCACCATAGACAAAGGGGTATAGGATATATTCAGAGCAAAAGTGTTGATTTAAAGCAGCAGTATTAGTAAAGTCAAGGTTCTGAAAAGTAGGAGCTGATAATAATGAGGTGCATGGGTCTGTTTGTCATTGGCAAGCTATTATGTATGGGAAAAAAATTGAATTGCTAAAAAATAAGTTGGATAAGAGTGCATAAAAGCACATTCAATTTAATAGCTGTAAGTAAGACGATTACAAGTGTTTTCTTTTATTTAAGACAAATATTTGACCAAGTATTTCCCCCTGATTATGCTGTGCACTCAGGTAAATATGATGTTTACTTAAAATAGCATTATGTTGAGCTATGATAAAGGTTCATGATATAAGTAGCTTATAGCTGGTACACAAACAAACCCATGCACCTCATTACTGTTAGCTCCTACTTCTCAGTTCCTTATTGCCATTGGCTTTGATACAACCATTCTAAAGCTCATGTGTGTACAGATGTTTGATGCTGGTTTTTAAACGTGAAACAAATTTAGATGTGTCAGTGGTGAGACCACAGATGTGAAAATGTAAAAATGCTTTATTTATGTCCTGCATATTGTGTTAATAACAACACATCAAACAGTAATAGGCCTATATAAAGCCTACTAGCTGTATGTATATATGGTATATATCCCTGAGAATGGAAAGCATATAATGAGTCTAACATGAATGGAGAGATGGTGAAATATTTATGTGACCATATACTGTACTTTAAAGTGTACAGAAGAGTGGGAGAGATAGAAATGAAGGAAATAGTAGACCATAATAGGAGAGGAAGGGAGGACAGGAACCAAACACAAGGGTATGAGTTTTCAAAGTGACAGCTCCATTACTGCTATCATCCATTAATAACCAGCCAGGTCATTAGTGTGAGAAATGAATCCAGGCGCTTGCAGAGACAAACAAACACAATGCTAATCTCGGTTCTCAAACAGAGTGTCAACAGCCCAACATAAATGAGGGAAATGGAAAGGGAGCAGAAAGGTCAGGGTGGAGAAACACCGAGAAGGAGACAGAGAAGATGACGAGAGAAGAGGGATTGCGAGTGACAAATGAAAAGCTGCTGTAGTGAAATTGATCTAGAAGATTTCAAAACAGCGTGCTGAGAGTGAGATGCAGTGAGAGAGAAAGAAGGAAAATAAGAAGTGAAATGGCTGCGATATCTGTTAGATGACCTTCTTGAAGTTTGAACAGTGACAGCTCTGTTACTTCCAACATCTATGAAGAGCAAACTAAGTCATTAGTGCTAAAAAATAAGTCCTGCTGCACAGAGACAAACAAACACAGCACTGATCTCGGGCCTCAAACAGAATGCCAATCAACAGCCCGTGTGTTTGTGATGAATGGTAATTAAACTGTTAGAGGGAAAGAGAAAGTGGTCTGTGGTCTGTCCTACGTGTTTTCTTGCTTCATTCTTAACACACTAGAGTCAGTAGATGACGTTTCAGGGAGAAAAGCCTGTTTCCTCTCTCTCCTTTACCATCTTTTTCAACCCATCCTCTTACTGAAATGACAGGATAGGTCTATTTCAAAACAACATATATGATGAAACGATTTTCCTTTTTTAAATGGAGGAAATGAACACAAACAACTTAAAACTACAGGTTCTAAGCTTCATTTAGAGTTTGAGGTTGCAGGGGTTTGAAAGAAATCCTACCACAAAACTACCACACCAGGCTTTTGTCTCACTAGATCCAGCAGTTGGACAGTTCTGAAAACTTAAACTAGTTAATGAAAATAAAAAAGAGAGAGATGAAAAGTACAGTATGTGGATCTGAAAATACATTTCTGAATTATGTGTCAAAATTAAATCAATGTGATGCATTGAAGGCACAACAATTGCATTGCCAATGAAGGTTAGGCTAGAAAATGCAACAGTTGCCCACTTCCGGTCTTCTATCCAAATGCAGTTACAAAGACAGATCATTTGGTTGAACAGATACAAATAATGGCATCTCTTTACACTTGTAGTGTCTATGTGTGTGTGTACATGCCAAAGGAGTGACTGTACAGTGGACAACAGCTGCAAACTGAGTCTGCAAATGTCTGATATAAGATGAGTTAAGACAATATGAAATTGTATCGATCAACATGGGGAAATTGGATCTTTGCAGTATCTAAAGTAATGTACTGTAGGATAAGACTTAACCACAGAGGTGGAATATAAAGCAATACATACAGTACAGCAATATAAAAACAAAAAACAAAATGGAATATAAAAAAATCATGGAGGAACATAAACATAGAGGCAAATGCAAACAATAATTTCAACACATGTTAGTCAAGTGTACTAGTGGGAATTAATGTTATACATTTTGTGTGGGCTTGCTGCTTGTTTTGTGTGCCTCCAAAATTACATTTTGAATGCTTGTATTTCTTTGTCTGTACAAAATCCTTTTAATTTCCTGCCATGATGCAAATGCAGCAGCACAATAGTTAGTGTGTTGATTTGTCTAAAAGACCCAAGATGAATGTTCGCTGATAGCTGCAGAGTAATTATAGTTTCTGATTTGAAGATTTCAATGTAGCAGAGAGTGCTTAGTTCTTCTATAACCCAGAGCCATAAAATGCTCTTTGACTTTATCCATGACATTATCAATTGTTGACAGAATATGTTGCCAAACAAATTACAACATGAGTGTAACATTTGTGCCTTAGATTATGTTGTATAATGAGTTTATCTTTAATATATCACTTAAAAGTGCTTTGTGTGTGTAGTTGGTAACATTAGCATCTCCTGGCCTCAGTTCTGTACAGACACACATGCATGCCCACATACACACACACTCAGATTACTTCTCTCTCCATGATTATGTCTCGAAGCAGCAAACTGGTAACAGACTTGCAGCTGTGATGTTACGATTTTGCTGTGATGTTGTTACACACACACACACACACACACACACACACACTCATAAATGCACACACACTCATAAATGCACACACTGCACACACACCGCCACACATAAGCGCAGGACGGTTGTTTCGATCGGTTCGATTTTGCTTTGTGGTGCAAAGTCTGTATTGGATTTGTGTTTGGAGCCAGCCTACAGCCTTATTACTGCGTTGTCATTACACACACACACACACACACACACACACACACACACACACACACACACACACACACACACGCACGTATAGAAAGGTGTGACCACTTAATTTTTCCAGTTTTGGTGACCAGAGGCAGAAGTGCAGCCCTGGCACCGAGCAGGATGAGCACATTATTAGTAGGAGGAATACTGTATCAGAAGGTGGAGTTGGGGCGAGCTTCAGTTTAATGACCAATCACATCAGCTCCTCTCATCCCCTTTAATTACAGCAGACAGTTTTCTAATGAGCCAGGAGGAGAGTGCAGGTCAGGCTCTTATGAGAAAAACTTCTCTGGGAGCAGTGAGACTACAGTTACAGTAACTTGTGTTTCATTACTACTGTCTGTATTTCTTATTTAATTAAGTAATTAACACATCAGTTAGTCACATCAGCGTAATTTTACATATGGCCAATAATCTTCTCCCCAAAATCTTTTAGTTTACATGACACAAAATGCCTTTTATCTACAAGACATACTGTAGTCTTTGGAGTTTTATTAACAGAATATTTTCTGACATCTCTGATGGAGGTCAGGATGAATTCTATGCAGCAAATGATTTCACACTTAAATGTTGAATTTGCATGGAAGACATCACCAGTCTGTTGTTCAGAAACACATACAGGTCATGTACCTATTTCGCTAGATCCTGGTGCTGTGTAATTAATTATCAAGGTGCGCATTGAATCTACGCCTGCCAAATTAACTGTGCTATATAAATAAACTTGACTTGACTTGACATACTATTTGACCTGTGTCTACTCAAATCGCAAACAAAAGTTTGAAAAGTGCCTTGCTGCTGTATAATGGCAACAGTATTTAAACAGCTTAAAGGAAAGACCTGAGAAAAAGAGTTGTGGATAAATTATTTGTAAGAATCAACCATTAATGTAACCCAGTGAAGGCCTTAATTGCAATAAAAATGGTATTTGCATTTACTGGAGAATTTCTAACATCTATATTTGCATACACTCAACTGGATGAAAAATGTAAATCAATGTGAAATGACAAAACTAAAATATCACATACATTAAAGAGCTTTATTTTGTACAGGTCTGTGTGTGTGGCCACACCAATTAGGCTGCAAAAATTGCTCGTTGTGCTTACGTTTACGATAAGAGGTGGTGTAAGTGAGCTGAAACACAACTGAAATTTCATGCCAAAGGGAGAACTGAAATTGTGCTTTGCTGCCTGATTTGCATATACACAACCCCTACATCCATCTCAGGGCAAAATGGTTCATTTGAAACCATGATTTTACTGGGTTTGCACAATAGAAGTCTAAGTATGTTACTTTCCAGGCCCAGTCTGCTATTTCTCTTTGACCGTACCACAGTATGTCTCTCTGCTGCATTTTTTATTCTATGGGAAATTTGTTAGACAGGTTCTCTGACTATTTCCCTCTCTCATCTGTATGTTTGCCTGCTTTCTGTGCTGATCTACATTGGACTGTGTGTCATTGGGGAGCCTGAGGTCCTGATGAACAAATGATTTATTCGTGCTCTTGCACTGGAGCCTGTGTGTGTGGTTGTGTGTGTGCGTGTGTATGAATGTGTGTATTAACGTTGTCTTTTGCTGTCTTTCATTTTTAAATGAAATGGATCTTATTTCAATCTTTAAAAAAAAAGGAAAAATGGATGGATGGAAAATGGGGGGAAAAAAATCCCTACTGCGCATAAAAGAACCTTGAAATTACAGTATTACGCAGCAAATTCCCCATTCAGCCCCTAAAGGCATTGTTCCTGAACTATTTCATTGGTGGCACGATTCTTTAACTTTGCCTTGATCTCTGACCTTGTGTGACACTTTATTGTTAATGTGTTGCTGTGTTCTTTGACGAGGCACACTACAGCAATAAAACACATCCATCCTAGTAGATCTGAAAAAAAAAAAAAAAAAAAACATTCAGTTAGTGCAGCTAAACTGCTGTCTTAGTCTGGGTGCAGAGGAAACATCTAAAGATAATCTGACTTGCACTATTGAAAATGAAGATATATTAGAGAGAGAATTATTGGATTATTCAGTACTGTCTTTGGTATTAAATTGATTCTCATTTTTATTTATTGGTCTGTATTTTCTTTTTTTTTTCTAAATGTGAAATATCTTTTTTTTTCCCCCCTTTGCTTCTGTTTTGTCTCTACACGATCTGCAGCAGACCACTATATCATGACTTGATATCATTTCTTGACGATTGGCAACCACAGTCTCAACAGTGTACATATTGAAAGCAGGCACGCTAGCAGGGCAGCATCAGTGCTCCGTCATTGTATAGACAGGATGCGTTCATGCACGGTATTGAAAAAAGACAAGAAAATAAATGAAATAAAGTACACTCCCGGTCATGGTGACGTGTGTATATCGCAAATGATGGCAATGGGTTGCAATGGGTTGAGTGCTCTTAACTATTGTAAAATAATGTTTATTTGCAAATACAGATCAAGTACAAAAGCACATTAATGGCAAGAAACACACTCTTGATACTGTAAAGTATGATGTAATATCAGATACATAAAATATTACATGAAAGATTTTTTTTATCAAGGGTGACAGATCCTGTGTCATCATGACCATGGGCACCCACTACAAGTGGTCCTCTTTTGTTTGTCAGTCACATCAACCATTATTGGCAACAATGACAAAATAAAGGTGTCTGATGTCTGGAATTATTCCAGGCCTATTATTCCAGTGCAATTTATGAGCACACTCCAAAACAGGAAGGCAAAGTTTTTCTAAACACCAGAATGGCATTATGCCAGTGCTTCAAATTGGTATTTCTATTGAAGTTTTAATTTATTCTTTTTATTCTCCATTATCATATGGTACATCTCTGCCCTATTTGTTTTGGTCTTGAGGCATGAACATTATACTGTAAATTATGATGGGCTGAAGTGCTCATACAGTATAAAAGGGAAGTAAAGACATTTGTGTTAATAGGCTGTGTATTCATATTTGTGTTTAAAGAGTTGATTGTCCTTCATACAGTATTCTACTTAAAGCCTGATATAATTAAGGTGTTAAAGCGAGTAGTCTCAGTGCCAGTTGCTCTTTGTTGCTTTAGATACAATGGTATGCTGGGTATTTGTTAGGGAGTAGAGGGCTCAAATATTTATTTGAAACAGGCCTCTAAACAGGAAAAAGCCTTACATGAGTACATGTTGTTGTCAGTCTGCAGCCATATGGAGCTTAATGTGCTGTCATCCAGAGAGATAAAACACAACTCATTGACTTATCTAGACTTTTAACAAGTGCGCTACATCTTTCTCACAATACACTCTTGCATTTTGACATTTTCAGGTGATTTTTGATGCATTTATTTAGCACTGTGTTGTTGCATAAGTCAGTATCTTTAATTTGCAAAGCAACTTAGGTGCCACCGTGTGCTCTTTAACTTCTGCTGTCAAGTCTACACGCTGACACCCAAATTTACAAATTTGTTGAGACCAAAGAGGAAGCATGCTGCAACGTCCACTAATTACTGTGCTTGAGGTGAATGTTTTGGCAGCTCAGCTAGAGGGGAGTTACAGTAAGATTTGACATGATAAGAGCTTGGACATGTTGTGTAACATCACACCAAGGCACTTGGCAGTCTGGCCAGGACTCACAGTCATGTTGTCAGCGGTGATGAGAACCTCTTGAAGAAGCTAAGATTCAAATGGGAAAAGAGCAACTCAGTTTTTGCCGCCCGCGTCGAATTTTAGGTGGTTGGAAGCCTTCCACCTCGACTCAAAATGTCACCTAGGTGAGCAGAAATTCCACCTCATGTGCCAGAGTTGGCCAATTGACAGAAAGATAACCAGAAAAAATGTTGATTATAGATTAATTGTTTAATTAATTCAGCAAAAATTACAATATTTCATCTAATTTCATGTTCTCAAACTTATTTATATTTTATTTTCTGGATTTTTCTGTCTCCTATGTCAGTAAACTATACAGTATATTTGGGGTTTGAGGTTTTCTGCATCTTTCCCATGTTCTTCACCTTCTCTGAAACCTTTCAGTCATAACAATCTCTAAATCCTCTTCAGTATTACCTACAGCTCCCCTCCTGCTGCATTGACACACATATTCTCGGCCCCGCACATTCACACACTCATCCTCAAATCCAAACATACAAACATAGCAGCAAACATGCAGTCCCATAAGCACACAAACTGTAAAACAGGCTCCCTTGCTTCACTCACATTAAAGTTGAGGGAAAAAAACCCTGCAGCTTTAAAATGGAGATAAATATCCTTGCATCCATTTCAATTACTTTTCCACTCTACTATCAGCATTTTGATTAGCGTTCCTGTCAACTTTATGATTATGATGCCAATTATGGTGATCATAACTGTTGTGATGATGATGATTGTGTTTGTGATTACTCTGCTTATTGACTGTGGCCATGTCACAGACGCAATCTTTCATCTGCTCAACTCATTCTGTGTGGAACTTGCTTTAAATGTTCCAGACCTGTGAGGATACAGTGCCTCTGTGGGAGATGTCAAACCAAAGGTTTTTTGAAAAACAAAATTCAATTCACTGGGTGGATAGATGTGCAGGAGTTGACATTTTGAATCAATATAAAATAAAATAAAAACTATAGACTAAGTTATATCTATATTTAATAATTTTATATTATGATTTGGTATTATGATGAGTGTGGGAGACTGAAAATACTGACAAAATAAGACACCCCAACAGGATTCCAGCAAAGAAAAGACATACTAATGAAAAATGATCATATGGTATAAGAAAACAGAGTTGCAAGAGGAGCAAAATCGCCCTGGTAACATATATTTTTTATCACCACCTCTCCTTAATTTCTAGAACAGGTATCACTGGTGCCTAATGATCCAGAGCATGCTAGATATGGCAGAGGGGATTATTAATTATTTTCTGCTCAGAAAGTTTATTATCAATTCAGATGCAATGAAAACTCAGTTTGTATTACTGTAATTTATATTTTTGCATCTCTCTCTCAATGTGGGAGCAGGCTTTTCTTGTATTATAGTATTTTGAACATTGAAAGTTATTGTTTTTGGTATTCTTTTGTAATGCTTGTAAATTGTGTACACTTTAAAATGAGACTACATTATGTAACGTTTGCTGTATCTACTATAGCCACAAGAGATAATTAAATCTTAAAAGTAAAATACAGCATAATAGTTACAAGTAGAAAAACGTGAGCAGACTCAGCCATGCAGCATTATCTACCTAAAGTTTGCTAAAAATGAGCTCATATCAGCTACCGAGCTTCTGAGCATACTTGACCAAATAAGGCTGTAGCAGCAAAACCCCTGCGTGTACTGAATTAAGCAATGGTGGATTTTATTGCTTATAGATTTAACATTTCATTTGTAAGAGAAGTAATGTTATTACCGCTTTCAAAAGTAGCGGTAGTCTAAAGCTTTAATTTGTGTCCACGCAGGTTTTAATCCTACAGTACGCTGTACGTTTACCATCATGCTTATTGTTCAATGCAGAGGCACGGCCTCAGAAATGGAAAAAGACAAAGACAAGGCACCCGGGCATGAGTGGTGAGAGAAATGAGAGAACAAAGAGCAATAATAAGAAAAACAACTCTTCTACAGAAAAGCTTCCTTTTGTTTCACACATTGTTTTGTGACTTTAGTGTGAATGGCTTTAACTGAAGAAAAAGGGTTTAAACATGCAGACACAAAAAGGTTAAGGCCTATAATCACAACCACAATTTGAGGAGGAAAAGAACGGCATGGTAGAGAAAAACAAAGAGGAAAAAAAAAACCCATCAGCTTGTGAATGTCGCCTGTGAATGCAAAAGCTCAAATTTCATTTAACAGCTATTAGGAAGAAATGGAAAGAAGCAAAGGATGTAAGAAAGAAAAAATGACATGATAAATAGATATGTTAGGGTTTTTCATCATCAGATGGCTTTCCAGAAAGGAAAGGAAAAGGAAATCACTAGTGAATGGATAAAATGACAACAATGACAACTAGCAGCGGAAATGTGTCCCTAGTCATTTTACCTTTATCTGTGAATAGCACAATATGTTCTAAATGAAAATGATGAAAAATAAACTATATGTCATAAGGCATTCTTCATAGATCTTATTTGATAAAGAGTCTGCAGATAACCCACCAGACAGGCCTACACAGCACGTTTCAGTCCTTGTATTGAATGGCAAACAGGCTGTCTGTCTTTGAATGATGTAGATCTTGTTGCTTATACACAGCAGCTCTCTAAACCTTGCTCTCCTGAATCAGAGAGCCTCAACCAAAACAAATCGGCATTTCCAGCAGTGTTTCTGGAATTGTTGTTAAGCTCCTCCGTCTCCCTGACTGAATTACTGTACCAACACTATGACAGAAACAGTGTGTGAGGGGCGTGAGAGTTCTGTATAGGGTTCTCAACATCTCAATCCACAGAGATTTTGTGTAAAAAGCTCCAAGCACATATGACTGACTAAAAATTCACTGAGTTCTCCTCAGTGGAGGCACTGTTGTTTAAAGTGAGTGGATTGCTTCAAGCCTCAATATCTAGTGAGTGTCTTTAGCATCATGTTTTCAGTCTAATTATACTAATCTCGTAATTGCATAGAAAGAAAGAAATAAAGAAAGAAAGAAATATTTTAATAGAAGTATTAAGGCTGAGTTGACTGATCTAAGTAGATATAAAACAGTGAATAAGCCACTGAGCTCTGCTCCTACCCAGTGTAGAAATACAAGGTTTTCCAGTGAGCAGCTGGAGAGACTCAAGTTGATGGTGCGTGTAAGCACGTCCTCTAGAGCATGGCTGAAAGACGAGTGACTAGTACTGATGTTGTGGTTCAGAACTGAGAACAGAGAGAGCAATAAGAGCCTTTACTTACCCAAGTAAGTTCATTTTCAGTGTTTGAGAGCGCATGCGAAATTCAGAATAATCAACATTGCGGGTGACTCAAGAATTACATGGTTTGACTGTTCAATTACCAGCTGGAGAAAGTGTAAAGGCAACTGCTGTGTTTGGAATGTGTCTATGACATCGAAGTTAGACAACATTCTAGAATCCATTAGTGCAGTCACACGGAATTAGGACAACACATGTTGTGTGGGTTCTATTCCCCAACATTCTAGACTTGAAATGAACCATGACTATGAGTTTGCTAAGTGCTGACTCATAGTTTTAAGGAACTTGTATTTACAGTAAAAAGGCCAACAAAGAAACCACATCGCATTTACATAGGGTTAATACTGTAAATAATTAGCTTGCCATCATCTGGAAGGGACCAGTCATGCGGGGATGCCTCCTGCCAAGGAATCAGTCATCACCACGGATCAGTCAGGCTTCACTTTGCACAATAACATGCACCCACCTGTCAGATCTGTCTGTATGAGCTCAAGACAGATTTTGTCAAAACAATCAAACAAGTATTTTTTTTTACGTAGCTTCAATCTTGCCTCTTTACCACCTCAAAATGTGTCAATCAGCAACAGTAGTAACAATTGATTTTTAACACGTGCATCACATAGCACATGATTTAAATATACTGTGTTTTGCTTGTGTGTTAGAAATCTCTCGGGGTGCGCAGAGGATACAGAACTGCCCCAAAACATGCTCGTGAGCCACATGCACACCTGTTGTGTTCACTGTTAGTGGTTGACATGTACAGTAACATTAGTCAGGAGGTATTCAGATCCAGTGCATTTCAAAGTCAGTTTAACACTGAATAGTGAGGGAAACAAATTTGCTTTCTTATAGCTTTAGAAAAGGATCTAATGCACTTGGTGAACTATAACTTTTAAGAGGATTGACTGAACTTTTAGGACAAATCGGCAAGCTCATGTTTTATTTGCTCTGGCTGGTACGTCTGGCCCCCCTGACATTCAAACTGATTTCCTTAGTACTGATAGCAGGCGAGCCAATCAAAACCATTTATCTAGTATGAGGCGGGTTTAATACAATGACTGACAGAGAGGAGTGCCGTTGAAGCATCTTTGTAAATATCCAAGATGGCCGATATGGAACGTACGCTACAGAGGCTATATTAATTAGACTGGACAGTAAATTTTTCTTTAAAAGAAAAGCAAACAACTGCAGTTAAACTTTATGTTGATAAGAAATATGTGTTTGCCATACTGCTGACAGGACATTCCGTCAAACAGGCTTTGTTGCTCTGACTGGTTGTCTCTGCCGTCGATAACACCCCTTGGAAATCAAAAATGAACTGAGAGGTTCCTATAGCCTGGCATCTTGCATGCCTGGTTAACATCCACATCAGATTAACACTTTTATTCATACTCAAGTTAAGTACATCAAAATATCATCAGCAAATAGACTGAGTTTATATTGATGTTTACCTATACTGTAACCTGTAAATTGTCTGATTCTCTCAGCAAGCGGTTCTATTGCTGGAGCAAAAATGAGTGGGGAAAGTGCGAAACCAAAAAAAACATATGACTTTCTTAATGCGTTCTGACTGTGCTATACATCATAACACAGGTGAACAAAATAATTGGGTTTGAATATGATCAGGAACTGCAAATCTTCTTCTCACCTCTAAAGGGTTAACTAAGGCTTCTATAGACCAATGAAAGCAGTGGGAGGGTGTTCTCCCAGGAGGGCTCATTAAATTTGATTTTGTTTTTTTTAAACTCAGAATAAAGAAGAAAGACTATTCTCTATGTCATTTCAGACATGACTCAGATTGAAGTAATAGTAATAGGACCTCTCTATACAGTACAATTATACAGAGGTTGTTGTGATGTAGAGGAAATAATAATTGTACTAGATCATTGTATCACCTCTGCAGAGTGAAAGCACATTCGTCAGCCAATCAGTGCAGAGATCACCCGGTTGGAAGGGCCAATCCCCATGTGGGCTTGTTAGGGACCTGGTGTTGTTTGTTTGTCGAGAGAGAGAGAGAGAGAGAGAGATGCGTTCTCGCAGGACAGTTTGTCTTTGCCTGCCACAACATGAGGGAATCAGACTGACCTGCTACACCAGGCCTCAGATTTTTATTTTATTTATATTTATGTATTATATGTATATATCATTGGATATATCCTGCACATGCACAACAATGCATAATCAACAATTTGCTCATGTGATTCTTTTTTCTTTTAACGTTAAGGGGTTTGGTGGGGAACATGGGGGGGGGGGGGTGTTGTCTTTGTTGCTTCTATTTGTTTGTTCATCAAACACTGGTTTGGGTAATTAGATTTTTTGGTCCTGTGCTGTTGACGTTTCGTACACTGCTCAAAATGTATATATACATACAGTAAGTGTGTTAGTATAGATTTCTTTATATTGTAATTGGCAACATCAGTTATTCGTACAGTGGTTTAGCGATACTGTATTTCACTATGGTCATGGCAATAAAGCTATTATTTGAATTTGAGAGAGAGAGAGAGAGAGAGAGAGAGGCAATGTGGAAAACACTGCAATTTTGTGTGTGTGGTTTTGTGTTTCACTCTCCTTTCTGTATCTGAAGAAGGTAATGTCTTTGGTTCTTTGTTACTCTGGTCCAATGTTGAAAATGGTTTGGTGACAATTGGTAAGATACAAAAATAAAAATTGGTTAGGAAGGACTCCCATTTTCTCCCACCATTGGTAGAGCCGGGTATTGTCTGAAATTTTGTGATGGTGGTGCCAGTATGGATTCTGAGATCAAAGGCCATGCAAGAACTTAAAATCACCTAAAATAAAAATGTCAGCAAATAACAAATAAACACTTTTGTGGCACTTAAGAACTTTCAATACTCAGTGATATGGAGACATTTTTGTCTGTACCCAAAAAAGGACTGAGGTTTGATACCCAGCCATATCCACTTCCTAGCTAATGGATGTGGGGTTGTTACTACATGTGTGCTTACAGTACAGATGTGCTTGCATCTCTTTTATTGATGTGAAATGATGTGTAGGAAACTGTAGAGTGGGGAAATACAGAAGAGACTAACCCCTGGAAACAGATCTGACTAGTAAAGCTCAACCACCATCCATGTGTCCTACTGATCCTGAAAGAGCTTTGTTCCTCTGTTAGTTGGTTTTCTCTCTTTAATTAAAACTACCCGACCACAATTTAACCTTTTTAGTTTTTAATCATCATTATCGGCAACATTTAATTTGTCCTAATATGGAAAAGTCTACCATCACAACACCTAAAAATTAATCATATGTAAGGGATTACATTGCAACACATTCTAGTAAGTCAGTAAATAAGGTGAATTATTCATGACTTTTCTTCATTTTATGTTTTAAATGTTTTACCAACAAGTGTCAATTAGTTGACAACATCACATATTGTACTGGGCTTTGGCTGTTCCCAATGATAGCTGTAACTAATTAGTTGAGAATAAGTCATTTACAATCACCAAAGATAAACACATGATTATCTGTGAAACATGAATATGTTATTTTTTATAATCATGTCATGTCAAAATTAATATAAAAACACACCGGCATAAATCACAGCAGTATAATTTAAAAAAACCCATACTAAACTGGACTTTCTCAAACTAAGCTATAATGTCACAAAAAGCAATGGGATTGAGCCTTGAAGAGTGTTGACAGAACAATATCTGTACTATTCATCTTGAAGTATGAAAAAGATCGAGGGCGTTGATTGTGTAGGCTTTATTCTTGACAGTGTGCTTATGTAGATAAAGATATCTTTCAGCTGTAGCTATTACCTGAAGTTACAGTTCTCTTCTCTGTCTCAAATCAGCCAGCGTGTTCGCTTAATCTCTCTCCTTTATGCTCTTCTCCTTTCACTTCTCTGTGGTTTTTATCCTGAAGTCGCCTTTTTTTTTTCGATTCATCCTCCTCCTTATTTTCCTTCATCAGCACCTTTCCCACTTTCCCCTTTGTTTCCCTCACTGACTCTGTTCCTGAGTAAGCCTTTTAAACTCCCATGAGACTGTGTGAAATTAGCTCCTGGCTGCTGTGGGTAGTAGAGGTGTTTGTGTGTGCGGTGGTTGTGCCAGTGAGTAGTCTTGGTACTCTCTACTACTAACTTTGATCAGACATAATGCAGGCTGCTGTATCCCTGTTGTGAAGACAGTGGGTGTAACAGTGAAGAAGAACAATATATGTCCAGAATGCTGTCCTGCTCAAAATTCTCTTTCTTACCCTCCAGCAGCAGCAGTGCAGTTTGTCTAAAAATATCCACATTATTTGTTCATCGTGTGTGTGTGTGTGTGTGTGTGTGTGTGTGTGTGTGTGTGTAGGATCTGTTCTGATATTAAAGCCAAGTTGTCTTACTGGGGGGCAGATCTTTTGCTCTATTCAGTTTCATTGTACAAGATGCCCCCTTAGGTGATACATATGGAAATCAAGAAAAGTTTACCATATCTTTGTACATACTTGTAGATACTCCTTTCCTAAACACACACAAAAAAAAAATTCTATGTTTTTGCCTAGCATTTCTGTTATATTTCTATATATACTATCATTATCTATCTAATCACCAATAGAGAGCCGCATGGAAACAGCATAAGGACAAGATTTCAATTTCAATTCAGTTTGTGAAATAACCCATATGGATTCCAAGAATAAGCCCATGTTTGCAAGGACAAATTAACTGAATAATTTTAATTTCTAACTATTTTACTTCCATACAGATAAGATGGTCAAGAAAGGATGTGAATAAACCTGCTAGAGCTAAAAAAAAAAAAAAAGAAAAAAGTAGTTGATCGAAAATTAGGCAGCATTTATTTTGATGAAATATTAAAGTAAATTTTAAAGCAGAAGTGCTAAACCTTTAATAGTTCCAGATTCTCCAATATGGAGGAAATTATGCAAAGAGTGTGAAAAGCACAGTTTAAATGCAGCATAGGTTCTATATATGTGGTGTTGTTGGGGTGTCTCTGCATCAGTAAGGTTAGATCTGATCTCACCAGGATATTCAGATCCAACACAAACATTTTTGTTCATGCATTGATCTGCAATGATATCAAACTTTCTGTTCATGAAGCACACCATAAGCTCACGCATTATATCACTGCCTTTGTATATGGACCAGTAAAGTGGAGGATATATTTAATGGTTTGGATTATGGCTGGGCTCAGCTTTTACTGTATATATAGTACTATAAATATAAGGGTGACCTTCAGAAAAACCCACATAGTGAAAATATTTTTTCCCCCCATAACACAGTGTTTATTTCCCATTCACATAAAAACACTTTGTGAAAAGTTTAGTGTGAGAGCTTGTCTGGGGCCCGGTGTGGATGTTTTGTCTGCATTCATTTGACTTGCATTTAGTTTGACAAGGCCTTAGAGACAGAGAGGTAGGTATCAGCACAAACAAAGACACACACACACACACACACACACACACACACACACACACACAGTAAGATGTGAGAGGTTCTTCCCACAGGCTTCCTTTGAACTTTCTGCTGGCATTTACTGGCAACAACACAGACAACAAGAAGAAAGACAGAAAGTGTCAGAGCAGAATGAAGGCAACCGAGGAAGAGTTGGGAAAAGGGGAAGTGAGAAGAAGCTGAGCGCAGGACTGCTCTGACTGGTTCAGGACAGCTCCAACATGAGGGAGGAGGAAACTAAATACTTGCTGAGGGGAACTGAGGTGGAGGTAAGAGAGGAGGAGGAGAAAAGGATTAAACAGAGCAGAGTAATGCACTTGGAGTAAAGAAAGGACATTTATCTCTCCATCCTCCTGAGCTCTTCCCTTGTTTCCCCAGTGGAGCAGACAGATAAGAAAGCTTGTGTATGATTGGCTTAACACTTGGCCCGTCGCCACGGCTGCGCTATCACCGTGGGATACCGACAGGAGCTGAGGGATTCTGTCAGATAGGATGGTATTAAAAAAAAGATAGGACAGTTTTGTACAGGAAGTTAGCTGACTGAATTTAAATCAGTATATTTGAATTCTCTGTGTGAACTTCAACTAGAACAAGAACTTTACAAATATACAGCTGTAAAATGCCTATCACGATCCCTGTCACACTCTTTTTGCATAATTTCCTCCACTATACATTTTCACAGTGAGACTCAATAGATCTCTGTTTAGGGCACTTACTCTCTTGCAGAGGGACACGCACAGAGAGAAAAAACATAGTTGCCATATGAATATATTATGTCTTTTGTGAATTTTTGCATCCTTTGCCCTCATTTTTTGTGCTTTATTCATCTGTGTTTTCATTTATATTTATAATTCTGGAGGATTCTTGCAGCTCATCAATGCAAATATATGGATTCAATTACAGCCAATGTATCATTTTTTTTCCAGCCTCTAATGCAACAAATTGAAGATCTAGCCACCAGTTAGAAAGCAGAAAGAATGCTCAGTGGCATTTTCTTTCTCTCTGTGACTTCTGCTGTTTCTCTCCAAATATCAATTTCTGGACCACTTTCACATAGATTATTCAGCTTTGGGTATTTAGATGTACAGTGGTGTCGACAACACAACAGAACACAGCAGAGGCCAGTGGGCTGTGAACAGTTTGTCACTTTCACTCTAAATATCTATGTCCTGCGCAACAGTGACAATGTAGCAACATCTGTCAGCCAGAGGTGAGAGAGCGAAAAGGAAACTGCAATGTCCAAAGCAAGCTGTTAGTGTTCCAGGTGCAGGGCAAAGAAACAGCTATGTTGGTTGTTTTTCACACCAAGGAGAGGTTATGGAAGCATGGCAGCCACGGGAATGCACTGTGTGAGAGCTGAGACTGTAAGCAGCCAGCAGTAGCAGTGTCTATTCATCATCATCTAGCTTATGGTTGCACACTCACTGGTGGAGCTCACCTCACAGATAAGAAAAAAATCAAGGACCCACACTCACAGTACACTAGTTTGACAGACCTGTAGTGAAGCAGACAATAAGGCAAGCAACAGCTCTTCCTATTGTGTGTCTTAAAAACCTGTGTCCTCAGCCAATGAAACAGCCAGGGGCTGCAGGCAGATCTGCAGCTATGTCCAGCTAATCCAGGGACATGCTGTCTTATCTATTAATTATGACACTGTGTCCACCAGCCTGTTCTTCTGTTGACCTCGACATGGCTGTAAGCTGAGGTGAGGCTACGCAGTGAAGAAGAAACGCCTATCTGACAGCTAAAGGTGACTTGGGAACAGTTACAAACGTGAGACTTAGCTGGGTGTGTGGAGAAAATGTTTCAGACTTTTTATTCCTTCCTTGTCAGTTTCCTCCTGCCTCTGCCTTGATCACACTCTCCTCAGTTCTTTCTCTGTCAGTTTTGAACGCAAACGTGTGGCTGAGATTTTCTTCTGCTTTTTTCCCTTTATCCTTGTCACTTACTGACTCGGTCAATATTTCGGGCAGTCTGTCAGTCAGTTGTTCATCCATTTATGAACACCCAGTTTTTCAAATGGAACAAGCAAATCTTATATATATATATATATGCAGCTTTTCTCAGTTTCTTGTTTAGAGGTAAGAAAGTAAGCAGTTCGGAGCAGCCAAAAACACTTTTGCCTTCCAATGAGGTTGATCAACATGCGGTACAAACTAGCGCTTTTGGTCCTTTTATCACATTTGTCTCCAGTTTGTTCTGGAATCTTTTAGGCATCATATAGGATTTAATTTTAGATTTATGAATCTACAAATTGAGTTGAACCCAACACGGGCAGAGGAGGCACATTTTAAAAAGGTAGATACCATTATTATAACACTCACTTAAGGTAAATGGGATTTTGTTTTCAAATGATTCTGCAAAAATTCAATGAGTCACATACTGTAGCTCAGACAATACTATTCAATACCCCTTTTTGCCTTTCAGAGAGCCTTTTCAGAATGGCTAATGGAACCTCTCCTCATTCTTTTTATTCTTAGCATAAATTCAAAAGTTTCATCAAAAATCACATGACATTTGGATGGAAATATAACTGCAGATCCCCTGACAACCAGTCATTTTGATGAAGTCCAAAGTGCTTCATCTACACTGACTCTG
The DNA here is from genome assembly GCA_031216445.1 of Lateolabrax maculatus. Lineage (NCBI taxonomy): Eukaryota > Metazoa > Chordata > Actinopteri > Acropomatiformes > Lateolabracidae > Lateolabrax > Lateolabrax maculatus. Next base: position 14,796,553 of record CM062206.1, read on the forward strand.
TCTCTCTACACCTATTGTCATTTATGCTCTGTGTTTGTCACTTTGTTTCTTCTGTTTTACCTGCTTGAAACCCTCTTTCCTCTCACCGAGAATGTGCAAAGATTGCTGTTTTTTAGGGTTTCATCATCAGTCTCTTCCTTTGTCTTTTCCTTCTTCTTTGTTACTTTCTAGTTTCCCCACTCTACGCTTTTTTGTTAAACCAACTCTATCGCTCTCGTCTTTTCACTCTGTCCCACTCTTTTGTAATCGATTGATTTTCGTGTTTTTAAACTGAAAGGAAAGAGGATAAAAAGCAAAGGAAGCCAGTTTGGAAAAGGAATTGTAAGGTAAAAAGAAATCTGAAGGGTGTAAAGATACTCGCAATACAGACTGCTCAGTGAAGGTTTTTCCCTCATTAACGTGAACAGAAAGGACAGAATGAAGAGGAAGCATATTTTTGATGTTAGGCTCTGAGTCACATTGTTTAGTTGAGGGATGTTTCCAGCAGTGGAAAAAAAAAAAGAGGAGTGGAAGGGAAGAGAGTTGATGAATGAGGGAGGCTATAAAAATAGAAAGCCAAAGGGAGAAGGGGGGGAAGTAAGCAGAAGAAAATAAGTCATTTGTCTCAGTTTAGAGAAGCTGGATTGGTTGTGAATACAAATGTTGTCATTGGTTAGCCAGATCCTTAGGTAACATTACAGTCTGGAAGGAATTCACTGTTGTAATATGGTAGAGTATAGGATATAGAATATGAGAGTTTGTTTTTAGCCTAATTATGTGTGTGTGTGTGTGTGTGTGTGTGTGTGTGTGTGTGTGTGTGTGTGTGTCAGAGTCAGAGAGAGAGAGAGAAATTGAGCACACTACAATAAACTATTAAGTTAAGTTTGTGCAGCTATCCTCCAATGCAGGTGCAAGCTTGTGTGTGTGTGCATGTGTACATTATGTATGTGTGCTGTTTTATCTTCTCAGCATCACATGTAATATTCAGTATTACCTGTCTGTTCATATGAATGAGATGCTGCCTGTCAATCCTGAGGCTGTAGACACGAATACTGGATAGACTACAGTGGAGATATCCTACTGAAAAACAAACTTCCATCTCTGTTCTTCCTCTCTCTCTTTCTCTTTACTCTGTGTTGCTGTTGCTGTCCTCTCCCTCCCTGTCAATGTTTCCTTGTCACCTTCCCTCCTCTTCCTAAGTTGTTAATTGTACTTTTTTCCTGGAGGACATTTCTCCATTCCCGTCTTCTTCTTCTAAAATCTTTTAAAATCCTCAATCTATGCTCCCCTTCCCTTTACTTTATTGTATATCTCCATTCTCTTGCTCAGTCTATTCTCCTGTCTACTTTACAGCTCAGCTATATATACATTTGTGTTGAAGGAATCTCACTTGTAAAGCACCACAGTAACGTTGTCATGTAAAAGATTGTACTTTTTTACCATTTTTGTGGTTATGATACATTACATGTTGAGAAAATATTCATCAAATGCTATTGAAGTAACCCAAAAAACTTAAGTCCAGTTTGAATTCACCAAAACTACACCGCATGTTCTGTGCTGTTATCAGCTGCTCCAAAAAAAAAAAATAAATAAAAAAATTAATCCCTTCCTTTTTGGAACAATAACTGCAAGTAAAATCCACAATTCTATGCTCCATGAAATCTATTTCACCTTTATTCATCTCCGTTAAATCCAAACTGCCTGTTGTCTGCTGCTGATATTTTGCTATGCAGTTTGGACACACTGCATATTTTACATATGCAAATGTTTCCTGGCCGAAGTTCCAATAACTTACTTGTTTCAGATTCTGGTTGCAATTTAAGAAATCATGGATCTTTAGTTTGTTGATTTATATTCATAAGCAAATAATACAAGCTTTAGGGTTACACAGCAGTGTGACATTCAGAGTTAGGACAAAAACTATAATGTTGTGTTTGTATCTCCAAAAACCTGTGTCATAACTAGAGTGACTGAATAACTTCCACGTTCACACATACTACCATCTGTTGGAGGTAATACCTTCTGGCTGTGATCAACCAATATCTCTGCTTTTACTGCTGGTGTAAATGTGTTCAGTTGACTCTGCCACCCGAGTAAAGGTGTGTAATGCCCTCCGATTCATGGAGCAAACTACTGATTCAGGTAATTTGATTTATTTTAGTTGAGGTTGTTGCAAAACTTTGTGGCTGATGCTTCTTTTCTTAATTTGGTTAAGAAAAGAACTTGACTTCACAAAGTTTTATGTTTCACAGATTTATTTTCCTGCTAATGAGGAACACGTTTTTTAACGAGAACAGGCTCATCAAATGTATTATTATTATTATGTATTGTTTTTTTTTTTTGTTGTTTTTTGACTGTCCAGTCTCACTTCAATATTGTTGTTAAAGAAAAACTGGTCAAAACTGGTAAAGTAAAGTACACAGTGAAGTACTCAGTAGTAATCTGATGCAGCATGCCTCCAAAATCCACTCTGCTCTGCTCTGCTATCTGCTCACAAAGCTTGTATATCAGCTTCACAGGATGCTAATCAAATCCCAGACCAGTATTTGTCTATAACTAGGATGTAGCCTACGGAGGAGAGCAGAGACTTGGTTGAGAGGAAGGAACGAGAGGAGGTGGAGGGGGGAATGAATACGAGACTATGGGGAAAAAGAGGGAGGGAAAGAATTCGGCAAGGTTCCAAACCCATGAATAAAATGCATAAAGTACACAGTAAATTTTTAATGCTGTTTAGTTTCCACCAAGAGGCCAGATTTGCATCCTCATCCCCTGATTATGACATCCTCAGTCAGCACTCCAGGCATGGCTTTGCCTATTTTAATGTTAATGCGAGTATTTGTGCAGACTCACGAATACAAACTTGTGAGTATGAGCCATGCACACACACACATACAAACACACACACACACACACACACACACACACACACACACATACACACACACACACACACACACACAAACTCTAAATCAATTCTGCTTTTTCCTGTCATGGACTTCCTCAGGGATCTGCTATCAGATGAGATCTCAGGCCCATCACTTTGAACTGGAGAGAGAAAAAAAAGTGTTGACCTGCTGGAGACCCAGGAGACAGAATGACTGTGAAGAGGTCATCACAGAAATAAAAAGGCTTTTTGAGACCGTCACAAGTAAAACGAAAACACTGATTATTTATTCATATGGCTTTAAAAACCCATTTTTACAGTAACCCAGATATTAAACTCCTTGTATACACAATTAAAAATGACCATTCATTACCAGCAAATTTGTCATTTCTGTACCGAATTAGGTACCTTAACAGATGAGGATATACCCAGGGTGGTTTCTGACTGCCTGGATTCTGCTGCCTTTAGTACTTTAGCTTCTCCATCTGAACATCAGTAATGAAATTGAGAGCAACAGTAAAATGTATCCTCACCACTTTTTCTCTACCATTACTGCTTCTGATACCTTAGCTCAGGGTATCTGCTAATATCGAATACTAATCGGTACCCATTGATACTTTCAACTAATGTAAATTAGCATTTACGGAAGTAAATTGTTGCTAAACTCTGGATACCCAATCCATCTGTCAGTATCCGATACTGTTCCTGTGTATCAGATAGATATCAATAGGTATCATCAATATCATATTTTCTGTTTTTCTGACCTAATACAACTACGTAACATAAATACATAAATCAATCAACGTTAATGTGGAGTAGCAAAACAGAAGGTATTGATTTTATTATTTATTATTTTATTATTGATTTTACGACAGCAAAATCTGATTTCTGACTGAGAATCTGACTTTGACACCAGGAACTGGGTTCAAAATGAGCACAATACAGCCTGTTACCAAGTGTACCATAAATTGAGCATTGCCTCAGTTCAGGCAGGCCATGGAGTCAAACTCAGCTCACAATCCAGCAGCCACATCAGTTGATGGATCAGCTGATTCCCTTCTATGCATTTATTGGCAATCTCACACAGGGCGCCCTATTAAAACTGCTTCAGCCCGCCTTTCCTTGCTGCTTCCTCCCACCTGAATGGACCAGGCTGTCAGCGTACCTGCCTCATCTCACCCCGCTGCTCGCCTTGTCGATCCCCGTCCACGATGAGTGCATCATGGACTCACCGCATCAGCAATCTGAAGCAGAGGAAGCTATTTAGGGAGTGCCTTTTCCACCAGCCGGAGCTCTCGTCAGCTCTTTCCAACTCCTCTGTCCCCAGAAAAACCGCTGTCAGAAGGTAACGCTGCTCCCGCACCTCTGCTGCCGTCCCAGCTCCAGCCGCCGCTCCGCTTTCCAAAAGAGCATGAGCCCCACATCCAGCAGCCGGTTCCGCGGACCAGAAAGATAACCCCATCTTGTCACCTGTTTGTCACATTGTCTGGACTGCAAACGGGAAAGTGGCTATAGACTTTGTAGACTGTATAAAAGAAGTGGACTTAGCCTCCGTGACGCCACCCGTTGGTTTGTGAATCGCCGTTTTGAAGCCACCTTGTCACCATCTTGGTTTTGGAGCCACTTTTTAGAACTGGAGTTTGCCACATGGATGTATAAAGAGAACTGGATACAGCATTGCCTACAGATGTTACCTTCGGTCTGAGGCTCAGCCATCTTCTACGCTCAAAAACAAAAACAAAAACAAAAACAGAAAACAGAAAAGAAGCTAACTGCTCTGGTTCCACTTCCATGTAAGCGCGTGGAAGCTCAGGGAGGTTTTGCCTGGTGCAATCATTCCGGGGGTCCTTCCTGCTGCTCTCCCTGCCTTAGGCTTTCCACATATCCACGTGGAAGGCCAGGGAGGTCCCAGAACAGAGCCATACCGCAAAATATATCTAACTGCAAATATATCTTACTGCATGTAGATCAAGTTTCTTTGACAAAGTGGTCCTGACTGAAATGTTGATTTGTAGTTTTCACCAAGGTATTTTCACTCTTTTCCTACTACATTTCCTCATTGAAATGTCTATCCCCTCTCTTCCTCTGGGGAGACTGTCTGAACATTGCAGCCTACTTAAGTTTAACTTGATCAATCAGCTTCTAAACAGCAGCGTTGAATAGAAGTACTCACTCCGATATGAAGGTGTTTGAACATGTACATGCTGTCAATTAACCATATTTAAGATTGGCATTGCTAAATAAACTGCATCATGTACAGTTTTATAATAAAGGAATCCCATTTTCCTTGGCAGCTGTCAAACTGATTTTAATTAAACCCTAAAAAAATACTTAATTAAATGGTTAATATTTTTGTTGTCTACAAGCTCCTGCAGAGTGTTTGCAACTTTAAATAGACACAGTTGAAAGACTTTCCTTCACTGTGAAACACACTACTGAAAATTCCAGCAACACCTCCAACAAAGACGATATGATTATAACGGCACAGTTTTATCTCCTTGTAATCACTTTAAAGGGTTTGAATGACATTTGGGCAGTGTCGCAGCGAGCTAAACAGCCAGTTAATGCCTTTGAGATGAGCACACTAAAATATTAATGGGGGTCCTAGGCAAGGAAAGGTCATCCCTGAGACTAAGATTGAATAATAAGAAGGCTAGTAGCAATCGCTGTGAACCTTGAGTAACACCAGTGAGTAAAAAAAACACTGCAAGTATCTCATGCAACAGCACCTCAGCTGCAGGCCTCTGCTGGACACAGTAAATGCTGTTATCTGATGATAACAGATGAAACATGTCCTCTTGTACACACACAGCATGTTTGTCGCTTGACAATGAACTCAATAGAAAACACCAACATGTTAAAAATTGTCCAGATGTTACAAAAATCAACAAGGCAACAGGTCTATTCCGCAGGACCTGGCTCAGATTTTGGCACACCGAGTTATTCACGGTTAGCCTCAAATGGGTTGTAATCCATCATGGTCAGTTGGTCACCCAAAGTCACTGGGTGTTGTAAACAGAAAAGGTAAAACAGTGTAGGTTAAGATGGAATGGAAAGCTCTATATCTTGACAAGTATCAGGTCAACTCAAGTGGATTTTATTAATATAACTTAAAATTACACATAAAAAAATTGCCTCAGAAAGTGTCACAATCTATACAACACTGCTCTACAAACATTAAATACAGAATCATTAAAACTGAGAAAGAAATGTTTCAGACTATATAAAACCTACATACATGCTCCTAATGTACATAAAACCTACAAAAATGCATGATACTGAACTTTGTCTTTGGTCCTTCTTTAGGGGAAAACACAGTATTGATAAACGAGATGAGCTCTTTCACCTTTCTTGCCCATTTAAATATATCTTTTTATAAGAAAATAAACTTTATTTTTATCAGTAAGCCTAAAGTGATTCAACTCTGTTTTGCTAAGTGTCTGTCTACTATTATTATTTACAGTATTTTGAAATCAACACTAAATTAATCTATATATTTAACACATTTAAATATGTGATTTAAATATAGCTAATGCACCAAATTGCATGAATTCCATTAGAAGAGTTTTTTTCTTCAGCATAATTGAATTTAAATACTGCCTTATTTAGTTATGTGAAATCACAAAGCAAATTACTGAGATGTTGGGTCATCAAAATATTTTTCAAATATAGATTATAGCTACTAAATTTCATGGAATTTTAAGATTTATATTGACGTCAAGAAGTCAGATACCTGGTGTAACTCAATTTTGAAATATGTAGTTACTGTGATTTGGCATTGTAAGTGGAGAACATATATCCCTAATCACAGACCCTCATTCAGATTAAGAAAATTCTCCAAAAACATAATTTAACCCTCACCTTTCCTCTACTCTCCTCTCACCCACATTTTAGCACAATATAAAGACATTAAGTTCATATACCATTTTTCCTCTTGCCTCTACTTTAGCACAAATTCCCTGCCTCTCCCTCTCTCTTCCTTTATGTTGTGCCTCAACTCTAAGCCTGTACAATTTGCCCCCGATGTGTTTCAAATTACATGCCACATCAAATAAAGCTATCTCATGAGGCTGTGCGCGTGAGTGCAAGTGCGTGTATGTGTGAGTCTTTTGGTATTCTACCACTTTCAGAACCAGATTCCTATTAAATGAATCTCTAGAGTTGAGCTCAGTATTCAGAATGAGTAACACAGGGTTGTAATAGATCTGATAGACATTGCATACTGTGCCGTTATCACTGACCTTTCCTTCTTTCTCTCCTCTCTCCCCTCTATTCCTCTGCCTCTCTCCTCTGCAATCATTTAAAGGAAGCGGAGGTAAGTAAATCCACTGTGTTTGTAATTTCCTGATACTATTTGAAACATACTGCATTACCTCGAATCTCCAGACAATGTAGTGTTTGGCACTTGCTTTAAGGCATTGTTGCAGAGATGGCGAGGTATTGCTGATTTAAATGCACAGCAGGTTCCGTGACTGGTCATCCACAATGTGGTATAGTTCAGCATATTAAAATGTTGCTGTCGTGGTTTGATAGGTTTCATATTATCAAGCAAATGTTGCAATTTCTATCACAATTTATCACGTTTCTAAAATATTATAATTTAATGCAAAGTATAGCTTTCAGCTTTGTTAACCTTACAAAAATGATAAACAGATAATTCTTGTTTGGTGAGGTCCAATACCGATGTTAAGGGATAAGGCTTCATCCGGTGTTGGATGGGGTTGAGGTTGTTTTTCTGAACCAAACTCTGAACACAATTTCTTCCTTTGTGCACAGGAGCATTGTAATGCTGCTACTGTGTTCATGTTGCTGTGGCATTAAGATTTATGTTAATTGGAACTAAGGGGCCTAGCCCAAAACCCTAAAAAAAGCCCCAGACCAAAAGTACACAAAAGTATTTTGGCCACATAGCGTATAAAAGTATATATTTTTTCCATCTACGCAGTGTTGAAGATTTTGTGTTATCCATTTGTTATTTATAAAAAAATTCAATATAATAGATGAAAGAGCGTTTAAAGCATAAGATGTCATTGTCACAGTATAAGCATAGAATACAGTTTATACAGTCATTATACAATACAGTCTCAAATTTGTCTAAAAGACTCAGGCTTCAGTTATAGGAGGACAGATGGACATAAAATTAAAGAAAAAAGAAGTGAAGTTAGGACCTAGGGGAGAAGCTAATTAGGTTTCATCTCCTCATTTCAAACTTTTGTATTGGCTCAAGTGTAGGCAGTTGTCATTTATAGAACAAGGACTGGATGAGTGGGTCAACTGTCCATTTGCTGTGGACTCTTTCCTATGACTGCTTAATTTATCATCTCTCTCTCTCTCCACCTCACTCTCTTTTATTCAATAATAAAGGAGGTAGAGTTCCTGCTTTTAAACCCAGCAGGTTTTCTTTGCCTAGTTCACATAGTGACAGTGATACAGGCTCACTCCCTGCTGACAGACATATGGCTTGCTCTGGGCATCACTTTAGACGCAGACCCCACCACTGTGTGTGGGTGTGTGTGTGTGGGTGGGTGGGTGTTTGTGTGTGTGTTTGTGTGTGTGTATGGGCAGGTATTGCTCACGTTGTAAAGAAGACACTTCAGAGTATGTAGTGTTTATTAATGTATTTTTTAACAACTATAACTCCTCTTGTGGGCACTCAGGTAGAGGGCGGTGTATAAACAGTTACTGTATATCAATGCAGAGAATATGTCTTCAAAGGAAAAGTTATCATTTTTGACAAATACTCTACAATAATTATCACTTAAAATTTACTTATATCTGCTTACAACTACATTAGTGTGTGTTAAAAACAATTTATCATGCTTTTAAATGAGAAATGGGGGAGCTGACATAAACGTAACATAAAGCAAATCTCTCACAAACAGAGCTCACAGTGAAGGTTAAGGCGAGATTAGAAGTCGTCTACACCCCACAGATCAGATGATCATCAGCTGACCTTCCTGAGCATCAACATGTTCACACAACAGAGTTCTCTATTGAAAGGAACAATTTGTTTTTGATCCTGCATTATTATTCAGTGGCTGAACTGCACTGCAAGCTGAAAACACACCATCTATAGGTGCCAATTATTTTCTGTTTTAATATTTTCAGTTGATAAGGCTTCGTCAATGACTGTAGACTATACTGTTTTTGAACCAAACAAATTATATGCACTACTTCATATATGATTTTGGGAACATCCCAACAGCTAAAATGTAGCACTACATTATCTTTCTCCTCAAACTCCCTCTTCTCCTCCTGTAATTTCCTCCTATAACAACAACAGCACTCCTTTCTGACATGTTTTTCAAAGCAGAAGTCCATTTTGACCTTGGCATTATATGTTCTTGTCCTAGTTGAACCCACTTTTACTAGAACCTGTAACTTTCTTTACTCCCTAGTGTGTCTACTGCAGGTTTCTCTGTATATTTGTGTCCTATTTTTAAACGTTCAAACAAGCTTCTACCTCTCACTGTCTTTTCCTTTTCTACTGCAATCATTCATTTTTACAAAACACGAGTATGAAAGTACAAAAGGAGAGAAGAATGAGGACAGGATTTCTCAGTAGTGTGGTTTAGTATTTGGGTTGTTCTCTCCGTGGTCTACAGAATAATTCAATGGTATTTCTAGCATGGACTTATTTTTTCATAACCCAGTTTCTTATGTTGTGTTTCCACTCAGGATGACTACTTCAAAAGCTGGGCTCCTGCCAAGTCTCTAGACCAAGGTGAGTCCTGCTGTTCCTGTGTGAGTCTTATGTGTATATACTACAAACAGTACATGAGACTTAGGGTGGATATCAAACATCAATATTTGTTGAGAACTGACCAAAATGTGTTAGCAGCATCAAGTTTTGAAACCTGTCACGTAATGAAAGTTGGACATGGATGTTAGGCCACATACTAAGCCTTGTGATCAGATATAGCTCTGTATATCCTGAGCTAAATCATGAAATCAGACAAAATGGCTCATGTTAAACCTAACCCTAACAGTCTAAACAACAACAGAAAACTCTTCTAATTCAGTTAAAAGTTATCCATTTTTTTGATCTTTCTCTATCATACATTGTGAAGTTGCAATATGTGGCTTGATCATGTGGAGCGCTGTAGTTCCATTTTCCGCTTCTGTTTTCCTTTTCAAATTGACAAGTATAAAAATAAAACCCTTTATGCTCTACTTTAGTGATAAGACCTGCATCTTGTCACAAACCATTAAGGCAAAAGACAAACTGAAGCAAAAATCTAACACATAACATTAAACAGATAATAATGCTGGATTTTACACCGTGTTGAAAATTGCAGCCTTCTGCTTTAAAAGCAGTAAATCATGTGTAGGCAGTATAATAAATATAATAAATATTATATTAAACTGTGTCTCATGAGTTGATAAAAGTAGTGCAAAACTACTACTACTGTACAGTAAGTTAAAGTTGTGGGCGGCACAGTGGCGCAGTGGTTAGCGCTGTCGGTTTAGATAGTTAGAAGTATACTAATGTTTACTTCACATTAATCATGCTTCACTCTCTTTTAATGGTAAAGTTTACAGCACGTAGAAGGACTCCAAACGAACTAATTGTGCTGTTCAGTGAGCTGTTGCCAAAAGTGTGTGTGTGTGTGTGTGTGTGTGTGTGTGTGTAAGTGTGTGTGTGGTTGTCTTTTTCCAAGGCCAAATCCTGCTACTTTTCACAGTTACGTATGCTTATGGACTTACATGTACTATGGCAACAATGCCAAGTCCACTTTATCAATCACACTCAAGTGTGTAATGCTCTTAGACCCACAGTAACTCTTGACTAAACTCAATTATTACAACACTCGCTTACTCTCACTCACACTCTCGGTCGTATTGTCTCACACACATGCACACACACACTCTGACACTCATACACACCCACACACACACACACACACAGTTTGGAGGGTTGATTTGACTGAACAGCACAAAAGACTTTAAATGTTTCTACCACCAAGTTCTTTTCTGTGCTGGCTTGGTTTTCTCATATCTAGCACAGTAACTGTAACTCTTCAGGGAAAGACTTGCTGAGTAGGTTTATCTGGGCCAGCTCCTCGTGGATACTGAGCCTAATGAGAACAGCCTCGCCTCAGTGCATCAAATTCTAGTGACTCTCTAGTTTCCTCAGAGAGAACTAAAGACAAGAAGTAAACAGAGTTTTATTTTTCTAACCCGGAACTAAATACATCAGATCAGTTATGGAGGACTCCTCAGTGCTAAAATCCAGCAGTAACACACAGAAGCCCGAACAATCATGTACTGACATAAAATACACATTTTACTGTAGAGTTACTATATGGATGACACACAGTTCTTCAAACATGGAGACTCTGTTTTGTTTCCCACTAAGGCCAAACCTTTAGTAGTATCCAATTTGACTGTATCTATCAACTACACTCCTTACTTTGCTAATAATTCATTAAATTAGGACAAACAGAGAGTGCTTATGTCACTGACAATTACAGAGGGAAAGGACACTCACTGTTACTGTATGACTGTACACACACCCTGTCAATCAAGAAGTCATCCTTCACTTGCCAGTTTTCTGTTCCTCTGTAGTGATGTCTTGTCCTTAAAGGAAACGTTCAGTTTATTTATTTTTGTAACTCCTGCCATCCATTTTTATCAGTTATTGTGAAAACTAAACTAAACTAGCCGGCTGTCTAAGCCACTTTATTTTCAGGTAAAATAGAGAGGGAACGCACCCAAAATTACACTCATATAACATACTCATATATACCTTGAGTGCAAGTATCCACAGCAAGTACAGTAGGTGACCTTCATTTTCTGTGTTTTTCAAAATAACTTTTAGAGACTGTCCAAGAAGAATGACAGCATCAGTAATTTCAAAAATGTCTTATGCTTTTCTTCAAGTGACAAAGCCCTCTAGTGCCTGTAGTAATTATGACGGTAGCAAAGGAGAAAATAAGGTGACATTGTTACAGAGCGCCAAAGTCTGCGTAGGGAGGGGGTCAGGGTGGATGGATGAGTCACCAAAACATCAGAGAGACGCTGTTCGTGTCCCATTTCCATCCAATAGTCAGTGTTGTTGTTTTTTAAAGCATGACATGTCAGAGGGTATTTTTGGAATAGATTTATCTAAATACTTTGGTGAGTACAATGTTACTGTAACCAATATAACTGATGGCTGGAGTTACAGAAATAAAATACACAATGCAATCAACCGTAGCAGACAGGAAGGCCCAGTTTTTAGAAGCTCACAGCAGAAACCATTTAATATATTTATTTTAACATTTATAACATTCATTTATTTTTCAATTAAAATTCTTCCTGAAAGCTTTCCTTTTATAAAATGTGTCCAGGCTCTTATACTGCCCTCTTATACTGACAGGACATAGTGAGGTGACTTTGTCGTCTTATGAATGTGACAGCTGTGCGCTTCTCTAGGGAGACGTTCAATGTAGTTGAAGCATAGAGCAGCTTTGTGCCAATTAGCCTCTTTATGGGAGTGCATAAAAACATCTTTCTCAATCTTCTTTTTGCCTTGCTTGCTCTGCTGCAGCAATGCACTTCAGCTGCAATATGACTGCTCCCTTGCTGCAGAGCTGTGAGCGTCACTATGCACAATGCAGTTACTCCTACACAAACAGCACACCTGCGGGTAATGGACAGCAAAACAATTAAACAGCGAATAAATAATGGGAACCAATCAGACAATCTGGTTCGCTTTGGGAACATTTTAATGTGTCTGAATTGCTTCTAGTGTGTCCCATTTTCACCCAGCTGGTACTACAAGCATCACACGCAAAACTATTAACTTCACCTTTTGACGCAAGTCAGCACAACAGGCTTTTGAATTTGAGTCCTCCAATTCCAGCCAAAGAAACATTATTCTATCTGAAGAGGACATTTAGGGTTTTGATGGATGAGAATCACTGAAGATTGTACATAAGAGCTGTGAAGTGAATTTCAAGAATGTTGTATTCTCATAAAATCAGATGTGTGTGGTCAGATTTAAAAAATTAAGTATGACCACAGCACTTGCTGAAACAGTCACTACCTGCTGATCTCAGTTTGACTAATGAATCACCGGTCGCCCTTGGAGACTAATCAGCAGCAGGAAGGTTGATGGGGGGAAATCCAGTCCCCTGATGAATCACCTGACGATTAATGCTTCCCTCTAATGAATGAAATCAGTGGGATCACAAATTACTTGTTGGTGATGCTGAACAGCAAGCAATCAAATCCACCAGTGGTAAATCTGTTTTCCAGACTTCTTGTGGCTTAATGAGGTCCAGCAGTTGAGTTGTAGCTTATTGTGAAGCTGTGGTAAACATTTATTTGAATCCAAATTAATCCTACGGAATTTGAGAAAACTTCAGAATCAGCTACAGCCTGTAGGGCTGTTTGGCTGCTTTGCCTCACTGAAATGAACATATGTTCCAGCTTATCAGTATATTGATATTATTCACATGTCAGGGGATTGTGCTGTTGATTCAGTTTTGCATGTAGTCCTAATTTCTGTGTAATTCTGTATTAAGATAAGATATATAACATAAGAGAGATACAATAAATAAGCACCTATTATTATATAATAAGTACTATTATATAATAGTGTATCGGTTTGACAGGACAAAATGTATTTCTCTTTCCTGCAACAAAATCCTGATGTTAAATAATTGCTTTCTGGCTTCTATTTATAGCTGGTACGGTTTTCTCAGCCTGTGGTTTGTTAGTATGAATGTCTTTCCTGAGACTCAACAATGTTTAACAACATTAGAGCGTTATTTTACAGTGGGCTTCTGTATATTAGATCCTGATGTTGTGGAATAATGTGAAGTTCTGTTATTTGCATTTGAAAGTAGTTTTGGTAATTGCCTTGGGATGATAAAACCTGTTTTGTTTTTAGATGGGAAAGGGGCTATAATTTGGAATATTTGGTCATACGTTTATGCAAGTTTTTATTTTCTAAGAACTGCACCACCACATATACTACTGTACAAGCTGTTCATATGATAACTATACCAACAGAGATGAGAGGATATCGACCCATAACTGACTCAAATAAAATGCTTTATAGTGGTCTGTTAATGCTTTAAAATTGTGGTTTCCATTCCATCATATGTGGATACATATTTTTTTGTTAACATTTGTTGTATAAACCAGTTCCCTTTGTTGTCTCAATATGTGCATTGTTTATAGAACAGGATGGTGGCAACATGGGAGCACATTTTGAGCTCAACGTTTTTGCACATTTTTTGGAAGACTGAGGATGTCACAAACTTAAAGTTAAAGTTTTCTGTCAGTTTTGGCTGCCAGGCAATTTACTTAACCAACAGAATCTTATATAAAGTGCTGCTTCCCACAAAATATATTCATGCAGCAATACAGTATACCCTGCAACCCTGCTTTATGTGTGTCCCCATCACTGCAACTACAGTTCTCTCTCTCTCTTCTGCCTTTTCTTTAAACATTACCCTCACTTTCTTTTAAATTCTCTCATCAGTTTCACTTGTTCCTCTTCATACTTTTAGGCCATCTTTCTCTCAGCCCCCCTTCACTTCGTACGCCTGTGTTTTTCTATTCATTGTTTCTCCAGAGTTTTCTATTGTTTCTGATGTATTGAGTTCATCAGATGGAAATTACATAATGATGAACAATGGGTGACTGTGAATCAGCATGCCACAGTGACGTAAACACACACACACACACACACACACACACACACACCCATACACACACACACACACACAAACACACACACACCGAAAGCTTGTGAGAATTAGTTGTTGGTCGTTTTTATACATATTTGATTCACATTTGAAGAGGTTTGGTTATTATTATCACATTTCCCCTGTGCAATTGTAGTCTCTTCCCTCTCTTCTTTCATCGGCTTCTTTTGCCCTGTGGGAAATTTTAAAAGAAAGACTCACCAATATACTGCCCCTTCCAGCTCCATTTACACATTTTGACAGATAAATGCGCTTTTTATGTGCGTGATCATTTTTGCACTGGTCATAAAGTACAATCTGATCATGCCGCAGTAGGGATCTTTTCCGCATATTCATAGTACATACTGTAACTTGCTTCAGACAGATCTAGAGCTTGCTTTCACTCAAATTTCTAGCTGGTCACATCTCTGTGGCTAAGATGAGATGTTTTTTTTTTTTGTGAAATAGACATTTTCAGTATTTAAACTTTGAAGACATTATTTTTAAATTTTCAAAATCTTCAAATGTTTATTTTGGAACAGATTAATATAGACCAATTAAGAACAGTTTTAACAATAGTAATACAACCTATATTTCAGTGAAAACACTACAGCACTTTGCCTGTACTTCAGTTTGGCAGTTCAATAAACTTCTTGAAACAGTGCTCTCTAGTGAGATGAGAAATGCAAATTTTTTATTTTTTTGTCAAAATGCCCACTGTGTGATGTATAAGGATAGGAAAACAGCCATTAAAATTAACAGAGCTTTAGAAATGACATGTTGCATTTATATGTCACAACCCCTCTTGTCTCCATCATGCATGAGGACCGATTGGAGAATCCTTGGCAAAGCCATACAAACTTGTTTCCATGGTGACTGCTCATTGACCTGTCTATTTGACAGTCATGGATGGTTAACCTGTTAGGCCTCTGTACACGTTATGCTTGATGCTGAATTGTATAGCTCTGTTAGGAGGTAGGTGTGTGTGTGGGTGACACTGGCCCGTGTCCCAGACAGCCCAGCTCACCCTGTGGGTGTGATTAAGCAGACATCTGCTGTAGTCAGATCAGGGCTTCATATGTTCATGGTGCACAACACACTGCCCAAAGCTGATCCTGGACCAATGAGTAAGAAGTTACGTCATGTGGAAAAAGGGTTCACGTTCTACCGTAGAGAGCCAAAGTCCCAGCATCAGCCACTGTTCAACTAGCTTCTGTAACTCAGTGCAATCTCTCATTCAGCATTTCTTTCATCTGTCTTTCTGAAAAAATGAAGTGTGTTCCTGGGCTTTACTTTCCATATTCTAAGGCAAATCAGCTTCCAATTTCTTTTGCTATAAAAAAATTTTTGACGAAGTTAAACAACTCGACTCGTCCATGGACTAGCCTGTTTTGTCAAAGCATGATGTTTAACCCATGGTTACAGAAATATTGAATAAACAACAATATAAGTTTGTTATTTAAATAACTACCATCCTTATCTGAATATATAGATTGAAACACACAACACATTGTTAAGTAAGATAATGTTCCAAGGTTGATTTGTGTTATTTCAAATGTGGTGATGTCACTAAAACTGCAGACAATAAATTTGTCTGAATTGTTTTTTAAAAAATTGAAAAATAATCTAGACACAGACTTTTTGCTCAGTTGCCTTTCTGTGCCCCACTTTGATCACAACACAGACTGTGAGATGTAGTTGAAAGCTTCAGAAAAAGCTAGTAAGAGGACCTTGTGTTAAGATTATTTTGTCAAACTACTTTCCAAGTTCAGGATAGAGTTGAGCCTCATAAAGAGAGTAATATATTTGTGAATTGTTTCTCAGTTTTTGTACATTTCAATAAACTGCTGGTGGAAAATTTACACTAGAGAACTGATATTTATTTTAAGATTTTATAATCAGTTTCATTGTTGAGGCCAAATCCAATATCTTGCAATTTTTCTCCATCATAACCAGAGGAATATGAGCACACACACTCACATTGGTCTTTTTTGTTTATAGTGAGCTCATAAACACACATGAACTCACACACACACACTTTGGTTGTTGCTTTCGCTCTCCGCCCACCTGTGACTGACTGCAGCAATCTGGAGGGAGAGCGGCTGCCTTGTAGTCATTACATTTCAGCCATGTCCTGACATTTACTTTTTCTTTTTCCATTTACAAGGAGGCAGATATACCTGCTGTCAAACAATCTCATACACTCGCTAACACAAGCTGAAGTATGTTGTTGATTACAGGCACACTTTGTGTCATATGCATTTAAAAACTTTAATAAATACATGTCTTTAACTGAGCTGCGATCAGAAAAGAACTAACTGCTTTTCCAGCCATGTAAACACACTGTACGGTACACCATGTTACAACCATATGTCCTCCAGGTCAGCTCAGTCTTCTTCCAGAGTAAAACTCTGAATTTTATTTATCACTGGTTTTCTACATCTGTCTTTTTTTTCCTGCTCGGCCCCATCTGTAATGTTTGGAGATTCGCCCTGGAAAGGCCTTTAAGCTCGAGCAGAGAGACGGAAAGACAAGAAGGGAGAAAGAGTCCTTGGCAGCAGATAACAGTTGTACTGTCAACAAGACCAATGTTAGAATCACTATTCTGGCTATTTCATTCTGGGCTTTTGTATATGGGCATGCCCAACAGATTTGTTAGGCTGTGATTGCAATGCATTATCCAGAGAGCGGAGTCAAAGGGAGGATTACAAATGGCAGCCTGTGCCCCATTATCACAGCCAGTCCAGAGGAGCACAAGAGAGTCAAACTGGCACAGAGACACAACCAGAGGACAAAATACCAATAAAGACAGCGAGAAGACAATACAAGTTAAGTTCACAATTTAAATTTTCAGGTGTTTAATACTCCTGTCCGTTTGCCTAATTAGATAACATAACGAATAAGTGGTTGCTATGGGAACCATTTTGGCAGCAGAAACAGAAGTCATTTGTGATGCACTCTGGTTTGGCAGTACCAGCCATAAACAAAGCCTTGGAAATCTGGAGCTTCCAAATTGCCAATCAGCCTGATTAGACATGACATTGTGTTTTCCCAGCAGATTGTCCGTCGTTGTTATATATTTCATCAGCTATTTCTCCAACTCACTAAGCCCCTGTCTCTCTGAAGATATGCTGTCTGTCTGCTCCCATTTCTCATTGGTCCATCTTTAATCTCCCCTAACTCTGTCACTGCTTCTTAATACATTCTCATATAACCATCTTTGATCTGCGCCTGGAGTAGCTAAAAGAATCTGAAAGAGAGAAACTGATAAGAAAAGAGACAGATAGGACAACAAACAACAGTGAGCACCTCAGGTCTGTGTATTAAGTGGAGTGTGAGCTGGAGCAAGAACAAATATCTCATTTCGGTGTAATGTGCTAAGGGCTTGTAGCTCGCTCTCCAGGCGTTCTTTAAACATTGTTTACCGCTCTGATTTTAATGGCTTGTTGGTCACATCATAAAAAGAGACTCAATTTCCTCGACCCTTGGCTCAGCTCTTATCTCCCTGTTTCAGAGGGGTTAGGATTTGCAGTGTTGAGTCTTAACACATAAATGGGACTATCAGCTGAAACGCACACGTACATGCTACAGTGATTTCAGGCGCATGCAGTAAATTAACCAGTCACACACACACACAGGCGGTAATCAATGATACCTGGAGCCTGCTGAGATGAGAGGAAAGAAATACACAGTCAGTATTGCTAATTTAATGAATAGATGAAGCCAATCATATCCGCAAAGCAGTTAAATTCCTGTTTAGGATGGAAAAGAAGAAATGTTATGGAAGAAGAGGCAATGAGGATCTATTGGCCAAGCGAAATGTTGATTAAGAAAGGGTAAATGTTGGCAGACAGAGCCACGGTGAGTGGAGTGAATTGTTGCTGCCCTACACTTCCAGTTTACAAAGGCAGAGCCAAAACCAACAACAAACTCAAACCAAAATGGAGCTGTGAATCAATGGACTGCAATGTGTGAACAGTGCTGAACAGGCTGTTTTCAAGGGGAGATACACACAACAGTAGATCACATAAAGGCAAGACTGAATGTTTGCGAGTGTGTTTTCATTCTGCCCTTTGTGCCCCATAGCAAGTAGAGCCTCCAGTGATCATCGTAAATTAGGATAAATAAAATTCAGAGGATGTGAGCAGACAGCCGTTGCTAGCGATCATAGCAGGAGCCCTCAGGCTTAATGCCAGCATGCGAAAGTGACAGTGGCATCAGAGTCTCGAGGGAGGGAGGCAGAGGGAGATACAAAGATATACAGACACGAGGCCTACAGAGAGCACTTGAGAGAGATTGCCTGCAGAGAGGATAACTCAGAGATAAGAAAGCCATCCAATAATGAGGAGTAGTGAGGTCTTGCAAAGAGGAGACAAAGGTAAAGAGTGGCAGAATAATGAATAGAGGGCATATTGACAAAAAATAAAGTTGGACTAACTTTTTTTCCCCTCCACATAGACATCGCCTTACTTTTTCCTGGTCATTATATACAGTCCATAGTCAGTCCCTGCTCAAAAGTCTTGCTCGCAAATAAATTCAGGAGATGGATGAGTTGGGGTGTTAATCATCTCAGGGTGTTAATGTCACAGCCTACAGACAGACATGACAAACTTCCTGTGCCTCAGTGTTTGGCTGCTCTGCTCCCTCCCTGAGGCTCTGCCACCACTGGCCTGCTTCCATATGGGATGTTGTACTGCAGTGTAAGAGAGAAGATGGATTATTGTTTTTTGTATCTAGATGGATAGGTGCATTACTTTGCTTTCCCTTGGCTGAGTCTACTTGTTTTTGTGTCTGGTAATGAGGCTGTGATGATTATTCCTTTTCGTACGAATAATTATGTGTTCGCGTCACTTTGCAGCACCACCGAGTCTGGCTCGGGATTTCAGAAGGTCTTTCAGGAAATTAAAAGCATAAAAGCAAAATATACTTGGTTTTGATTGAGGGACTGAAAGTAAATGTTTTGATATTTAAAAGAATAGTTCAACATTTTAGGAAATACTCTTATTTGTTTACTCACCAAGAGTTAGATGAGAAAATGAATGCCACTCAGCAATGACAGGGCGCAGTGATACCATGGATGTATAAAGAGAACTGGATACAGTGTTGGAAGCGGGGCCTCGTTCATTCCTATGGAAGTTGCTCAGTGGCGCATGAAGCAAACATCCGGGTATTCAGTATGCGGAAGTTTACAGATTTTCCCGCTCTGTTGGGCCCATAGAGCATGCGCACTAGCGTTTCCGTAAGCCCCGCCTCCCAGCCGCTCGCTCTCAGGCTCGTTCACATGAATGGCAGAATAAAGTAACTCTGGATTCGGCTATTAGTGAACTTTACAACTTTTAGGACCTAATGATTTAAATAAGGGCTATTCAAGTGTTAGAACTGGGTAGTTGATGTACCTCAAAAAAATGTATCCACAGAGTTACAGACGTGTCTTTCTCAATGTTAGTCAATGGGAAAAAGTCTTTTTGGGCCCAATGGCATCACGTGACGGACCCGGAAGTTGTAATTCCACCGTTTGGCCGCTATGTCAAATTGGCTTCAAAGTGTGGCGCACTTCCTGGGGGCTTGGGTGATACGGCTGTAGTTTGGTAGAAAGTAAAAAGTTCCTACATGAAATTGCTCACAAGGTCCGTGAATTATCTTGAGTAACTAGGTCGTGATTTCTGAAAAGAGACATTGCTGTTGAGTTTTTCAAATGTATTTTTTTTTTTTTTCAAGCATTTTTGAGGTTGCGTGTGTGATGCATGCGCGTGGCTCCAGCTCCATCAATACACAGACAAAACAGTAGCATCAATTTTCTCTTCTAACGCAAATAAGCATATTTTCACAAAATGTTGAAGTAGTACTACTATTACTTTAAGCATGTATGAACTCTTCTATTTATTCTGTTTTGTTTTTTCTGGCTTTTTTTTTAGAGCGAGAGGCTGAACCTGGCAGATATGGAGACCCAGGAACTAAAGCTCACTCTAGCTCGGCCAAGACAACAGTGCAGGATGGTGAGTTCGGGCAACATCATTTTCATCAGGGTGGGGAGGTTTGTTTTTTGTTTTTGTTTTTTTTGTGACTGGAAGAAATAGCTTCAGCCAACATGCTGCCAAAAGTTGGCTGATAGTGTGACCATCCTGTCCTTGTTGTCACAGCTCATTTGGCTAATCTGATTTAGCTGTAATAAACTGTATGTGTTGTTGGGCTGTAATGATCGCAGTGCCGATCTATTTGTGAGAGAAAAAGTGAGATCCACAGTCAGATCATTCCAGATTAGTGGGTTTAATGAGGAAGAAATGATTTGAAAGTCCCTGACGTTCGGCAACAGATTGCAGCATTGCTTTACATTGAGCTTAAATTGGTCTGCTCTGCTGTCTCGGCTGCAGATCCCATAAAACGGTGGGTATAAAACAGCAGTGTTTAGCACGATTAGTTCTCCACCCTGTCTCTGAGGCTGTGTGCAGAGATGTCAGCATGGAAGAGAGAGATAACCAAGCTCACAGCTCGTCGTCTGATAGAGAGCATGATTGAGCCAGATAGAGCATGGCCAATGCACACAGGATGATCAAAGCTAGCCCCTTCAGTACTAACATCATGGTCTGTTAGTGCAGGCTCACATGAAAAATGTAATTTGAGTTTCAGCAAGTGGGCAGTCATATATTGGAGTGAAGATTTTCCTCTTCAGAACACAGTAGCACCCGTCAGTTGTGGTGTTTGTGCTTGCAGCTTAGCAAGGTTTAAACACGTTAACGTGGGTGTAGTGGGCTGAAATCCTCTGTAATAACCTATTGTTTGTTTGAGATTACCAAAGGTAACATCAAATACATTTAACTCGCTTCTTCTCAGTAGCCAGAAAGAGAATAAATACATTTAATTGAATTTTACTGTGTATAAAAATGTATTCAGTTCATTGACTTTTGGCCAGTTTTTGATAATTAGATGCTTTTATTTTTGTACTTATTAAATTTTGATCTGACTTACATGTAAGAATGCAAATATTAATGCGTGTTGGGGTCACGTTATTATATCTGCAGCACAGTGCATATTTATCTATTTGTTTATTTATAAGCATTTAGCTTGATTCATTTAAAAAGGAGAGGAATAAAAAATGTGATCATCGTCTGAAATAATATTTTATAACTATACATGATTAATCAATGTTTAAAATGTATAAAGAAGTAGTGTGGGAGTTGCTGTAAAAATAATAATTTAATAAACAAAAAATAGACATGTTATAGTGATTAAAAGGTAATTAATAGGTAATAGATAATATAAATTGGATTCATTAATCCATTCACCATGTACTCTGTGGGAGACTGGTGAAAAACACAAGGCTGATATACGTTGTGACTTATAAGAATAAGATAAGATCAGGGGTGATTCTAGGATCAGACCTTTGGGGGGCTAACTCATTTCACTGGATAACAATTAATGCATTAACATTTTTCTACATATATTTTAATTTGAAACAAAAATACTTTTAATGAGTTTTACAACACAAATTATTTTTTGAGAAACTGAAAAATGGAACATGCAGCCCCCTCAAGGACTCCTGGTGATGTTCGAATCGAAGTTTTTACCCATTCTTCTAAACAACTTTATAACCACATTATAAAGTGGATACAATTAGGGATGTCACAAGGATCAATATTTAGATTTTTTAGTTTTTAGTCATCAGTAATATCTACGCCTCACTGTATAACTCAGTGTTATTCTAATTCTAGCCCGTTTGTTTCAATGCACACTTAAAGTTTTAGTCATACTTATTGCAAACCAAAATGAGAGTACAGAATCACACGGTTATATATGTTATTACAGCGTGACATTTCATACAGTTCCTCTAATTTGAAATAGAGTTTTTTGGGCTGCTTTATTTTCTACTTCAAAGCTACAGGCCATTAATGTATAGGCTAACTCTTATTCTAATGAAGCCTATATGCCTGAATAATGAAAAACACAACGTTTCTGTTGAATTGTTAATGTTTATAAAATGTTTTAAAGTAGTTTGTCCTTAATGGGATATCTGGTTTTGCCATGGTATCAAAACAGTTAATCAAATTCTCTTTAGCAGGCATGGTGTCTCTCGGTAGGTTTAGTTCTGTCATCCTAATGGCGTTTTTACTCCAAAATAGCAGCAGTGAGTTTTGTCTCTTTGCTTCTTTGCGTTCTTTGAGTCTTTTCAAACCATAGAATAATAACCAGAAACCTTCCAAGTCACAGTGATAACGACCAGTTTGACCCAATGTTCTCAGCAACTTTATTTGTTAACGTTTCTACTTGATCTGTGCCATTAAATTACTACCTACTTCTTATTCTTCTTTGGTTTTACTGGCGGACCACCAGTGTTAATGGTGCATGCCGCCACTTACTGTACCGAAGTGTGTAACATCATGACTTTATAAAGAATACTGAATACCTGTTTAAATAAAACCCTGAATTTGTAATTGTTTGTCCCCTGTTTCTTGACAGGGGTGAAAATGCTTTCAGAAAATAAGAATACTAATTTATAAGTATTATTAATTTGTAGGGGTGCTGAGAGGAAATTTAGGTGTTCTTTAGTACCCCTTAAAAGATTATTAAAACCCCAATGTAAGATAAGTTTGGCCATAGCAAGACACCAGGGTGCTGCTAGCAAATGGAAAAATAAATGACGAACCAAATGAATTTTGAATTGTGATTGATGCACACATTGTGCAACAGTGTTTTGTTCATTAAGTAATTACAAACCAAGTAGACATGTTTGATCTAATTCAGTGGGACATAAGGCATGGTAACATACAGTAATCTGCAGTGTCAATGCCTAGATAAATCTATAAAAAGAACCACAGCCATATTGTGCTGCTGTGGGATTCAGCCTGAATTTCTCAGTACATCTTTATGTACTTGAGTCGGTTCAAACACAGATGTCAGGGTCTGTGGTGAAAGTTTGTTGTCATCCTGATCAGCTCTGATGAAACCTGTTTCAGTTACAGCTCTGTAGAGCCATGTCTCTTTCAGTTTTCAGGGAATGTTGCTCTCTCGTATAAAGCTGCAATTCAAAAGGTTTAAATTAAAATGCGTGCTTTTGATTGGGGGTGCCTTTGTTCCAAAATAGAGTGAACATGTCAGGCAGTGAACTATGAAAGCCAGAAATCTCAGTAGCTCATGCAGAAGTGTTAATGAGTCACGGGTGTTGACCCCTCATGTGCCATATGGGCAGACAAACCTTAATCATGTTCCCTTTAAACGGAGCAAAATATGAGATTTATCATATACATAACGTATGATCTCACTCACCATTCTCCCCGTCTACTCTGGTGTGACTCACTGTGTGGTGTAGTAGTCCTGCTGGGAGCATAATGTGTTCAGTTCAGCACGCGGGCTTTGTTACTTTACTACATGCATACATGTTTATATAATTTTTTGAGTAACATTAATAAAATGGTGAATATGGGTGGATAATAACCCACCCATGATAATGGGATAATGAGAGAAAGGTAGATGGAGGTAGAGGAGATACAGGGCTCTGATCTACTCATGCTTAAATAAACACGCACACACACACACACACACACACACACACACACACACACACCCTTCAGCTTCAGATAAATGAATGCCTCAGTCTAGGACAGTGCAAAAACATTTAATTATCCCTGACATTGGAGGTGAGGCAGGAGGCCAGATCTGTCATCCATCTGTGTGTGTGTGTGTGTGTGCGTGTGTGAGTGAGTGCTTGTTAAGGAGGAAAAGAGGAGAAAGAAGAAAAGATCACAGTGTGTCAATGAGCCAAAGAATCTGGATGTAAGTCAAGTGTGTGGTCTTTCATTGTGACCTCTCCTGAAGTTGACTAAAGGTCAAGCTGACACAAACCCCTTGTCTGGCAGCAACACATGGTCAGTTAAGTTTTCTTTTAAAGCAGAAGAAGAGACCATTTGACATGTACAAGTGGAAAAAAATAAAATGAACTTTCTCTTCCTTCACAGCTGCAAACCATTCAGTTGTAAAATAATGATCCACAATGGACCTAAAGATCTGTACTTGATGCTGTCTGGGGAATGGCAATGCCGGTCTGTCAGTGCACCACTTTGGTCCAGACTGAAATATCTCAACAACTAGATTTGCACAAAATGTTATGTACAGTTGGTACATTGGCTGTTGAGGGCTCTAAAGAACACCGCACAAAAGGTCCAGCATATTTGCGCAAAATTAGCTTCAGTTTCTGTCTGAACACACTTTTAGTCTTGGTAAAATATGAACTCTTGACGTTATTAATCAATAAATTGAATGTCAGGTAGCCATACAGATAACATGTTTTGAAATGAAACCCCGTCATATACCGCATATACTGATCTGTTAGACATGATGAAGACCTTACAACCTGGTTTAACTGGCTGTTATCAGGAGCTTGTTTCGGCTGACTTTGTGTTCTTTCTCTCTTTGTGAGGGTGGATACAGCCAAACACTCTAGTATCTACTTCAGCTATTGTGTGTGTTTCTGAGTGTGCGCATGTTCCCTCCAACCAACCCAATTTCATATTCTATTTTATTTCTGCTCAGATGATTAGAATTGTAAACACACTTCAAGCAGAACAGGTTATGTATAACTTTAGACTGTGACAATTAGCAACTTCCACCTAAAATTAATGTCCTCTTGTGTGCGTGTGTTGTCCTTAAATGCATCTTTGCTCCTTTGCTTTGAAGCTGCCTTCAAAGACTATTTTATTTGCTTTCATTTAGTTAAAAAAAATAATAAAAATGCTTTGCTGCCAGTAACAGCATCACAAAACATCCTCTTTCAGGCCTTTTCACAATAAAGTGTGAGTGTGCATGTGCTGTTGTGTGTATAATGGGTGTGTGGCAGTGATGAATATTCAGTTTGTAAGCGACAGTCAATAGCCCTTCTCTCTCCAGATATTTTCCTCCCCGTAAGCCACTGTGGTTTCTTCTCTGACATTCACACTGAAACAGCCTGTTTATCTTCTCCATTCCTCACTTACATCCACAATAATATGATTTGCCCATGTTTTCAATAATTAATTTTATGGATGGTGAATCCGTTCTATCACTGCGTCCTCCCAGAGGCCCTCTCTCTGCTTTCATCCCTCCATCATTCCTCTCTGTCATCCCTCGCTCCAGTGCCTCTAACAGGCCAAACAGTCAGACCCTGAGGAACGTTCACAAAGCAGAGCGAGAAGGAGATTTTATCTCCCCCTGATCTGTTTGTCTTTCAGTTTCTCTCTCCATCTCTTGTTTTTCCTCTGTAGACCCCCAGGTAAAAGAGAAGAAACACCTTTTTAATTAGTTTAACAAAGCCTGAAAGTGATGCTCATTTTTCTAATAACAGCTGAGAATTTGTCTTTTGGGAATAGTTGTTGAAGCTCTTGTTTATTTAATTTCAAACTTGTTTATTTGCTATTAGAAACAGTAGCTGGGGAGAGCAAACAATGGAGAGCTATGGAGCGCTGTGTCGATAAAGGAGCACACACCCATACTCACAGATTACAAAAACACCCCGTTGACCCATGTCCGGCTCTGCAGCAATTAATTTGAGGTCACCCTCTTCTCTCTGACAGGGCTTGTTGGCGATGTGGCCTCTTCTATTGGACTCTGGCTATCTTTATTATCCAATCACTGCACTCCATTCTGGCCTCCATCCAGTATTAGAGGACATAGAAAGAGTGTTTTATCTTACCCGTCTCTCTTCTCTAGCCACTTTTTCCTGTCTCTTAAGGAACATTAAGGGTAAAAAAAAAAGTAAAAAGAGGGAGGAACATTTCTCGAGGAGACAAAAAGTGGATGAGTAGGGCCATTTACTGTCAACTTTAATTGTAATAAAATTTTACAGCTTCAAGTACAATGTGTTTTCTGCCAGGAATCCACTTGGAAGTGTTGCAGCAATTAAATGCCTGGAAGATATGTTCAGATTCTTCCAGGAACTTCTTAAAGATGTTTTTGCACACTGTAGACAATAAACTGCCATACTTGATGCTTGCTTTAATGAATCATAGTGCAATGTCACAGCAACACTGACACACTTATGCAGTTAACAATTCTTCAGTTACTGTAGACTGATCCAATTCAGTTCCTCAGTGAAGGCATGGATCAAAACCATGACTTTGTGTACTTCAAAGTATTGCTCACTGAAATTCCCCTACAGTATCCATTTTAACAAAGGATGTTAAAAAGCACGGATTGTTAATTGTTAAGTGTCTACTGTGTCTACAATTACTCCAAATAAGCACTTGTTTCTGTAGGGTGCTGGTGTTCGTGTCATAAAACTGTCAGTCTTTTCTCAGTAGTCAAAGGGATGAGAAATAGATATCGTTGGATATGCAGTCTGACATATATGTTAAAACTACACAAGTATTTTGTAAGACTGGCAGGTCAAGTGTATAAATCACTGATTGAAAGAATTTTCATTTCAAAGTCAAATCCAGTATTTGAAAACTTGACCTTTACACAAGTAAAATCACAGCTGCATCTGACATTAAATAAATTCAATTGTTTAATGTCATAAAAAGAAAGGTGATTTTCATATTTTTTATTGAACTTTAATTTATACAGAAGCGCTAAGCTGAATAAGAATGGGTTTTAACTTTCTAATGCCAACAGTATATTTTTAGCTCTCCTCTGGCTGCTTGTGTTTACTCTGTGCCTCCCTGTGGGTTCTGAGCTGTGGACTCGGAGGGGGGTGGGGGGGTAAGGGAGAAAGGGAAGTGATAGAAGTCAATATAAGAACTTACTTCATCCTCAGTTGGGGAAATGGATGCACAATGTGCACAAGAGAGCACTGCAGCTGTGGTAAAGGCAGGAATGCAGAGCGAGGGCAGAATGATGGTAGGTTAATTGGAACACCACCAAACCTACACGCACGACAGAACAAAGCTATTGCTCAGACACAAGTACGATGGTGAGGAGAGCTGGGGACTGGTGCAAGACGTTAATTAAAACCACAGGACGGTCAAAAAGAGAAATGCTTCTGAAACAAATTGAAAAAAACAAAACCTCTCTTAGCATTCGCATACCCCTTTACATGTAGCCTACGCAGAGGGTTTATGGATCATTTAGAGGTAACATATAAACACATATGTCGTAGGATTAGTAGGTAGGACCCAAATGCAGATACAGACAAAGGGAGTAGATGTAGTCCAATATTTATTGCCAGGAATAATGGGTAATGAGAGTGGCGAGGGGCTAAGACCCAGCAGCTGAGGCTGAGGATAAGAGGGCGATGCTGGATGACCATGATGAGCAAGGCAGGGCAGGCAGAGCAGGGTGTGAGCGTGGCTGGATGGGCTGATGAGGATAGATTCTGGAGGCACAAAAAGAGATAAGATGAGAACTATGCTGAGCGGCCAAGAGCAACAAACTACCACATAGATGCAGCAACAATCTGGCAATGAGTGTGCAGAAAGCCGGGGTAGATATACTGTTGAGTTGATGAGAAGATTGAAGGCCGCTGAGCAGACTGGACAGGTGGGGTGAATGAGCTGTAATCAGGAGGGAGCCGGGTGGAAACCAGGTAGGAACCACGCCTACACCACACAGAGACACGGGAAAAACAAGACACAGGGCAAGAGGGAAACAGGAGGCACTGCCAAACCATGACAATATATATGGACATCATTTTCACATGAGCTTGATGAAGAAGACTTTCATCTTCATCAGATGAAGCCTTTTGTCAGAGATTGTTTCTAAGCTGCAGCACAACTTTTGATTTCAGCAGGGAATATGTTTTCTTTTATGTACTCACTGTGCTCGCTGAGCATAAGCTACCATGCAAGGAGTATATTGATTCCCCCCCAGTATATAAAAGCAGGTCTGACCAGATGGTAGCTGGGTTGATGCTGTGTTTGCAACAGCAGAGCTTTCAAAGGATGCAGCAACATAGCAGTGAAATGTACAACAGCCACAAGGTGTCCATGTCAACAGATTTTGAAAGTCAGATTGTAAAAGTCTTATACTTACCTTTCTAGTGTTGCTTTTTAATGTACATTTAAAGAAACTGATTAAAGCTGTAGATATTGCACATGAATATATTATGCTGTATAGAAAAAGAATATATGGGCTCAATTCACTTTTACATTAATGCATTTAGAAATTAATAAATCTAGACTGTGAATTTTATTCCCAAATGGAGCATAGCTTCAGTTCAGGCAGATCACTGAAGTCACGCTTGCATTAGTTGATTGCCATCAGCTGCTTTATTCATGTTTCGCCAACTGCTTGGCCACCAGCTGCCTAGTAACATCCAGTTATATTCATGCACCCTTTATCGCTCTGTTAACATCATTAAAACTGCTTGCTGCCACAACCCCCTTCACCACCCCAATCTCCTCCTAATGGCCCCTTTACACTGTGCAGACGAAAGTTGACAACTGTGATCGAAACATAATTAAATCATTGATCGTCAATCAAAAACGGTGATCCTATATCACACTGTGAGACAAGTCCACCAGCAGCCAATTTAGAGCTTTGGCAACGAAAGACCGAAGGCTGTATCAAATCCTGTCAGAAATGTAGGCCCACAATGTGACATTTCTCCAATTTAATAATATATAATAAAGTTAGATGGATATTAAAACAAAATGACTCAAGCAATGAACTTGTAAGAGTTTATAGGCGCCTTTGTGTGTTTTGGTGGTGTTAAATTAAGATTTGATGTTGATGTGTGTGTTAGATGGATTGGTTCTCTAAGCCAAATCCTCATTGCTGCTCAGATTCTTTGAGAGCTTAATTTATGAGCATTTTATACAAAATGTAATTATTTGACCATTGGCTGTAAAAATACACATTCATGAGAACATTTGTGTTCATCTGTTAATGATCTGCTGCTGTCTTGTGCCCTCGCTTCCCTCAGCCACAGCTCTGCCAACTCTTCCATCTGTCTCACCCCTACAGACTGGTAACTCAGCACCCAGGGGTCATCAGTCAACCTTACATATGGCCAAAGACAATTGCGAGACAAATTGGTGCTGGTGTCTGTGCGCAGAACTGTTGCTCTTGCTCACTAACCGGAACTGTAACATTATAGAAAATAGACACGACTTGCTTCTCCCTGTTCGTCCCTCCCTTATCAGCTACCAATTTTAAAGCACTGCGTCTTCACAGTTTCCCCATTAAGCAGTGTCTGATGAAGAATCATAATATTTACTTCACGCACACACACATAGGCACAAATTCTTTACACTTGTTCATTTGGCAACAGCTTATCAGCAGAAGACAACCATGTTCATTTACATAAATCAATAACATTTTCAAGGTAAAAATGTGGTTTAGACTGTGAAATGGAGTTCAACTTGGCACTTTGAAATAAATGGATATGCAATAAGGCATGTCAAGTTATATTGCTCATGCATATGACATCTTACGGATGAGAATAAAGTCATACTTAAGATTAGTAAGAAGAGAGTGGAATAAAAGGAGATGAGAGACTCGTATAGAGGAAAGTGAAAGAGAGGTGGCGAGAGTGTGCTGCAGTGCTCCTGCATTACAATTGATTGGCTGGTTTAACCGCCAATGCTGCTCACTCAAGCTTTAAATAGATGGATAAAACTCTCTTTTACCCTACACTTTTCTATTCGCTTCTCTTCCCTGCTTCCTCCTCCCCCTCTTTATCCTGTCATTTTCTTCTCTCCTTTTCTTTCCTTTCCTTTTATTTCCTTTCTTTTCCTTCTTCTCCTCTGCTCTTCTTTTTTCTATTCTCCTCACCTCTACTTTCCTCTTTTATCCTCTCCTTTTGTCTGCTCTGCTCTTGTCTTTTCTCTCCTCTCCTCTCCTCTCCTCCTATATATACCATAAATATTCAAATCACATCTTCT
Organism: Lateolabrax maculatus; assembly: GCA_031216445.1. Taxonomy (NCBI): domain Eukaryota; kingdom Metazoa; phylum Chordata; class Actinopteri; order Acropomatiformes; family Lateolabracidae; genus Lateolabrax; species Lateolabrax maculatus. Next base: position 14,826,885 of record CM062206.1, read on the forward strand.
GAAAACGATTTTACATTCAGAGCGTCATTGTCTCTCCAAATTAACTTTTTTACTGTTTATGAGAAAGTGTAATCATCTACATGTGATGCTTTGTGTATAAGTGTGTGTAGGTGGATAATATGACTTGCTCATTTGTATGTGTGTGTCTGATTTCCAATTTGTCTGAGAGGGGAGGTCATGTACTAATCCTAAATTGTCCTCCAATCCTCTGTTAACCAGATACAAGCCTCCTTTTTCCCCGATCCTTCCTCTCTCCTCTCTCCTCTCTTCCTTCATCTCTCATTTCCTCACTGTGATAAAGTCATTTTCCAGTGAGGTGAAATAAGATGGGTTTCCTCCAGCACTGATAGATGAAGGTGAGGACAGGCCCAAATAAGCAGGCGATAGAAATACACAGCAGAGCAGACAGCTATCAGGAGGAAGGTTGACATATCCTCTCTCTGCATTCTGGGGAATATGAGAGGGCACGTGGGCTGGTTAATGTGTTTTTGTATCTGGGTTTGAGTTTTACAGATTGTTAGGAAACAAGTTTGTTGCTCAGTTATGACAGATATGTGCAGTGTCCTATGAATCTCCTCCCCTGAGACTATCAAAGCTTCACCATCTTTATCGTGTTTATTCCTTTATATACCTTTAAAGATAAACAAAGCTCTCCCATATCCTTTAACAGCTTCAGATATGTTCAGAGTTATGTATGTTAAGAGTTGGTATGTGTAGGTGTTCATTCTTAGAGATCACCACCATTGTGTCTTACTCTCTGCCTGATTAAACACTGATAAACCAGCATGTAAACAGCAGCACAGTGTGTGATCAGGTCAGAAACTAGCTGATGTTCACAACAGACACCAGCTGTGGCTCAAACACAACCCATTAGGCCCCTAATGGAGAAAAGGCCACTCTCGTTTTATGATGTAAGCAGCCACATGCTAATGACTTGTACATAATGCTTTGATCTATACAGTCTGTACTCTGTAGTCTTAATTAACTTGGGATTTGACTTTTTTTTGTTCACCATGGTTACTGCATGTACTCACATTGTCTTTGATCTCATTTTACTGTCTTTTAGGGTTAAGCAATATGTTAAAAGTTTCCAACCAAGTACTGTCAGCCCAACAACTGGAAATTGCCGATATATTTGCGCAGGTGTGTGTGTGTGTGGGTGTGTGTGTGTGTGTGTGTGTGTGTGTGTGTGCGGCGCCCTAGTTTCAGCTGGGAGATGTGTACGAGCATTTTCCTTATTAAACGCAAGAATAAAACCGTAAACCTTCTGAATTCAAGTTTCTATCTTTCTCTAAACTAAGACTAGCTTAATTGCCTTGTAAAGAACACTCAATTCAACTCTTCATGAATATATTATGCTGTATAGAAAAAGAATATATTTTATTTTATAATATTTTATTCCCAAATGGAGCATAGCTTCAGTTCAGGCAGATCACTGAAGTCGCGCTTGCAACTCATTCAAACCAAAACTGTCTCGGTTAGTCTTTCCACTATTCCAACAATCACCAGCTCTGTTCTTGTTGAAATAAACTCTTAATTCACTGAGTTAGATCAAATATTCTGGCTCTACACGCTGTTTTTTGCCACTGCCTCCCTCTGCCGTTCCTGGCCTATGCACTGATTTCACCGACAGGAAGGTGGGGGTTGTTACCTGAATGTGGATGTTTTTACGTGTGTATGTAAGTTTATCGTTTTGAGTTGTACCGGTAGGCAAGATATAGTAATGAATGGGGTCCAGTATCTATGAAATGAGTCTATTTGAATGTTTTTTAATGCTATTTGTCTTTCTGCTGAGATGTATTCCGATAGTAGAAGTTGCCACTGGGATGTTGAGGTTATGGCTGTCTTTCCAGTTTAGTTTCTTTGTTTCTCTTTCCAAAGAGAAAACCTCAGGGCCTTGCACCTCTAGAGAGTTTTTAGTGATCACCCTTGACTCCATTTCTTTCCAGGCATCTTTGTCCTCAGAGAAAATATGGTGCATTACTCTCCTTCTGTCAAAGTATCTCAGCAGATAGATGCACCGTACACCAGCTGCAAGCTCTTCTCCACCACCTCAATTATGCCTGACACTGTACTTTTAACCACAGCAGCAGCCGTCCCCTCTCTCCATGATAGTACTCCTGGATGACACGTGCAAAACAGAACTGCATCTCTTGCAAGATTTCCCACGTTCTTGGAACAGCATTTCTTTCTTTTACAATGACTACATCACTCAACCCAAAGACATCCAACTTTACACTGACGCAGCGCCTTACATGGGTTTTGGCGGCTACTATGGCGGGAGATGGTTCGCTTTCACTTGGCCCTTAGGGTTCAGATTTTTCGAATCTAGTCCACTCTAGTTCATCTGCGCTCCATGAGCTGTACCTCATCATCTTCATCCATACTCAACATCCTGTACTTCCTCATTCCATTAAACCTATAAACTCACATTGTTGTGACATGGTCCTTAGTAGTTAAACAGCTGTTGTCTTTCTCCATTTTTTCCTCCAGTGTTTCTGTTCTTTTGTCTGTCAAATGAAAGTGGGTTTGTGCTGTTAGCCTAGTGTGAAATGACACAATGCTCAGAGTCAATGAGCTGCTTTGATCTTTTGTCACTCTGGACACCAGCCAGCTGAGCCTGGCTGCCACGGCGATAATGTCACTGTGGAGATTGATTTGGAGGAAGATGGGGTCGACGCTCAGAGAAAAAAGTCCTCATTAAGCAGCTCACAACGCGGAAAACTCAGCGTTTACTTCATACCTTTTACAATTCTTCTTCTCCATCTTTTCTCCAACTCATTATTTTTCTGCCTGCTTCAGTTAGTAGAACGCAAGAATCTGCCAGCTGGAAAACCAAAAGAACAGCTTGATGTTTTGCTGCATCAACTTTCAACTTTAACAACTTCAACATTGTGCTGAATCTCTTGCTCTGTTTCCACTAACTTGTTTTTGCTTCGTTCAGATATAACGTTTAGCCCTGATCCCTCTCCGTAGGTCCAGATGCCACCAAGGACCCCTGTCTGAAGGTGCGCTGCCCTGCTCACAAGGTGTGTGTCAGCCATGACTACCAGACAGCCATCTGCACCAATCACAACCAGAAGCAAACTCACAGGTAAGAACCACTAATATGACATTTTATTAACCCCCGGTCTTGTTTACATTAGGTGGTGGCTGTGGCTCAGCAGGTAGAGCAGGCTGTCCACTATTTATAACATTAGGGTTGATTCAGAATCAATTCAGAGTGTGATGTTGTGCAAAAGGATGCAACTTGACTGACTCTGAGAACCCTCCTTAAATATGAAAGTATTATTAAGTTGAAGTAAACACATAACTCAAAATGCTCAAAGTAGACCTTGAGTATGCTAAAGACCCTCAGGGTAGGTTAGACAAATTACACCCAGCAATGTAGTAGTATTTGCATTTCCATTTTTTGTGTTAGCACTGTGTAAAAATCCATCTGCTTCAGTGAAAGACATACTCGAATATTCTCAACACCAATTAATTTTAATAAAACTATCTGTTTGCTCTTTGGACTCTCAATTTGTTTGTGTTTTCAACCTTGTTATGTTGCCAAATTTAAGGTTTTTCAATTTTTCAGTTCAAGAAACATTTCCCCTAAAATACATCTGAATTAATTTTGTCTGTCTTGTGTGTAATTTAATTCCTCAAGTCATTACCTTCTACGAAACTTTGTTTTAATGCTTTTCTTTGTATTGCATTAATTACACGTCCTATTTGCTGCTTAATATGTCAAACTATTCACCTGAAATCTGTATTCTGCCAATAGCATCACTCAATGAAGCTTTGGACCATGTTATTATTTTATTTACGAGTTAAATTAGTTGCAGTAATTAACATAACATAGATTCAGTGTCCTCTCAGAGGGCAAATCCAAACTTTGTTGCTCACAAGATATTTGCAAACATTTTGTTAAGAAATACAGTTAATGTACACTATGTTCCAACTTATGTATATTGGAAATGATTCATCATTGGTATTCACTGCTAACAAAATTTCCCTTTTAAAGGTGCCCTGTACACATTATGGTGTCACTATTGTGTCTATTAAATCCTCAAACAAATTAATTTTGTTTTTGTGCTAAGAAGTTGTCAACACGAAAGTCCCAAGCGTAACTTTTTCTTCTCAAAATTGATATAGTTCTGCACCGATGTCTTGACTTCCCTTATTGGTTGATAATGTTTGGCTATAGGCTTGGACATCTACATTAGCAGCAAGCTATGATACAAAAAGCATTATGAAGGCTTGCAGTGTTTGTGTACACCTCCTTCCTGCTGTGAGGGGGCTGTGGTGCTATCAACTCAGAGCCTTTCCGGATTAGAGCAACATGGAAACTCTCAGCAGTGGGTAGAGTGGTATATGAGAGCAGGGGAGAGAGGGCGAGATTCTATAGATCTATAGATCGCCTGTTCACTCCCCTCTCTGTAGCTGTCTGTCTCTGTGAATATTTGCCATGCCTGCACTAATTTCTATGGCCAAGCCTATCCTGCCCTTCAAATCACGCTAATAACTTGAGCACATTCTTGTGCTTCATTGCATTTATGCAAAGAGTGCTTGATAGGAGAGGAGGAAAATCATTGTATTTGATAGGTATGAGGGGAATCATCTCAGACATCAACATACAAGTTTCATCATATCTCCATCTTACCTTATCTGCCAGCACTGTTTTATTTATCAGTGCAATGTGCATGTTTAATATACCATGGCAATGATTGTGGCTCTGTCGGTGAGTGTGACACTTATAAAGAACCAAGAAAGCAGCTAGCATGCTGACTAGGATTTGAATGTTGTAGTATTACATAGTGTAGATCATAGCCAAGGGACTGAGTTTTGGTACATGTTTTGGTGCAAGTTTCTGAGTTTTAGAGATATCAGCCGTAGAGATGTTTTTCTAAAAAATGTTTGACCTTTGGATAGTTCAGTTAAAATGATGTTGTGATGCTGTAATGTATGATATGATAGTGGCCCTTGTTTACCTCTGTAATTTTCTAATACTATCTAATTTCTTAAAAATTGTCTTTAAAGAAGAAAAAAGCCTTCTTTATCTAAGGAATTCAAGTTACAGAAAAAACAGATCCACACTTGTACCATTCAGAATGACAAGCGTCCACTGTTTGCTGGTACATAATAACACATGGAGCTAGACTCACACTCCAGCATGGGTGAACAAAAAGGAAATAAGCAAAATTAATAATTCTTTCGAGGAGGTAATAATCTAAATGTATTAATCCAGTTTTGTTATTACATAAGTGTGTATTAAATAAGGTTTCAAGAACACAACAAGGTGTTGTCTAACCTGATTGAACACAAAGCTTGAGATAGTGAGAAAAGTCGCTCACCTGACTTTAACATGATTGTTTTTTACATGGATCATTGGGAATGTGTGAAGCTTGAATCTAGCATCGCCCACTGCTGAAAAACTGCTGTAACGTTTTTATATTGATGATTCCACTGAGAAAAATAATCTGTGAAAACTGATGGGAAAAAAAAAAGATTTTGCAGGTGAAAGTATAAGTACAACTTTCAAGTATCTTTTCAGTACTGCAGTCAGTTTGATAGGTAGACGTCGCTCATGGTTGCCAGTGCCCCCTTCTTAATTTTTTTTAAAAATAAAGTATATTTGCATCTTTCATGAAAAAAGTCCTTTATAAGAAAACATTCCTATTACATTTTAGGTGTTGACCATGAAATGACCAGAAACAGTTGTCCACACTTGGTCAGTGTAGAATGATAATCTACTTTTGGTAAAAGAGGAATGTGTGTGTGTGTGTGTGTGTGTGTGTGTGTGTGTTTGCTCAAGGTGTTTTATTCATCAGTCGAGCAGACCGAATTGTTGTAAATAAATTAACATTCCAGCTGCAAGAAAGACAGTGTGCATGAGTTTTCAAATTTAGATTTTAGAGCATAGATGTGAAAGAGGTTTGTGGAATCTCCACCTGTAATTGTAAGTTCAGTAGCTGATGTTTACTTTGCATCATTTGTTGTTGTCACATTAGTTTCTCTGTAAAGAGTCTGTCTGGCTCTAATTTAATCTCTGCTCAGATCAGGAGGCAGCAGGGTGTTCAGTGAGAGCAGTTAGATAGAAAATTGCTGCAAGATTTTGATCAAATGTAATTACACTTGTTATTGAAAAGGCGTCAATGGATCAATCAGGATTGACTCTGCTTCAGCTGACCCTGATAAACAAAAACTCTTAAAACTTTCTATTCTTTTTGGTTCTGCTAGTTTGGATAATATACCTGCCTGGAAAGTTATTACTGCACTTCACTTTGCCCTTATACATAAATTCATGAGAGCAATGTTAGTGAAGATGCAATATATACATTAGAAAGATTGTTTTGTGTTTTCATGTGTGTGCATGTGACCTCAAGTCAAAATTCAGATTCATTGCTCTCTGAAAAGTATTGTTTCTCCCCCTCTCTGTCTCTCTCAGTGTGAAACCCAGGAAAGGCAGTGCAGGCCACAAGCACAGGCTTGAAGGTAGTGCTCACGGGAAATGTAAGCTCTGCTCAGCGCTCCAGTCAAGTCCTGTGTGTGGATCTGATGGACACACCTACACCTCCGAGGTGAGACCTCCTTTGTCCGTTTATCTCTCTTTAAGTTTTTTCTCTCCTTCTCTCTCTATATGTTTCTTTCATTATAAGTGTGTCATTTAGTTGTTCTCAGCAAACATTATTTATCAATTTTTTTTCTTTCAACCATAAAAGCAAGGACAGGATTGCTTCAAAACATACAACAGCGCTTGAAGAATCACTGAATTGTATCATTTATTGTGTATATAGTTGATATAAAGTGCACTTTTCTTTTTTTCTCATTCTTTTTAGATATTTTAATTATCCTCATCTGTTGTCAGCTTTTCACTTCTCTGCTTCTCTGTCTTTCTTCTGCCTCCTCTTTTGTACTTGCTGTCCCATTTTACCATGTATGTATAGAATCTTGTCTCCCTCCACTGTGTTGATTTCAGCAATACTTATTTTTTGTATGTTATGGAAATGACTGAGAACAGGGTTAGCGATCAGAGGTCTTTCCATCAGTCATAAATCATCTCTGGATGATTTTGAAAAGCTCTCCAACCTCCATTTTCTCATCTGACTCCAGCCCAATTTTCAGCCAGTGACATCTGCTCATAATCTCATTTTCAGCTACATTAAAATACACATAACCACAAATTTAACCTTCAGTAGTCAAGTAAGGAAATAAGCAGAGGAAGATCAGTCTAAGGAGTTGAAGAATGAAATCTGGTGGCTGAAAAAGACATAAAGAAGTGAAGCATTGTGGGTCTGTCCTTGGTATAACCAACTGTGGATTCTTATTGACATTCACATATATATATTATACATTTTTTTTGGTAGCCAGGAGTGAAGCACAATCCAATACAGGAACTTCATACAATTGGACAATATAAGAAATATCTTGAGTGTCTTGCACAGCTGAATCAAAGTCTTTGTGACAGGAATATTGGCAGAGTAGGGCAAGCTGTGAGCTTTCAGGAAACCTGAACACTCTTGTCATTTGCTCAGTATTATTTATTAATTGCAGCGTTTCAGTCAGGGACATTCTTTCAGTATATAATACCGTCTGAGAAAACATAATCAATAAAATCAAACCTTTGAGAGAAAGAGTTCAACTTAGGTCATGTTTTCTTCGCTGGGAAGCTTGCTGTCCATCCGCACATCAGCCGTGTTATTAAGCTCAGCTCTGCAGGAAATGAATAGACTTCCCGACATTTGGTGATCATGTTGTTTTCAGTCTAAATGCAGGGTTAAGCCTCCAAACCAGAAGTATGAAACAACCTTAAATTGAGAGTTTCAACTCCATGTGTATGAGGAAGTCAGGACACAGGCTTTCCTAATGACCTACCTGCCTGAAGCAGTGCTGAGGAAAAGTGCTGAAGAAGAAACGAGAAAGAACTAAAGGAAGGGGAGGGCTGGGAAGTCCCTCTGCTCTCTGTGGTAATTTAGTTGGAGGGGTTCAGTTAGCTGGTGGAGTGATGCGTCCCTGTGGCCCAACTTAAACTCTGCTCACCAGTGAGCTGCTGGTCTCAAGCTTATTCATGTTTTATTATTACATTACATGCCTCCCTCATTGTAACCGCGCACACACACACACTCACACACACACTCAATATCCTATTAAGAGGACAGTGCTCTTATCTCCTGAGAGGCTTCAGCCCACTAAGTTAAGTCCATTACTTCCCTCCTCTTAAATCATCCTATCTCTCTTCCCCCCTCCTTTCCTTAACTTTCCTCTCCTCTATTTTTACTCCACCAAGTCAGGTGTTAAAACACTGTTTCATCAAAACCACATTAACCCCTGGAGAAAGACAAACATAAAGATTCATGGGGCCCCTCAGTGTTCTGACAGTGACTGGAGAGGTCATCCATTTCCTGGTCTCTCTCTCTCTCTCTCTCACTCTCTCTCTCTCTCTCTCTCTCTCTCTCACTCTCTCACTCATTCACTCACTCTCTTTCTCTCACTCTCTCTCCCCCGACAGTTAATTCAGTATGTTGAGAACAGGGCAGAGCGTTGTTCCTTTGTCAACAAATTTCATTAAGCAACATTAGCAGCACTATCAATGAGGTGACAGGGAGGAAATGATGGATTTAAACATGGGAAATGAAAGTGCTGGCAGTATAAAGCTAAGCCTGTGTATGGCTTGATATGTATATAGATGTTTATGCACAGTCATCAGCCTGACAAAAAGTTGTCATCATCTCACAAACAGAATTTACATAACTCATTTGAGTTTTCATTATTCCTCTTGGAAGGATCTTGTAATTGGATTTTTTCCAACTATCCAAACAATTTCTTACCCCTCACTTACCTGAAATGAGATTTATACTGTTAAATTACATTCTGAAGTAGTCCATCTTGTTTTTTGCATTGCATTAGGTTTGTACTGCAGTGGATAATAGAATGTCAGTGGGCATCTCTGTGTCTAATGGTGTGTCTACATGGCTGCCTAATGGACACATCTGTTCATCGAAGATAAATGACCAATCCTGTCTCAGCAAATCTTTCCCGTAATCAGCTTGACAAAGAAAGTTCAATATTTAATAAGTTTTGTTTGGCTGTAATTAAATACACACAGTTATAACATACATGCTATAGTTTTATTTTATGATTTAGTTTTGCACTTCCATAAAGTAAAGCAGATTTTAATGTGAACAGTCAAAATCTGTGCAGCAGAGCCCAAAATATCCTGACTTTTACCTTCTGGTAGGGTCAAGTTCTAAAAACACTGGGCCCTACATTTTCCACGATGCAACTCAATAGTAATGTAGCCTATAGTATAAAAAAAAACCCTTCATTAGACTGCCTGGTCATTCCCCATGACTTCTACAATCGCATATGCGGTTGTGTTGATATATCCCGCCTTCTACTTAGGTCAGGTGCAAGATAATAGAGTCTAAAAAAGGTAATATTTTAGACTGAAGTACCTGGTGGAGTAGAAAAATTGCCTTTTTCCACTCCAATAAAGTTATCCATACGCAAAAAATATTTCCATAAATTTGTAGTCCTCAAGCCAAGATAACCAGGATGACATCATCCGGTTGTTTTCTTAAACTTTGGAGAGCACTTCCAGAGCCACAGAACACTCCACCTGACCAGTATACTGATCTTTATGTGTAAAGTGAGACGACGAGTGCCCCTTTTTGCCCTCGAGTCTGTGAAATAAAGCCTCCAATTACCCATGTTTATTTTGCGGGGTTTTTTTACAGTGTAAGTTGGAGTTCCAGAGCTGCCTGTCTGGGAAGACGATCTCAGTAAAATGTGATGGGCTGTGTCCCTGTTTGCCTGGTCAGGATGTCAGCAAACCACCACATAAGACTGAAAAGGCGGGTGAGTACTGCAACTCATGGAAATAAACTGATCAGTAACTTTCTGTTTAGATGCTCTTTTGCTATCAACAACAACATCATCTTTGGATTCAGTTTGTCGTCTTTGTCTCTCTCCATTTCGTCTGTTGTGAGTCAATAAATATACAGCTAAAGCTGGGCCAGTCAAACCTCTTTTTTGTCCTTTTGTGACAATATGTATGGATGTACAGTATGGATGGTTATATACAAGTACAGTAGATGGTGGGGTGGTAGGATGGCTACAAAGGGACAAAGGGAGGAATATGCGGACAGAGAGAAGGTTATCTGTATTTTAGCCATCTTTCAAGTTCAGGTGGACGTCTCAGAAACACACGCTGTTATGACTACACCGCGCACACACACACACACACACACACACACACACACAAAGTCTCTCACTGGTAATCCCTCAAGTTCTCCAGTGATTCACAGTGCTTCCATTCCTTTCCTGTCACCTCTCCCTTATTCATGTTATTTTCTTTCCCTCCCATCCCATCACCCCCCCCTCCACCCGTTTTTTGACAGCTACAGGGAGCAGTGACGGAGTGAGTGTGTGTGTCTTATTGTTTGTCATGAAAATAGGATTTCAGTAGATGGATGGAGAGATTCTGGAGGAGAAATGCAATCTAAAGGAAAGCTGCACAGAAAAGGATGGATTGTTATCGTTACAGATTTCCGCCCTCCCAGATGGGGGAGTAGTGGGTTGGTTTTACTTTGTGTGTATGTGTGTGTATCTATCTTGCTGGAACGTTGAATATTTGGACCTGCTTATACTTCTCATACACACGTACAACATACACAAAGACACACATTCTTTCCTCACAGGTTTTTTTTTTTAATCACTCTCTGATTAGGAAGCGTTTATAAGAATCCCGAGGTTCATCAGGCACATTTAATACAAAAGAAAAGTGTCTGCTAATTAACGATGGCTCTCTCTTTATCTTACACCCTCCTTCATTAGTTTAAGGCTGAATGATGAAGGGAACAGAGTGATGCTGTAATGGAGAAGTGTTTTACCAAACTGACTGCTGCCTGATTAATTCCTCCCCATCTTTGCGCAATAGAACTTATAATTATGTGTTTGGTTTGCTTAGAGCTTGGCTCTGGGAGTGAACAGAGTGGATGAGTTTGTGTGAAGATAAAGAAAATCTACTTCCAGATCTTGGAGAGTGTCAACATGCAGCATTACTCTCGTTCTCACTGGCTGGTTCTCTTGGCTGGCTCGCTTTGACTCCTTTCTCTAAGTTTTTCTGTTCAAACTTGGTGTTTCCTCCTGTTCCTATTCTGATTTAAACTCTCTTTCTCTCTGGCTCTATCTTCTTCTCATGACTGTCTCTGTACTTTTCAGTACAGCCTGTCCTCAGACCATCAGTAAGATATCAGGTCCAAATGTTGTGCATTCAGGGGTAGCAGGGATGAGTGAAGTGTGTGTGTGTGTGTGTGTGTGTGTGTGTGTGTGTGTGTGTGTGTCATCTCCCAACCTGACAGAATGTCTCATTAGATCAGCGACAAAAAATGGTAAACAGATGGATGTGGCAGTAGGTGAGGAAAACACTGTGCGTGTGTCAGATTGCGTTCCTATGGTAACAGTCAAAAGATCACAGCGGTTCGGTATGTGCGATCACTCCTCTATGTTTAGTGATAGCCACAGGTTCAAAACAGGTTTGAACATTCATAGCAGACTGGTAAATATCTCATAACACCTGCGTCTGCAACTCTAGTTCCAAAAGCAAGACCTTTACAGTAAACAGGGTTCCACACACAATGGTTTGTTGCAATGTTGCTTTTGCTCTAGAGGTTCATAATACTAGATGGTGCGGACAGTATGTAATAGTTCAAATGTATTAACATTTTCATTAAAAAATTGTAATTTCAAATTAAAAAATAGTTATTGCAAAACATATTTTGGTTTGGTTTAGAGACATTCCCAGTCACAGATCCGGCCGATCAAAAAAATTTGATTTTATATAATAACCGAGTGGAAATATTAAATTAAATGTGTGTGGGTGTGTGGGTGTGTGTGTGGAAGCTCATCTGTGCGTAGGCCAGATGAGGTAAGTGTCATGGTGAGTTGACAACAGTATAAATAAGCTGGACAGGCAGAACTAAGCTAATTAAAGTGGCAGTGAGCTAGACTGTTTAAATCAAGCAAAAGTAATCATATAGAGGTTTTGTTAGATAAATCCATATAAACCACACTGTCATGTCCTCACAGCAGTGTTAATGGCTTTGCTGAGGCCACTGAGCTCACTGAGCTTTGATATTTCTCACTTCATTGCAGTTATATCAACACTGACACATACAAGGCATTAAAAAGCTGCTCTCTGGTAAAACTTCAAATTTGTTGCACTTCTGCCGCACCCTAACCAGAGCAGATCAAAAGCACTCCCTCATTAACTCACTCACCACTCCTTGTTTAACAGATCCTCATTAGTTTATTCTGTAGTGAGAGGTAAATTGGGATTTTGGACATTTATTAATTATAGTAATTTTTCTGACAGGTGTGGTGTCACAGAACTGTAATTTTCACATATTAAAATTTGAAGCGTTGCCTCGTGGGATTTTTAGCAGGAAGTGGTGTACATGTCGTGGACACCACCGTTTTGCTCCATTTCCAGAATCGTTAAGGGCACCAGGTCTGGCACATACTTACTGAAATACTTACAATTTGAACACAGACAAAGCCTAACTGTACATCATGCTTTAATGGAAAGGAAGTACTTGTGTTTTTATTAACTTTTATTACTGAGCTGATTTGTTTTTTAAATCTAAGATTCATGATGTGCAGCTTTACATCTGAGTATAACTGGAACAGCAGTTGGTTATTCTTTTGAGTTTGGACAGACAAATATAACGTCATACAGCTAAAAATATACGGTAGTTTGTCTTAAAACATAGGCACCCCGGTAACCAAATGATTAAGGCGCATACCAGAGTTGCAACGTCCCTGGTTTGGGACCTTTATTTCCCATATTATTATTATAATTATTATTTTAAAAAAATCAACTTTGAAGAAAACCAGTCTCAGCCATGAGACCTATGCTGAGTAAATAAGTGAGTATGTAATATGGTCTACTACTGTGTATCAAAGAAAGACAATTTTCAGTGTTGACACCTGGAAAAGAGCGGATTCTTTTATCAGAATTGAAGAAGAAGAGGAGGAAGAGGAAGTCTTGTTGTAAAGGCAGCAAGCAACTTTTATAGGTGAAGCTCTGTCTTTCCATCTCCTCTCTTTCACTCACTCCCTCAGTTTTGATTGATAGTTGTAGATGATACAGTAAGTGTGAGCTCTAGCATACTGTTTATTTGGAGTGTGGAGTGAATGTTGTTTTTTATTTGAAAAGGCAGAGTGGAAGGCTTCAAATACCCTACGTTTTGAGTGCCATTGCCTCAAGCATACAAATAACCTTACTCTCCCATCTCTATCTGTTTAATATCATTTATTTTCCGTCTCAAGCCTCCAAGCTATCAGAGTATTGGGTTAAAGTTCCACCTCCATTTTCTGTCTATTGTCTTTCATTTTTCTGCCCTTTTATTAATTGCACAAAAAACTATGAGAGATGCATCTTGCAAAGTCTCAACGTTATTGTAAACTACAAAGACACAAGGCAGAAACTGGAGCTGAAAGAAATTAGAAAAAATGTCAAAGATTATCCATAATTACAGGTTAATTGTATGTCAATTGCAAAATTGTGTGTAATCTTTATTTGAATGACTTAAGATCTTTCTTAATAATCACATAAACCTCATTTGCTCAGAAAATCCATTGCTGCTGTTTGCCTGTTTGTCAGCAAAGGTTAACACATTGACACAGAGGCACTGAGATTTAATTAGATATAGTTAAAACAAGATCTGTCATCCCCCCCGAGGCAGCACTGCTGTGACGTATAACATCATCACTCTCTCATACAGTATAAAACCATGACTCGAGCTGAGCAGAGCACAAAGCGATCCTGTTGTTGTACATATGTAAAGGCTTAAGTCAGTACTGGTTATAGTCAGTGAAATTTATTTTAACAATAATAGTTCATTTTCTCTTAGCTGCTGTTGAACAAAGACATTGACAAAACAAAAAGAACCGTTAGAGGCTGAATGGGCTAAATCCCCTCACTAAATTCATTTTTCCTGGCAATTCTGACTCACAGCTCCACAGAGAGCACACAGGAGGACAGATTGTGTTGTCCTCTCTTCTGCCTCCACACTTCCTATCCTCTCCTAACACATGCCAATTGGTTAGGGATTGTTTCCAGAGTCCTGACCAGTCTGAAGAGTGCCTGTGGAGCATTTTTAGTATGTCCCATTGAGACTGTCCACACTAGAACAAAATCTGCATTGGTCATTTGTCCAAACACTTAAAACAAACTGTGTTTAAAGTATCCTGATAAACTGATAAGATGTTGCCAGGACATTGTTGTGGGGATCCAAAGCCTCAGAGGGAGGATGGCAAGTGGATTGTTGGGAATACAATTTTGGCACCAGAGACTACTACTTGTAGGGGTTTAGCACAAAATTCTGGGCCCTACATAAGTGGTCTCTGTGGGCCCCCTTCCTCTCTTGATCCATGTCTTTCACACAGCAAATAAGTGAGCTAAAAACTGTACACATTAAACTGCAGTTGTTATTAGGGTAGTCAATAATAAACTGTTCATACCACAATTAACCAAGTAATAATAATCTGTGACATGACTCTCTGCACAGTTTGAAATCTTGATTTTTTTTTTGAAGATCAAATCTTTTTGTTTTTATAAAGAAAATAATTAAATCTGACCAGAAGGCACCAGTGACCGTAACATGCTGAAAAAAGATAAATAAGCTGACCAGAAATGAAACTGCAGCCTACTGGTAGGCCTATTTCTGACATAATTACACCATCTAAAAGTGAAAAATAGAACCAAGGGTTTATTTTAATTAGACTCTGCCTTATTGATCACCATGATCTTCAAATTGGAATTACTGTCCTCCTAAGTTCTTGGTTTACTTGGCCCACTTTCAACCCTCTGAAAATGATGCCCAATGGTATCATATGAATCTTGAGATTGCAATGAATCAGTTGATTCCAAACATGTCATGAAATCTTACTGGGAAAGGGACTAAACCTCACTCTGAAGTTGAACTGAGTTTAGAGTGAGGTCCACGACACTTCAATCTCAATGATTGCTGTAATAATTTTAAGTTGCCACTTCATGAGCTCACCTTGTTTCACGTCCTTGGTCACAGAGGAGGGACCTGCTGCTGCTTCACTCTCCTATGGGTGGCTGTTTCTGAAACTGCTCCATGTGTTTAATGATGTTAAGCTTTGCTACGTAATGCTGATAGATTTAATGTCATATGACATTGTACCATAGATTCCAAGGTAGATCCTTGGCTGCCTGCTTTCAATCTTAACTACTGCTGATATAAACTGTGTTAGTTGTGCTCACCCTTTTTTTTTTCAAGGAAATTAGTTTGCAGTTGTTTTCCGTCAGTTTGCTTTCTTTCTTTTCTTTTTTTGGCACCCAGATTTCCCCTTCCCTTTCTTGGCGATAGACATGACTTTATCACAGTGCACATTGTTGCTCCAGCATCAGTAGCCACTCAACTCGATTAGCTGTGTTTAGAGATGAATCCTAGTGCAGGGGCGGACTAAACCGTTATGCGCCTTATGCAAGGGGTGAGAGGGGCCCCAGAGCCTCCACAATTTTTTTTAATACAAAGTTCAGGCTTTCAACTGATTTATTCAGACAGTTTTTTAGTTTTGACACTTATTACTTAGAAATAAAACATTTCAAACGAAAACTTTTTGAGGGCACTCCACACATTGGGGCCCTGGGTAGTCAGTCTCACTTTTTCCCCCCACTAGGATGCCCCTGGTACACCACCTGGTACAACACCACACAGCGTCTGCATTGTCTGAGATATTTTAAATTTGTATATATTTTAAATAAGCGTGTGGCTGAATTCCATTTAGCTACCTCAGTTTCATGGTCCTTTTATTGCGCATGTTTGCTCACTGTCACACAGTCAAGGCTTACCGGCACACTTGCATAAAACGAAGCCATAGTTATATTAGTCACACCGGTGCTTTTACTTCTACGACAAGTCATAATATGACTTGGTTTTGAAACGGTCATTTTATAACTGTTTTGGAAGACAATAACAAATTCCTTTTTTGGTTTGAGGACTGTCTGATGTCCATTCCCAAATCAACTCTTACTGAGCTTAACTTTCAAGCTAACCTGATTGTAAACCTCATTCAAAACCTAACCTAAATCCAAGTCCTTATATGATATGATTGAAGAACCAAACACTTGGTCAAGTGAGCTCACTTTGTAACAAATAGTCTCACTCTCAAAGTTAAAACTTAATCTGGATCTCTTTCTGGCTCTCTCTTTGTACATGTCTCACTTCTATCTCTACCTGTCTCCCCATCCGTGCAGACAGTGTATTACTGATCATTATCTGCGCTAACCTTAACTCACTGCCAGTGAGATTGTTCTGGAGAGCTGGTGGGGGCAAAGAAAATCAAACATACCCTTGTATCTTTTTAATGAATCTGACCTTCTATCTTCTTCATATCTCCTATCAGACTGTCTCAGTCCATTTCTTTCTCCTCATGTTACCTTGTTAAGAAGTGTCACCTCACCGCCTCCCATCTCTCTCTCTCCCTCTCTCTCTTTCCATCTGCTTTTCATCTTGATATGATCAGACCAAGCTCCTCATGTCTCAAGGTGATCACCACCCACCTTTCCTCTGTATGGATTTAGAGCCGCTCCTTCTCTTTTATATGACAAACTTGGTTAATCATTTATAAATGATAAAAGAGATCCACAGAGGGATTCAAAGCCAGACTTCTCCTGATTGGTGGAGTTATATATTAGGAAGTTTTGGGGACACATTTATCTAATGGTCTTAACCATCCTGGAAGGATTGTCACTATATGTAATTTGGTAACGTTGCACTCAATCCCCTCCTAACAGCAGTCACAACCACAACATCCTTTTGATGGTGCTAGACTGTTACCTATTTGTGCGGAACAAAGCGTTGTCCTAAAGCTGAAAACTGTTGTAATTCTAGAGATTTGTGGTTTTTCAATGACAACGCCGATTTGTCACCTTATTATGAGATATCGATATATTTGACTTTTTTCTCAGAATTATGTTATTTGTCATTCTTACTTTTCTCAAATTCTCATGTTAATTTTTTTAAGTCTTTGCAGTCTGTTGATGCCAACATGACAAGAAAAAACATTTACTCAGCTTCTTCTGTGCGGAACAAAGAAGATACATCTTCAATATACAAGATGGACAAAATGTGTTAATTAAACTCACAATTTTGCCCAATATAATGATGAATAGATAATTGATTGATATTTGGCGGGGTATGGCACATATATGTCCGTTGCCAAGATTTAAACAAATATAGGCAAAAGAAAAACTGAGTGGGGGCCCACAGTGTCAGACTTTGAAACCACTGTCTTATCGAATTGTTTTAGTAGCATAAACATAACAAGAAGCAGGACACAAAACTCTGTCTGCAGTGTCAAAGTCCTGTGCTTTGTACACTTTGACATCTGTGCAGTTTAGGGATGTCACACTTCCAGGATTGTATCCTTGATGCTGCAATTGAATAGTATGCAGGCAAGTCTATGTACTATTAGTGTATAAGTGTGTGTTGTAGGAGACGGAGTTCTATGATTCTGAAGTACAGGTGAGATGTGAGTAGTGAGTAGTGGTTTGATTCATTGTGGTGTCTTTGTCTTCACTTTACTGTCCACAACTTTCCCAAAATGCCAATGATAGCTGCTTCTCCATAGCAAATTGTCTTTGCTGGGTGTAGCTCTTTGTATCTGAAATTATGGTTTAAAGATTGGTCTTTGTTAGAGTTAGGCGAAGTAGAAGTTCATCACTTAATGGTAGTAATCAAGTGAAGAGTTTTTGTATTGTGTTCTTTTGTGCCAGAAAGGTAGAGGTAAACATGTTTCTACTTTATATCTTTTGTGCTGGCTTGCAGTTTAGCTATACTTTACCACATACAGCTGGTACTTTATGGGTGCGCCAGTCTGTAAAAAAACTATGGCTTGTAGGTTTTTTTGGCAGCCAGTTTCTACCAATCTGAGTTTGCAGACATGAAAGACAGCAGAAGCGAGGAAGAGGAATGGTGAGAGGGCAGGAGGGAGGAAGGAAGAAGGATAAGAAGGTAATTCCCAGCCATGATTCAGTGTTTGATCTATGACGCAGCTCTGATCGATTCTTCTTTTTCTCATGTGTGAAAGCAGACAGTATGTCTTGCTGGTCGTCTACTACCACTTCAACCCTGGGCATAGATTCACTGTCAAACAGTCTGTGATGGGTTGGAAGTGGAGCCGATAATATCAGTTCTGTGCACATGGGCATATCAGCTGGAACAATTGGGAAATAGCTGTTTGGCTTAAGGATACACTAGTATTAATATCTGAAGGGTAGAGGATATTTTTCTCTCAAATCTGGAGATCTGAAATGGCAACTTCTTAGCCAAAGGCTGATCAGCCTTATCAGCTTTTTTCCTTTCTTGTTCCCTCAGCAGAATTTTTTTTTGAAACACAGGAAGTTGAAGTAATGAGTAGTTACAGGTGGTTGCCATGGTGAAGAGGTGGGTTTACACTGGTGGCACCACATAAAATTTCACCAGGCCTCTTTTCTACCACTTCTTGAGTAATAGTTTTGCAGTATTAATTCAATGCATCAAAGCCCTGGAAATTAGCTATAGATTGAAAAATATCCAAATTAATTAAAAACATTGCAAAATTTTGTATCTGCTTCATTGAGCATAATATGAGATATGTCTACAAAATTGTAATTAATAACAGAAACTTAAATTTTGTCAAATTATAATTGCAAAGGCTTTGCATAATCAGCCAGACAAATTGTTTATTTAGTGCCGTGGTTTCCAATCTTTTTCCCATATGACCCCTTAAAACGAACAAATGTTTAATTTGGGTCCCTTATCACATGTTGCATAGTATGTCTATTAGTTGTGGACAGGTCTACCACAGAGGGATTTTTCGTTCTCTGGTTGTTGGTTGTTTCATTGAAATAGTTTTTTAGGTCTGGAGAGGTAAAACTATCAGAATCTTGTGACTCTTTGCAGGAATAGCAGTCCCCAGGCTGGGAACCACTGTGCGGCATTTGAAAAGCAGATTTGTTTTTGACAGTCCAAAATGTTTTTGCCACACTAGCGTTCTAATGTTGGAAAACACTTTTGATCAGTCAGTCCACATCTTTGGTCCAGACTGAAATGTTTTAACAACTATAGGATGGATTGCCATTCAATTTTGTACAGATATCCTAGGTCCCGAGAGGCATAATCCTGGTGAACATGGTTAACATTACATCTGCTAAAAGTCAGCATGTTAACATTGTTAAACATTAACATTTAGCTCAAAGCACTGCTGTGTTCAACCTCACACATGACTGCAGGCATTTAAAATATCTGTATACATGGGTATACATTTTATACTTTTTTTCCTTTTAGCCTGCTAAACAATATGGATGCTTAGGGTAGGGAATCAGTCAAACTACATAAAAACTAAATAATCATAGTGAGAAAATGTGACTCTAGTTTTAGGCTCAGGATTAGGAGCAACTTTGGGCCCAACCATGGGATGACCCCATTTTTTTCTATCGTATCGTTCTATAAAGTGATTCTGAGATGACACTTGATCAGATTTCCTACTGACAGCAGTAATATCACCTGTTGAGTTCCACATCAAATCCAATTCTGCTATAACAGTGTAATCTTTGTAACTGCCTGTGGACAGGGTTTCGTTGGTTGTGTGTCTGGCATCTTTAGGCCGACCAGACTCTGTTGTTGAAAGAGAGAAAGAGAGAAAGAAATGGTTAACAGTCCATTATTTCTGTGTGTTGTGTACTTTAGCATGTGAATGTTTTCAGTTCCAGCTTTCTGATTCATTGCCCAGCAAAAGGACTCCTAACACAGGCAGCATTGTCGGGCCTGTCCGAAACAATTTGGATCAAACAGAGAGAGAGAGAGATAAGAAGGATCCATCTAGACTCATTGTGGGCCGGAGTGAAAAGTCCAAGAGACTTGAGAGGAAGAGAGCGAGAGAGCAGTGGAGTCAAAAGTGAAAGAAGTGGAGGAAGCGGGCGAGGGACAGAGGGACTGGATATCAAAGGGAAAACAAACACTTTAAATCTTTGGAGTATAGGCGGATGTGCAAGGAGAGAGATGGAAAATAAGGCATTCAAAGCAATTTAGGTGAGAGATAGAAATAGAGGAGCGGGGCGTGTTAAGGTGATCTTCTAAGTCTAAGAGAAACTGAGTAAGGTAAAGCAAGGTATGATAAGTGGGAGTTCTCAAAGACCAAAAAAAAAAAATCACAAAAGCAGCAAGTGCTTCAGATGGCAATGAATGGCAACAGACAGGAGGACAATGAGGAGAAAACTTGGTGTGGGCATTAAGAACGGTCACATAAATGAACAGGGGAATAAAGCAAGAGCAACATGGTACAGACTCCACTTCTGCCAGAGGAAGACAGATAATGTTTAGCTATTGGTAGTTTGCTCTCTCCTCTCTGCTCCAAACTGTGGAAACGAAGTGCACTCTGAAATGTTATCTGTCTGGCCGTGAAGGGTTATATCACACACACACACACACAGAGACCACCTTGGGATTCCAGAGGTAATGTCACAGGGATAGCCAGCCAAATAAATGTTATTTGTCCTCTCGTCAGCTCCAGTCTGTTACCTGGGGCGTCCTTTGTTTTATAGTGGCTGTAATAATGACACAATCCCAAACTATAACCATAAAATAAGTATGTGTGTGTTTCTGTGTGTGTGTGTATGCACATGTTTGCATCCATGCCAGGACACAGTTCATGGTTTGGCAACAGAATGAGAGATATGACTCGACAAAAACAGAAACTTTTCCAATTAGAGAGGTGGCAACACCTCTCAGCACAGCATGAAAATACCTGCTTATAAAAACTCCTGCTGGCTCTGTGGTGTGTTTGAGAAAGTGAGAGTGTGTGTGGGCAGGTATCACTAATGTTGTGAGGATATACATTTTAAGTCATAAGTCACATTGTGAGAACTCGCCTTCCTTATGGGGACAAAATGCACGTCCTCATAACATAAATCATTTAATTTTAGGGTGAGGACTTGATTTAAAGTTAAGGTAAGGGTTATGTTTAGACTTTAAGGAGTGGCAGTAATATACTGTATATATATGCTGATGTGAATGCAAACAATCACATAAATCTATATTTGGTTAGAAAATCCCCCAAAGTAAGATATTTAGCTTAAACACATTCCATTATTGTGGCACAAGAGTAAAGCATTGAACAGAAATATCTAAATATATATAATCATGTTCAACTTAACACTGAATGTTGTGGAAAGATTGAGTGAAAGTGTCTTATTCTTCACTGGTTACTGACTGTTTCAACCTCCCGCAGCCCCTCAATGTTCCCCAACAGATGTCTGAAATAAGATTCAAAGTGATCAGTAATCACTGTATGTCAATACAAGCTTGCAAGTGTTTAAATTGGCACAGAGAGGTACAGTGCTACATATCGAAACAATATTGACCAGTTGTGTTACATATAGCCTACTCTGTGAAGCCACACATTTAGTGTTGCCAATGATCCAAGATATGTAGTGTTTAACCAGGAATTCTGATTAAATGACAAAAGCCCTTTTCTTTAATCTTCAATTTGTAAATGTGCTACTAAGCTTTGAATGAATCACTGACTAATGTGGTCTGTTGTTTGCTTGGAGCCAGTGATTGTAGTGCTTTTTAAACTGCGTGCTTCCGGATGTTGCACTTGTATGACTGATCTCAAATTTGGACGTTTGTCTCCAGAATGAGCAGTTTCAGCACCAAACCGGACAAAAGATGAGCGAAAATTGCCAGAGGAAATGGTGCCCCGCGTGCAGCAGAGACTGAATTGCCTCTTGGCCTGCAAGAGTGGCGTAGTTACCGCGCGCAAGCGAATGAATTGCAGTTTAGTGCGCGCAAGCGATCAAGTTACCCCGCGCGAGAGACACAGAGTTACCTCCTTGGATGTTGCAAATGTCTTTATCCACTGACAGCAAAGTGTGATCCACACAGGGATCAATCTGTTCTATTCTCTCTATTCGAGTATATACCCGGTGTAACTGTGTGTGTGTGTGTGTCTGTGTGTGTGTCTGTGTGTGTGTCTGTGTCTGTGTGTGTGTCTGTGTGTGTGTGTGTGTGTGTGTGTGTGTGTCTGTCTATGCACGTGTGAGAGAAAGAGACTTTGGCTAAGATTATCTTTCTCTTTGCCTGTTGTGTCTATAGGATGCAGCGTATTTGCATGTGGATAACAGTGGGGTTTTCCTTCTTTTGTGATTTCTAACAATATATGCAACAATGAGAAGTCATTCTCAAGATAAAATCCTGATTCATATTAAGACGGGATTCTTTGAACACTTAAAACCTTTGCATGTTTTGCAGCAAACTGCCTCAATTCTGAAATAAGAGTGCCAATGGAATGTTAACAACCACCTTCTGCATTTTCTATCTTCCATGACAAAGCTGGAGCACTTGGATTGGAAGGCTCAGTATAAGACGGAGAATGGCTCTTGTCCTTCAGGCACATTTATCAAGCTCTCAAAAGAAACAGAATGGGGAAAAAATATGTCAATCACATGCAGGGGAGAAAGAGAAAGGAAGGCAGAGATTGACAGACAGAGATGCAGAAGGAGACAGGCAGAGGCAGAGGTCTGCTTGAATTGTAGGCAGACCCTGTCAGTCCCACAGGGCGGAAGGAACGAGGGATTTGATAGGCAGTGACAGAGGCTGGTTTATACTTTTAATTAGGGGTATCATTAAATATACGGTATTGTTCAGTTTCTGCTTTCTTTGGGTACTAGCATGGAGAGTATCGTCAGCTTGCTTGCCAGTGTTGGATCATCTTTCTTTTTAGTTGCGCAGAGGAGTGTGATCATGCATAAAAACACAAACACACACACAGATTTATGTCAACCGTGGATAAAAGGAAATGATCAAGTAGCCTCTCACTGCAAGACATCCGTTTATTTTTCCTCTGAGGGCAAGATGACATTTGGGATTTCAAACAGATCTGTGTCCACTGGTTGTGTGTATGTGTGTGTGACTGTGAGTGTGTAGTTTCCCACAGGGATAAAATAATTCATTTGAACACAAACACTCAATGGTGACCCAATAGAGATGATAGCAGATGAGGAAACAATGTGTGTACTGTATTTGTATAAGTGTGTGTGTGTGTGTGCGTGTGTGTGTGTGTGTGTGTGTGGGTGTGCATGTCAGATTGGGTTCCTATGGTAACTGTCAAGAGATAGCAGCAGTTCAGTATGTGTTATCACTCCACTGTGTTTACTCAAGGAGAAGAGTTGGATGAGAAAAACAAAAGAAAGGCAAAGAGGAAAAGTACACAGCAGAAATGAAATGAACGTTTGATAAGGAGCAAGAAAAGGATTGTTTTTTTGTCTCTGATGTCAGCAGGAGATTGACAGCTTCCCCTCTTCTCATTATTTTCTGTTTGTGTGTGTGTGTGTGTGTATCTCTTTGTGTGTATGTGTGTGTAGCCTGCACTGACACAGAGCTCCACAGTCTGGCTGCCAGACTGAAGGACTGGTTCGGAGTTCTCCACCTCGACGCCAACAGAGACCTCAAATCCTCTGACAGCTTTGACTCCACCACTGGACGTAAGTACATCCCCCTGCAATATGTATGCGTGTGCAAGTGTGTGTGTGTGTGTGTGTGTGTGTGTGTGTGTGTGTGTGTATGTGTGTGTGTGTGTGTGTGTGTGTGCACACAGCCCTTTTCTGCTGAACAGCCACGCTTTTCAGTCATCATGAGGGCTGGCGGTGATGTTGACAGCGACCCTGCTCTGTTCTCTGTAATGTCAACATGTCTGAACACATCTCAGCTCTGCCACACTCACAAACACTCAAATCTCAGTGTGCTATTTGAAAAATATAAAAAAGTCAGTGACCTGGACATGTTCTGCTGTTTCAAAAAGTCAACGTCAACAATTTCTTTATCTATTCTTTCTTTTCTCCTCTAGACTTTGACACCAGCATCCTGCCCATCTGTAAGGACTCACTTGGCTGGATGTTTAACAAGCTAGATATGAACTTTGATCTCCTGCTGGACCAGTCGGAGCTTAGTGCCATCTACCTGGACAAGTATGAGCTGTGCATGAAGCCCCTCTTCAACTCCTGTGACTCTTTCAAGGACGGCAAGCTGTCAAACAACGAGTGGTGCTACTGCTTTCAGAAGCCTGAGGGTGAGGAGGGTGAGGAAGTTGAGGAGGGAGGGTTGAATAAGAAACTGATTGCTGGAAACTGACATTGAGACAAGAAGGACAAAGGCAGGGAAAATAAATATATTATAAATATCATTATCAAATAATGATAATGTATCTTATAAATAAAGGTAATAAAAAGTTCACCTCAAGCAAGTGAATAGAAACCACTGGATACCAGAGAAGCAGCAAACCAATTTTTTAGGGAGTCAGTCAATATTTTCATATCATTCCATTTTACTATCTAACTTCATGTCACGTTAGGATGGCAAGCAGTAAAAAGCACCAAACAAACCACCATTTTTACTTCGAGGAAAATGAGAAAGCTAACATTTAAACTTTTCTTTTTTGTGGAAATGTCCAATATATTTTGCAGATGACTTACTGGTTTAACAATGAACTACCATACTTCCCAAAACCCAGTTTTTCTATGAAATAAAGAATTATTGAAGACATTTTTGTGCATTTGTTTTCAGTTTAACCTTTAGTTAATTAGTAACATGATAAAGTCATCTGACTGCTCATGTTCCTTCCCCCTTTTGGGAAGATTTTGTCTTGGTGTAGCCTACCAATCAATCAAACTTTATTTAAAAGTTGTTTTTCTTTGTATAGCACCCATCATACCCGTTAGTGCAATTCAAAGTGCTTTACAAATAACTGACAAGCTGAAGATATGGTGGTACATATGTAAAAAATGCAACAATTTGAAACTGATTATAAAAATGTAATAATAATATAATAAAAACCAATAAAGAGCCAAGAAATTGAAGCTAAGAAGTTGGAGTAACTATAGAGTAGATGGTAAGACAGAGAAACAGCCATTTTAGTTATATGATGTTGGTAGAAAAGACTAAATAATCTCTATTGATTAAACTGCTTTGTATGCTCTCTGTTTGTAGGACTGCCTTGCCAAACGGAGAAGAGCAGGATCCCGATTCAGAGTCGAAGGAAGAGCCTCATAGGTCAGTCTGGATTATTGACAGCTGTCAGTCACTGATTTTCTTTCTAAGAAGCCAACGCGGCCACCTTCAGTGCTGACAAACACACACACTAGCATGAAAGACTATTGAAAAGAGATAAAACTCCAAATTTAAATAGTTTCAATCAGACAAAAGAAATCAATGGCATTAAACATACGGTACACACACTATGAAGCACACCCTGACATTTTGTACACGTGTCAACTGTCCCCGCCGGGCGGATTGTTCAACGTTCCAGCTCACAGCAAAACAGCATGAAAAATGAGCTTGGACTGGGTCAAATGAAGGTAACGGAACTAGCTGTGTGTGTGTGCTTGGGTGTGTGTGTGTGTGTGTGTGTGTTATTGAAAGTGACTGCTTCCCTTTAAGCAGGATGTATGGTTGTTGTCCTGCAACCTTCACAGCAGTAATTGATTGTTGATCTCCCTGTGTGAATACACAAGAACTTTGGTCACAACTACGGGACACGTTACCTCTACTGAGGAGAGATCAGATTCTACCCTCTATTTAATGTTCTCAGCCCTTTCCTCCCTTTTCATATTACTGTTTACTCTATCTCTAACCTTCTTTTCCCCTTCTTTTTTCCCTTCTCTCCCGCCTTTCTTGTCACCCTCCACCCTGTCCTCCCTCCTGTCTCCATCTTTAGGCTCTTATATTCCACGTTGTACTGAGGAGGGCTACTTCAAACCAACCCAGTGTCACAGCAGCACCGGCCAGTGTTGGTGTGTAGACAAATATGGCAACGAGCTTGCTGGCTCCAGAAAACAAGGCAACCCCAACTGCGGTAAGACCACAACGCACACATACAGAGAGCACACCAACACATGCACACACCCACATGTTCACTGATAGATAAACAAGGGGCTTTGCTTGTGTTACGTTTGCTCTTATTGGCTCCTGTTTGTCTAGCTGTCTTTTAGAGTCAGTGCTTTGATCCAAGTGGACTGCTATACGTCTGTCTTCTCTCTTCCTTTTGTTATTATGGTGCTGCGGCCGACAAGAAAGACTGCAGAGCTTCTCTTTAAAACATTACATTTCACTGAAACAGGGAGAGAACCACAATTCCGACTTTGTTCTATTTCTTTGCTCAGTATCTCCTTTCTGTCTCTTTTCATCTTTACCAGTATCTACGCATCAGGGATCATTTAGGAAATAGATAACATTAGACATGCCTCTGGAGCAAGGTTTACCATCAGTCATATGTATGATTCTATCTGCCTCTGATATTCTGCTCATGTAGCTTTGATAAAACACCAGAACCCTGCTAGTCAAGTAGGAAAATCTGGCATACTTGTCATCAGAAAGCAGTGTCAAAAGATTTGTTATAAACGTGAATTTGTAGCGGTGACTGAGTGTGACGTTTTGGTTAACTGGAACTGCTGGCTGATGTTGGAATCCAAGAAGATGCATTGAGACAAAGAGTGCATATAATTAAGTGTTTTGATATGTCAAAGTCATAGTTAACAAGGTAGCAGTGTAAATTTGAAGGGAATGGTCAAAAAGCCAATAGAAGCACTTTGCTGCAAATCAATGGCCGAGGGATTTCATTCTGGAAAAAAGCACAATAATTAGCAAGAAAGAATCCAGGCAGACATACTGATTACCAATCAAACAGCCAACTCACAGTCACAGATTACGGCTCACTTGAATGCCAGTCTAGTCCAAAGCCAGTAATTGCAGCTTCCAATATTGATGAGGTGTCTCTCTGGCCACCACACACACACACACACACACACTGACAGCAGCAGTCTTTTGTCTCCGGACTAACAAGCTCATCTAACTCTGGCTGAGAGCCTCAGGCTGGAGAAGGCTGGAGTTTTCCCATTCGGTCTTGCATAGCACAAACAGGTAGCAGTGCAGCAGCTCTCCACTCAATGGCTGAAACACAAGGACACCGAATGTATTTTAACACCACAAGTACCACTCAACCAGAGTACACTTGTACCCAGGTGTAAATAGGCTGTTTTGAACTGAAGGTCCCAATTTCACAAAATGCTGGAGGCAGCGGCTGAGATAATAACTCTTGTTCGTACTGTAGTTACACAGGATTCAACATTAGAGCCAAAATAAACATTTGTTTAACATTATAATGTTTGCAAGTGTAACTTGATACCACTGAAACTGGCTAGTGAAGCAACCCCTTGACTCTGCGTTGTGTTGTGCTGAGTGGAGGAATGATGGACATGAGGGTTGTGTCTACTTCTTCTCTTCTTCTGTGCTGCCGTTTATTATTTATTGGCTGGATAGGAACTATATATATATATATATATTAACATTTGCTGATTAGTACTAAACACCAAGTTTAGCTAAGGATGACGGGAATGTCATTATTTGTTTTTTGTTTTTTTTTTCATGGCAATCCACCCAACTGTGGTTGAGACAGTTCATAAAAACCACCAATGTCAGCCTCAGGGTAGATGAAAAGTCCGGGGATCATTAAAGTCAGTAGGATTCAAGGTATAGGTGTCCAGATTTTTCACAGGAAAAGTTAAATTAGGATCATAGAGTATCACCAAAGTTATTTTGATTCATCCCCTGGGAACCATTAGTGGCTGTACCAAATTTGATCCTAATCCATTTAATAATTGTTGTGATATTTTAATCTAAAACAAAGTGGTGGACCGATCGACATTGCCATTACTAGAGCCATGCTACAAGGCTGAAAAGATTAGTTTACCTACGGAGAGAGGGTGACCATGAGCCGCTGACTCTAAACATTGCGTGACTTACTACATTACTGTCTGTTTCACTAGCAAGGACCAAACCATCAACAGATCCGTTTAACAATCTATTTACAGATGATGATGAGAGTGATTGCGTGCTATGTAGCTTCAATTGTCTGTGTTTGTGCTTCTTCCTACAGATGAGGACGAGGAGACATCGGGGGATTTTGGCAGTGGCGGTGCAGTCATTCTCCTCGACGACCAGGAGGACGAGCCATCACAGAGCGGGCGGAGTCGGCAGAAGAAGAGACGGGGCCGGATTCACCCCAGAGGAGCCATCGAGGACGACGAGGACGAGGAAGACGATAAGGATGATGAGATCGGCTACATTTGGTAGCTCCGCTCCATTTTATTCTGCCATCAGCCGACCAGGAAACTCCGTTAACTCAGCACAGATCTGAAGCCATTCCAATGTCTCCTCCTCCTTGGCAGCAGTCCTTCTTTTGGCTCCTGAACTTGCTCTTGTAATCCATGTCCCTTATTCTCATCTCTCTCTTCAGTGAACCTCATCCAACCTCTTTCTTTTCAAGTGTTTCGCTCTTTCCTCAGACGGGAAACAGAAAAACCTATTAGATTTCAACAACAAGTGTCAAGACCCTGTCAGAATTCTGCTAAAGCTGTCCACTTTCGGCTTCTACCTTCCCCCAAACCTGCATTCTTTCACCTCTTCTAACATGGACTCACTTCTCTATTTTCTCAATTACTCCCTGTATCTCCTTTCTCTTCATCTGTCCCTCTCTACTATCTCTGTATGTCCATGTCAGAGCCTCTGGTCAGTCTGTGAGCCCAGATACATTAGCTGATGTATTGGATGTAAATATGTTTCCTCCAGGAAGGCCAGATTGTGGATTGCCTTCCCTGTACTTCATCAGCGGTTCATTCTCATGTTCTGTGTTCCACCGTCGGGCTCCTTTCAGTGTTCAAAGATGTTTCCACAACACGTTCCCAGGCTCTGAGATGCTCCCCCTCTCTCTGTTACTTCATGGAGGATTGTAAATTATTTAATCGTTGATCTTGAATGTCCCAGAAAGCCCAGGAAACAATGAGATAAATGATGTATTGTCGTTGTTGTTGCATGTTTCTCATCGTGTTTCTGTAAAAGAGAGATTTACCTGGCCAGGTCTAGCTCTATGCATCTCAAACAGAAAGTGATGCCTATTTGGCTGCTACAATACTTTGTTGCTATGTTGATGCTGTCTAGTGTCTTTTTGGTTCTTCTCCCAATCTCAGGAGGTAGGAAGTTGCATTGCAGAGCGATAGCAGTGTAGAAAAGCGAACTGCAATGCCTACAGTCCAAGTCTGTGGCAACTCAGCCAGCTGTGCTTTTACTAATTGGTCAGTAGGGCTGCTGAGGCTGTTTGACTGTGCAAGGACACTAGAGGAAGAAGTTGCTCCTGAGCTGGGAGGACAAATGAAGTCGGGCGAGCAGAGAAGACGCTCTGTTGTGCGTCCCAACATTGGATATGTTCAGTGGTTTAAAATTGAGATCTTCACCATGTCAACTAAGTGAACTTTTATTTGTAACTTTGAAAATTTAAGTAAAGTGGCACTTTGGGTGTCTTTTGAACCTTACAGGTCTGTGTCCATGTGTCTGTTGTTCTCCTGGTGTACCATTTTCAGCACAAGCCTCACATTCATCTTATTTCACCAAATCATGATGAAATAAAAACACATCTCTTTCCTCAGTGTGAAACCACAAAAACGTTTATGTGAGTGTCTCATGCTTTTTGGTTTTATCTTTTCTGAAGCTCGGATTTCACTGCAGTAGAACAATCAAAGCCCTCCATCAATTCTGACCTTTTCCAACCTTGAGAAAGCAGCCTCCCCTGTTAGAAGCAGACGTAAATGGTAGCAGCAGAAAATACTCATCACTTGCCTTTGAGAGAGGAGAATCACACAGCCAGCCGAGCCCAAAAGAACATAAAAAGCTTAATGAGTGTTTTTGTAATATCACTGGCTAATGGGACAGCTGACCCCACTGGCTTGAAACAGCCCACTCAGCACTTTGAAAACACATTGTACCAACAATCGGAGGCTAAAAGGACAACCGAATCTTCTGGCTTGAAACAGTCTATTCAGCAGTTCACAACACACTCTGTCAGATACAGTAGACAATGAGCTTAACTACTGTATGTGCATCAAATTATGCCAGAAGCTGCAAGGGGGGATAATCACCCAATTCTGGGACCCTGACTAGTGCAGCATCTTCTATCATCATTTGTAAAGAAATTGTCTCATTCAATAATTTTTCATCACATGCCGTGTTTGCTGCTTTTTTTTTTTATTGCATTGTACCAACCTTATTCCTTACCTTGTGTGAATTATCGGCCCGACTGTGTGTGGGAGCACAGCCTTTCACACTTTTGGGAAATACACTTATCTTTCCTTTCGAGAGTTCGATAAGTAGATTGATGCCACTCTCATGTCTGTTCGGTAAATATGAAGCCACCACCAGCAACCAACTAACTAAGCTTAGCACAAAGATGGGAAACAAGGAAACAGTGAGCTTGTTCTGTCCAAAGGTAATAAATAAATAAATAAATAAATAAATAAATAAATAAATAAATAAAAGGTAATAATAATCAACCCACTAGACCCTCTAAAGACTTTACCTTTAAGATTATTCATCACTTCATCGTTGGTAGCAACAGAATCAATAAAGTACCTAAATATTCCACCATACGTTATCCAAGGCCACTTCTTCAGGTCATCATCCCATCCTTCAGTAGTAGAAGATGTGATAGGCTGTGTTTTCACCTGATTTATTTCCCCCAAATCTCTAAGAAAAGGGAAGAGACGTGTAGCGATACCAGTTCAGTGTGAAGAACAACTGGAAGTTGCAGACACAACTCATATCAAGGAATAAGGTGCCTATATTCAAATAATCAAAATACCAAAGTATTCACGTTTTTTTACAATTTATTTTTCCTCCTAACTTGTAACTTTAACCACAATAATGTATATTTGTTACACGCCAGCGCTCTCACACACACTCTCATTATTGTTTCTATTTTCCCCATGCTCTCCCACTCACTCTCCTGGAGTGAGTACCATCTTCATCTGAGTAAGGGAGATGCGTGGTTGTGTTTTATCCTCAGGGCACTTCGTTCCGCTGTTTCATTTCTCTGTTGGCAGCCTTTTTTATTATCCACAGATGGCTTCCCTTTCAGGTAGCTCCTCCCACCAGCCCAGGGTCTCCAAGGAGACTGGTGATGGGCTACCAGTGGGGGGTTTACACAATAGGTGGTCATTTTTTGGGACAAAAGGGAGTGGATTAAGTTTGCCATCTAATGTGAGAGGTTGTTGTTTGCTCTTAATTATTAGTGTGCTATTAGAAGGCTGTTTGTCTTTTACCTATTATTTGGATCATTGGTAAACCATTGTATCTAAACCATTTCTAACATATAACACATAGATCACACATAGCAGGGTGCAGAACAGTTTGAGCTTCAATACAAGTCGATCAAAATTAAAACACATTGCACAATTCTTTGCCAGTGCAACATGCTTTATGCACCACTATGTTCACCGCATACAGTCGTTTCTTAGGGCGTTTTCGTTAAAAACAATTACGTGGCTTGAAACTACACCAATGAGAGCAGTAAGAGTGAACCAAAACAGTAAAGTTGCGGGGCATAAAACCAAAACATTAAACTGAAAGATACAGAAACGCTCAGTAGAGCTGAGGGGGACTGCAGAGTGACTGTGGGTTCATAAATACTAATCATTTCATCTTCATCTTGACTCAGTCAAATCCAAGTTTAGAACACTCAAATGAAAAAGACCAGTCTGCTTACAGGCTCATTTTGCGTACCTGCCATGTTACTGGGCCATGTGCCAAGATTGCCACTTTAATAGGTGAAAAGTCCAAGTGGCTCTACAATGTCCTCAGGTTTTTCCAGGTAGTTTTCATGCTAGCTGTGTGACCAAGGACCGTTTTAGACCTGCAACCAAAGGAGAGTGCAATTAACTACCTGACAGACTAGAAATCCAGCAGTGCTCCAGAGCCCAAGGACCAGATTTGAGGATCACTGGTCTAAAGCCTGCCTATGTAATTGGCAGAGACATTGTAATAAGCAGGGATCATCTCTTCCTAATCTGTCACAGCCCACCATTTCCACTCACACTCTCTTTCATGCTTGGCTGCCGCTGCACCAGCCAGCTTGTGGAGCGTCTGAATGGATCAAACCCCCTCATGCCCCCCGGTGGAGGTTTCTTGGATCGTTCACTTCCATGTGCTAACCAACAACACTATTTCAAATTTGCAAATTTAGAGAGAGATTACACCGTTCTCGTTAATACTCTGCCAGTGAGGTCCCTCTCGTAGCACTAAATTGCTGGGTGTAGCCCTCTGCTAAATAAATTAAACAGGAAACTACTCATAAGCAGTTCCAGTGGCTTCACTCCTGGCAACAGTGATAAATTAAATTGAAACTTTCAGGTGAGCAGTCAGGCGGAACCGAACCACATTAAAAGGAGTGTCACATTAACCTCACACCAATAAATGTGTTTACCTATTTGGGTTTTCCATTTAATTTTTTTTCCTTATCCGATTGTTGCTAGTGTATATTTCAAAGCCAACGCCACCTTGTCCACCAGGAGCTCTAATGTTGTTGTCACTTAAACAAATCCATTATTTTTCATGTAACATAAATGTGACTTGAATTTCTCAACACAGTGTGTGACACCAGTGCCCTCTGGTGGTCTGAGCACTGAGGACCAGTTCACACCGCAGCTGGTTATGGTTTTGAATGAAAAATACTGCTCTGAGGGCTGCCCTGGTGGCTTAGGGGTTTAAAGCGCTGACCATATAGTTGCAATGCCCCTAGTATGAGTCTGGCTGTGGATCTTTTTTGCATATCATTCACCATTTCGCTCTATCTTTTCCTTGATTCCCTGTTAACTCTCTCATAAAAGAAGAAGAGACACAAAAATATACAGTCTAGATGGAGAAAAAAAAAACCTTGACGGCATCATTTTATTCATTGTCACTATCATGGTACAATGTCATTTATTTTTGTAAATATGTATTTACAATTGCATAAATGTAGTGGTTAACATGAACTTAAACACATGGTCAAAGCATAGTAGTGATAGTTTGCATAAGAAAGATACTTTATGATGATAAAAGACACCACAAAGGATCAACGTGGTCCCATGAAAATTTGTTTCTTGTAGCATCAGAGGTTTGGAAGGGAAGACCTCCTTGTCTTGACTGTGTATAAAAAGCTTTGGGGTATGGCTGTAGATTAAAGGCACTTGATTCAAATGTTTACATAATGTTTGCTGCTCTCGGGGCAATTTCATGCTTATCCATGTATGGTAAGTAACAAGCAGATTAGACCTCTGCACTTGCAACGGCATCAGTGTATGCTGTTTTTAGAGGCTGAATAGCTCCACGTCGGTCAGATGGCGCTCAGAGCTGGCTGGCGTCTCCTCTCACCAGCGATTACTCTGAGCAGCAACCTCTAGATCCATGATTCGCGGCAGTCGACCGCTAGCACCGCCTTCCAGATAGCCGGGCTTCACTGCGGGTGTATCTGAGAGGCTCATCTTGCTCTTGTTCAGGTCTGGATAGAAAGATAAATAACTGACTCATTTTCAAGAGAGGACGCAAGTGCCACCTATCACGTTAACAGATGGAGAAGCAGATCTGAATCCAAACTAGAACATCAGATTCTCACCTGAGATTGCCAATAACATCTTGCGTCTGGCTCCAAAGGTGGAGACGCCCACTTCCTTCAGATCTTCGTCAGACAGAGTGAGGAATGTCTGGTAGTCAATCTGGATGAGTACATGATAGCAGTTTCATGATGCTCATTCATAATGCATAACGCTTTTGGCAGGGGGACAAGAGTGTGTGTGCTTGTTTATTTGCGTGTATCTGTGTGTTTCAGGCTCTGCGGCAAGCTCTCCCACGCAGCCAGACGAACTTATAACCAGGGTGTTGCATGTGTAAGTGATGATGAATATGTATTTACACACACTGAACACTGTTTTTTAAATGTTTGCACCCCGAAAAGGATTAATTGCAAGTCTCTGCATGACTGTACCTCTTGTTGTTCAAACACATCAATGTATTTTATGAGGCCAAGTTGGCTGAGCAGCTCAGGCAGGTCATCTGTCATTTGTGGGGAGGGGCTCCGCCGACTGCCGGTTGACGCCCTCCTCGATGAGCACACACCTTCAAAGTAGCTGCTGCTGCTTGGGAAGCTCTCCGCTGGACACCAGAGGTCAAATTTCAGAGGAAAAGGTTAAAAGTGTCAGAGGGAAAGTGGCCCACTGCGTCCTGTCAATCTTAAAAACACACATAGGTAAGACTTACAGGGCTTGTCATTTCTGCTTCTATTCCCTGAGGATGTAAACGCCGGGAAGGAGGAGGTGGATGGGGAGAAAGTAGACGGGGGTGAGGAGGGGGAGGAGGAAGAAGAGGAGGAGGAGGAAGAGACGGCCAGGGATGAAGATGTGGATCCCCGTCTGTCCCTCCAGTTCTCAGAGTCACTACCGTTACACACCTTCCCCATATGAGC
The DNA here is from genome assembly GCA_031216445.1 of Lateolabrax maculatus. Taxonomy (NCBI): domain Eukaryota; kingdom Metazoa; phylum Chordata; class Actinopteri; order Acropomatiformes; family Lateolabracidae; genus Lateolabrax; species Lateolabrax maculatus. The sequence goes on from CM062206.1 coordinate 14,861,265, forward strand.
AGCCCATAACTACAAGGAGGCGGAGAGAAATTGTGAATAAAAAAATATTAACAGGCGTTTCTTTCATCTTTCATTCAGCATTTTACATCAGTACCTTGTACTTCTGTCACTTACCCCCTCTTTCATCTCTCTTCTCTTTGTCAGTGCTAAAGGTCATGAGACAAACGGCTACAAGTGATCACAAATCCTTTTGTGTGCAGAAGGTTTCCATGGACACAATATCCATAGATAAAGATTTACTAAGAAAGGCAATTTATCATGTTTCTAAACCAGCTAATTTGCCTCTGTTGGCTATTACAACTCTCTCTCTCTCTCTCTCTCTCTCTCTCTCTCTCTCTCTGGAAATTATCAATGCAGTGGGCATAGCAAACGCTTCCCCCCAGCTGCTAGGGTCTTAGAAGAAATTTGAAGTCATCAGAGGAGTGCTTCTTGTTCTTATTAACCTAAGTGAGTCTACTTCTCCATCAATGGCTACTGAGCAGCCAGAGAGCAGTCGTTTGGGAGGCTTTTAAAGAGCTGGGGAGATGAGCTGAAACAGCTCAAGTAAAAAGGTTGCTGAAGAGTGGCTGTGTTGACTGAGGCGATAGTATCAGACCCCAGGTAATTGAGCGTACAAATTGGCAGTGCTTACCACACAGTGAGATGAATGCTTTAAACTGTTAGAGGGCAATACCAATAAATGAGACTGGGTTGGTGGGCCGCAATAGGGTGCTTGTTTCACTGCAGTGCAAAGAAAAACAGCTTTGCCAGCTCAAAAGAATTCAGCATGTTCAGCAAAAGTATATAAGTCAAGCCAGCTCAAGCTAAGATTTACAATTTAAAATTAACCATGCTGAGTTGGAAGTCCATTCTATTTCAGTTTGTTAAACCATACCTTGAGTAAACATGATGCTTATTTGTACCTGTTGCTGGCTATTGATGGTGCTCAGGTAGGGTTTGTAGCTGCGCCGGCTGATGTTGCGGAGCTCTTTGACGGCCTCGGCTGGCATGGACTTGGAGAAGCCAAGGCCACTCCAGGTGTCTGTGGGCGTCCGGACCTCTGTGACCACAGGCTTCCTCTGCATGGCTGACATAAGACATACAAACACACAAAGATGGAAAACACAGACTTACTAAGGGGTGGTGGAAACAAGCGAGAAACGCAACACTGACATATTGTCACCACACGTGTCAGCTAACATTTGTTTGATAACATATTGAGCAGGCACAGATCGATATTTGCGGCCACTTGGTGAATGTAAATACTGCTGAGAGCGGTGAGAGTGAACTAAAATAATAAAGGTTCATAAAACCAAAACAATGAGCTGAAAGACGCTAAAATGCTCTGTAGTGCTGATGGTAACTACAGAGTTCAGTGATAATTCTCTGTGGGTTTGTCAGTACGACCGTAACATTACAAATACTCATTTGATCCATCATTTATTTAAAAAACATGGATTATAGCATTTTTATGGACAAAGATTTGATTGAGCACACACTTTAAGAAAGCTATTCTTGCAAGCTGCACTTACTATACAAATTTCAAATTCACACTGAAGCTGAATTGGATTGGACAAGCTGGGTTCAGGTGTTTAATAATGAATCACATACAGAGCTTCTCATTGCCAGCATGTGACATACTTAATAAAACTCATATTGCTGAGACTAAGACAGTTACACACACTCAAATGACAAACAAGTGACCCTGAGCCTCTTTTGGCACTGGAACAGGATCCAAACTGTAACAGCACTCCAAAGAGTGTGATATCAATAGGATTATAACTGGTGGGTTGTCATTTGTGTGAGTGTGTGTGTTTTTGTGAATAAATGTCCCATTCATATACTGGCATATGGGTGTCTTAATGACTGTGAGGCAGATGGCCCATTCAAACTGCTAATTCATAATCCCATAAAGCAACACTGGGGGAATTTAGTACCATTTGGCTGCAGATCTTCCCAGTATCTCTCATTCTGCATGATGGATGAGGTACTGTTCCCTGTGTGTGTGTGTCCACCCATGCATGTGTGCGTTTGAGGGTGCACACACAACTGTGTCTGGATGCATGTGTGTGTTGTCTACATTGTGTATCTGCCCCATGTGAATTAAATGGGAGTGCCAATGCTACTCTATTATAACTTTGGCACAGTGCAGCCCATAAACAGGTCCCCTTCATCAGTTGTCTTGGCAGCGAGCAGCACTGAAATGGGCCCCCTCTATCAAGTCCCTGCCTCTGCTCAGGATATTAATGTGTTGCCTCCATAACGTGTTTGAATAAACTAAAAAGGCTACTTCATCCTGGATAATCATTGACATTAAATCATGTTTTAACAATAATATGACCAAAACTTTTACAGGAAACAAAAAAATGCCCCTGATTTAGTGTTGTTTGAGGAGTAGTACTTTTCCAATGTGAACCCAGTTGAGCTCCAAAAACAGTTTGGTTGTATATAAGTGACTGCTTCCGAGCAAATTCCCCTGCAAAATGTGTTTTTAATGTATTTCTCTTTTGCAGTATACAGCAACTATGGATCAATATTTGTTTTAAAAGCTTGCTTAGCAGTGCCCTAATTGTTGCTGCAGAAGCCTTTGCAGACCTCCTGAAACCACAGAAAGACAGGAAGAAATATTAAACATTTAGGAGAACTAACCTCTGGTTGCCAGCAGTTTCTTCTTCTCATAGTCATAATCCTACAAAGCACAAAAAGGAAATAGAGTGGGTAAATAATGTATAAAAAAGTATTTTCTCAGACAGGCAGGGGGAACATAACACTTCCTGCTGCTGTGGCAGTAAATGTGTTAGTCCTCCATGCAGTAACCTTTGAGAGTGACAGATGACAAATAAGAAGGGAAGCAAACAAACACAAAAATCAATTCTCAAAAACAAATTGCATGGGGGTCAGGGATGTGCAAATCAATAGGTTACATAACACCACAAATAAAACATTGCTGCTCTTTTAAATCTATCTCATTCAATCTGGTTTCTTCTCTCTTCCATGCACTCTTCTCCTCTAAAAGTAATTGTCTCTAAGACACTATTACACGTTCAGTGTCAAAAGTGTTTCAGTGGTTCAAAGAACATGATTGTCCGTCTTTCCAGTGATATTTAGTTGTAGCCAAATAAGGTTGTCCATAGATTCAGTGGATCAATTTGTGGGGGCAAAAAAAAAGACCTGTAATTCCTGTTTTTCCTCACCTCAGCAGTGGATGAGTCAGTGCGAACATCCTGAGCCAGCGTCAAGTCTCTCCTCAGGCTGTTCCTCCGCTCACTCCTCCCTGCCTCAATCTCTGCGTTCAGCAATCTGGCACAGTCAGGAGACACACACACACATACACACACACGCACAGAAGGGCAGGCAAGGTTAGGCTACACGTTGATGGCTGTGTGCAATATTTGAGAACTTATCAACTCTTTTTTTCCCTAGAGCAACAGCAACAAAACTAGTGGAGGATTTCAAAGACAGTATTATGATGCTATGTAATTATGGATTGTATTGAGGGAGAGCTGCTTCATCAAAACTGCACAGTACTACAAAAAAAAAATGTTTTATCCAGAGAAGCACAAAGGGGAAAAGAGATTCAGCAAAAAGCAAAATATAGATGAAGTCAACAAGCTGCCCTTTCTCCGTTTTCTGTGTTAGCAAGATTTGTAGATTCTCAACCGATCTGGTACATGTAAGTGTATGTGTGTGTGTGTGTGTGTGTGTGTGTGTGTGTGTGTATTAATCAGGCTGTAGGAGGCAAAAATCTGTTCACAGTCATTGTGAGGACTCAGCATCTTCCATCTAGAGACAAAACCTTCGTCCCCACAAGGTCAAACATTTATTTTTAGATCACGGTTTAGATTAGAATAACACTTAGGTTACCATTAGAGTAATTTATCAGGGAATTAAAATAAGCCAACACAATGCCCTAACAAGTGACAAAAACAAGCATTTGTATCTGTGAATGCTCACCTGTATGTAAGCGCCTGCCCTGTTGAATGTCGTCTGCCCTGGACAAAAACCTTGGGAATTTCAGGACCCTGGAAACTCCCCCTCCGACCCATCAATCCCAACCTGCTGATGCTGCTGCCGATTGTATCGCACACCTCAAATGATGACATCCCCACGACCTTAGAGCTCTCATCCTCTGATTGGCCAGACAGGTCATCATTTTCTAGGATCTGAAGAAGAGGAAAGAATTCAGTGCTTAGTTGACTTTCTATTGAGGTTTATCAGTCAGGACAGATTTGTTTTGTAAGCAGTTTGACTATAAACAGGGACAAACCTTCTCCAGTGGGCGACTGTCTGTTCCCTTCAGTCCTGTCCTCCCCTCGTCAGCGGGAGGGGTGAGACCTGGTGGAGGTGAGGGGCGAGGCTTAGTACCAGTCAGAACCTCTGTAATTGGAGCATGCACAGAGCCTGATCAGCGAGGCAGGACATGATAGTGAGTAAAAGATCACATTAGTTTGTAATACCTTAAAAAACAGGTAAACATAAAAAACAGACCCATGGTAAAATACAAGACACAAGTTTCCATCCACCCACTTTTACTGCAAATTTTGTATGTGTGCATAAAAGAAAGCTTGTAAATGAAAAATGGAAAAATAGGAAAAAACACTTTTGTCTACAAAAAGGTTAAAAGAATGGCTGACATAGACAAGTTGGGGTATTGATACAGAGAGAATTTATAAAAACAGTGACAATAATAGAATTTGGAAAATAAGATTATGTTGCTAGACTGAGTACTGCCTTCACCAGAAGACCCCAAAACAAAAAAACTGGTGCTGGATAAACCCCAGATAGTATATGTGAACAGAAGTAAATATTTTTGGGCAAATGGGAGATGTCCTAATTTTTTTATTTAAGAAAATAATAGCAATACCACGGTACTGTTGTACAGCATTTGAGTCCAAATTAAATTGGTACAGTTTGCTGCTTTCATTACAATCATATCAGTGTCCCCACTTTGGATCTGCGTGCAGGGAGGGACAGGGTAGTGGCGTACACCGCTGTCTGCCACAATGTCAAGATTTTAGAAACACGCCTACACAGATAATGTACATATACTGGGGCTGGGGCAAAAAACTAAAAAGGGCACCAGCTCGCATGTGGTGGAAAGATATGATGCATTTATGGTGAAACGGTTCCAAACACTGATTATGGTTAAAATTGTTTTATTATGTGACTCAGATTTTAAGTATAACTACTACACCTCTGCAATAAAAACATACATGGAACTATTTACTAATTAGAGGCATGTAGAAGCCAACTCATCAGTGTGCTCACCCTGCTCAGAGAGACGAAGCTGCTGCAGCAGCATACTGAGCCAAAAGTTGGTCAGCCCGCTGCCGGCTAACATGGGGTCAGGGGTCATCTCGGTTACCTTGGCAGTCTCACAAGAATCCAACCCCAGAAGCAGACAGCGTGCCTCATAAAGAGAGGAGATGTTTCTTTCCAGACCTTTCACCACCACTGACTGAAAAATATACGCCAATACAGAGTTTTACATCAGTAGTCAACACAATGTAGCACATGAGACTACAGGGGAGAGTTTCTCATCCAAAAACCAAAGTGAAATTTAATGATTTAATAGAAATTTCTTATTAAATCAATGCATATGAAATAAATAGAAACTCTACAGTGTAGACCTATATAGAACGTAAATTTAAAAAGATGGGACTGGTATCCAACAATAAATATATAATAAAATTACCATTTGTTTTTAGATGAGATGATTATAATAACAAAAACCGCAAAGCTACATTGATAAAACTGTACCTTGCTGGTCTGTTTTATTTTGGGCTTGACACTAATGAAGACTCCCAGGTTTTGCATCATCTGAGCCAGTTTACAAGGATCTGCCTCGCCATCTTCACGCATGTCAAACATCAAACAGACAGGCAGACAGTCCTAGATGTGCACACAAAGACACATACATGACACAGAATGTAAAATAACCACATCAAGAACACTTGGGGGGGGGGGGAAGGAATACATATTGATCATAGAAACACAAGGACACAAGAAACAAGAATGAAAAGTACAAAAACAAACAAATGCACTTGCTGCCTCTCAGGATTGTACTTAAGCACAATTCTACAGCACCTAAACAAAAACACCCCACTGTACCATGAGCTGCTGCCGAGCCAGACACACTCCGTCAGGGCTGCCCTGGATGAGCAGTGACGGAGGGCTCTGAGGAGCATTGAGGTCAGGTAGGATGATCTGGGTCTGGGTCTGGTGCATGACGCTCAGGAAGTGAGCTCCGTTCTGCCCCAGCAGGAAGAGATGCTGCTGGGAGGTGACATCCAACTGGCTGCTCACTATATTGCCTGTGACCTCTGACCCCAGCAGCAGGTCCATCAGGATGCAGGTCGCCTTCTGCCAGATGATGATGTATGCGTACATGACATGATATTATATGATATACATTAATTAGACCTTATTCCAATGTGTATAAACTGGATTAAATGTCTCTCTAAAATGTTTGACACTAACCTTTACAGCAGCTGCGTTGCCCTGCAGGCCCCAGACGGTGCAGCAGCTTTCATAGAAGGCGGGCTGTGCCTGAGGATGGGGTGGCACGGCCCTGAAGCTCACACTGACCCCAAGAGCCTGCACTACCTGCTGAATGAGTGGGGAGCCTGCATCTGGCAGAGCCTGGGGCACCAGGCTGACTGGGAGGTCAAAAGTCAGGGACAATGGCTGCAAGTCCTAGGACAAGGAAGATTGGACGGACAACAAGGGAAAAAGTGTGATGTATAGGAGACACAGAGAGGAAGGGGGGAAAAAAAGAGATGCAAGACAAAGACAGACAGCGGCTTTTTTGATAAATATACCTGTCTTCTTTGTGTCAGCCCTTCTATTAATCATTCAATTGATCGCTGTGTCTTGACAGGAGTGAAGAAATTGGGTTTTGAGACAAATAAAAATCTATCCTGGACAGTATCTGCTCAGATTATGCATTGACCACTCACTCTTATCCTCCTCCTGGCTTCCTCCACTCCTTCTATGGGCCCAGCAATGGAGACCTGGCAAAAAAAATTGAAAGAATAAACGGCTTTTAAATAAGGTTGCTTTCAGTTCCTTAATTGTTAGCATAACAGTTAGTGGCTTACTAAACTGCTGCCTTAGTTAGGGTCACCTGGTTGCTTTTCTCCCCAGTAGCGTTATGGCGGTTGGAATCGGGGAAATGGATGTGACAAGATGTGACCTCCATCACCTTTTTGATGTTTCCACCACCTTTCCCAATCACGTGGGAGTGCTCTGTATAGGTCACGTCCATCTTTAGAGTCACCTTGTTCACCTGGGTTTTATATAAACAGTGGTGTCATTTGTGCAGATTATATTCTTAATACTTAGTTGCCTTCAGATGTTCATGGTATATTATCACAAGATTCAGCCTTTATGCACAGTGGCCGATTCTCTCCCTACTACAAGTTAAACTTGATAACAAACTTTTATCCAAATAACTTTTTTTGAAGGCAAGCGTATGCAAAAGCACGTCTTCATCTGTACATTGTTGACATAATTGTTCAGACAAATTGCCCTCACCCTGGTTTCAAGCACTTCTAGTATTTTCTTTTTGGCTTCCAAAACATTGGCTCTCTTCCCTTCCACTTTCACATGTGGATCTAGATGGAAATAGGAGTTCAGTTTAAATACTATACATCTGAGTATGTTACCGTAAATGGGCAATGGTAAATAATTATGTGGGAACTTAGTAAAACATGCAACAACAACTGAAACACAGAGTACTGATATGGTGTGGCTGAAATATCAAGAATTTGTCACCTTTCTTTGACTTGGCTCCAATCTTCAGCTTGGATGGCCATTTCACCTGAGTGTCAGTTTCTCTCATCACCTGTGGAAGCACAAACAATAGGAGAGAGTGAGAAACAAGGACGGAGCTGTCATTGTATGCCAAAAAGATAGACATACAATCAGAACACACACATAAACACATCCAGACACAAAGCAGATCTCTGTGATCTAAGAATACAATGCTTAATTTGCATTTCAAAGACTACAATTATCACCTCTGTAAAACCAGTAATCACTGGATGCAGAATATGGAGCAGATGTTAAAATGGTGACAGGGATGCTCTCGTTGATCTGTAAGTCACATTTAACTGCCATGAACTGATAATTATCGGTGGCTTTCACTGAGGAGAGCATCTAATTTCAATTTTTTCATTTTATCTTTTGGTTTTTGAATAACATGCCTCCCGGTGTGAGTTTACTTACTCTTTCAAAAAAATCCTCTCCTGTCTCACCATCTCCATGCTTTTGAGCTGAAAGACACAGAGCAAGCAAACAAAAAGAACAGACTGATAAAGATAAACACACATTTCAAAATTCCCACAGTGTGATTTGTCACATTGTGTTTTGTTGGTCAGCAGCATAATATTCCTCTGTTTACAGCACAAGTGTTCAATATCAAGCATGTGTGTAAAGTGTAAACTACACATTTAAATGTTGACTTGGCTGAAATTTACCAAGCAACTGGAACAAGAGGTTGCCGGGAACATAAACAATTTTAAAAGGCCATCGCTCCACAGTGACATTTACAGGGTGCGGTGGGGAACCAAGGAACGCCCTCACTCCCCCCCATCACTATGGGTTACGCTGGCCAGAGCTGAGGAATGGGAAGAGAACAGTATGGGGTGGAGAGAGAAGGTGGTGGTTGAGGAGGGGGCAACCACAAATTAGCCTAGAGACAGCTAATCACATCAATGGCATTTGCTGACGCAAAGACCTCCCACTTGACCAAAAAATTAAACAACAGCAAAATCAAGAAGGAATGTGTAAAAAAAAAATAGGGATGAGATTCAATATTTACTGCTTTACTGAGGCTGCTCAAACAGCCGCAAAAGCAAAGTCCCACCTGCACACACATTAAAACGACTCACAGTTATCAGAGCTGAATTCACTCAAGCTTTCCCATCAAGAGTCTGTGTGAGGACAAACAGACAAACATTAGCCCCTATCTGCAGCCATAGCACACTGTCAGAGAGTTTCCCCAGTAACACAGGGAAGGCATTTGTCATAAACCTGCCATGCGACGATAACCAACAGAGGCAGCTACCTCTGCTTCCCAGATAGGAATGATAAAAGCAAAAATGACTTCTGAATGCGTAAGCCACTGCAGGTGATAAATCATGGTCGGACAGCAACAGGTGTTTAGTGGATGGCAGTTTTACTGATGGCGACGACAAGGGCGCAGCCAGCTGGAGGCCCTGACAGACACACAGGGTCAGGTAGATAACAGGGGGCTGTGAGGAAGAGCGCACAGGGAGGCCATGACAGACAAGACAAACAGAATAACTTTCAGAAAAATGTGTTTATAGAGAAGAATGTGCGAATGAAGTTGATACCAGTGTGAATGGAAAACCATTGTATTGATAGTCACATGAATTTAACATCTCAGCTTACTCACCATACAACATGTTCTCCAGCTTCTTCCTGTCGATCCTGAATCTCTCTTCCACCCACTCCGGGTCCAAACTCTGCCCTCTGGCATTCTCCTGCCCAGGCTCCCCTTCCTCCTCCTCTTCATCCTCTTTTTCCTCTCTGTCACGTTGGGCCTCGCTGGGCTCAGGCTTGGCTTCTGAGCCGGGTTCTACGCTAGTTTCCAAGTCAGGCTGCTGGGGTGCTATGGTGGCCAGGACCGGAGAGCTCTCCTCGGTGGTTGTGGTGGCCATAGCAGGACTGAGCCCTCGTCAGTGTTTGTGTGTGTGTGAGGATGTGTGCATGTGTGTGACCAAGGAGACCGGCAGGGAGAGAGAAAAAGGGGAGAGAGGGGCAAGAAACACCCCCTGTGCCTTTTCTTTAAATTCCCCCGCCCCCTTCAGTTAATTTAGTACACAAATCTAACTCTCTCTCTCTCTCTCTCTCTCTCTCTCTCTTCAAGCTGTTTGAGGCTTGAAGGATTTGCTGCTACGGCTTCGAGGTGCACAGATGTATAAGGAGAGTCACTTCATTACTATAACACAGGCCGTGTTTTTCTTTATCTGAGGGGCAGACAAACAAAATCTCCAACTTCAGCTGAGACTCACTCTGCTGTGAACAAATCCTGTGTAATCCTTACTTTTAATGTCCACAGATTATGTGGATAGATAGGCAAGGCCTCTGAAAAGACAAGATACACATCTCACCCACACAGACGCAAACACACACCCCCCCCTGAAAACCATCCTCACACCAGCACACACAGCTAACAAAATAAAGGGGTCATCCAGTTGGGTTCCACCGTCCATGTCAGCCCTCCCTCCCCTTCCTCTGAATGCGAAGTACGAGGGCTTGGGATTCCAGAGGTCGGGGTGAGGGGATTTGAGGGGTGTATCGCAGCAGTGAGCGTGTGGTGTTTGTATGAAGGGGGAGATTGCAAGAAAGCTTGGGATAAAAAACCCTCCAATCAGTGGTGAAAGAGTACTCATATCCTTTATGTAAGTAAAAGTACAAACACAAGTAAAAGTCTTCTTATGTAAGTCTTACATAAGTCAGCAAAATGAACTTAAAGCAGGAAAGTAAAAGTACTCATTTCTGGAGAAAAATGTCCCCTTGGCATAATCCAGACAGTGTGGGAGTTTTTTTCATTTTTATTCAAATTGTGCTTTCCACCGACGCACCTGTCACATATTAGGTGTGCAGAGACCTTTTTAATATTTTGAACATATCAACATGTATTATTATCTTATCGGGTCACAAGCTAAAAGGGTTTGTAACCACTGGTTTAATATTTAACAATGCATTTTATTTTATAAGCTTATCATATGTTTTTATGTAAAATGATAATACAAAAAATAACTAGTAAGGGTCATAGGTATACTGTCATATAAATAAAGAATAATCTAGCATTCGATGAAAATACTGAACTAGAGTTCCTCTAAATTGTACTTAAGTAAAGTACTTGGGCAAATGTTCTTATGCTTTCCACGACTGCCTTCAATAATACCCAGCTCCAATAATAGGTTTGCACCCACTGCCTGGACACCCATTTGTTTGTGAATAAGCAGGCAGCCAGAAGGGCTCCAGTGACAGGGGAGAAATGCTTTAAAAGTTACAAAAAGGAGCAAGTGAGATTTCAAAAATTGCTTAGCACTTATCAAGTCCCCTCCCTGCTTTAAATTTCTCAGACTTGAGAACTCGAGTACAGACTGAAACATGGGTAAAAACAAACTGCTCAATTAGTCAGGCCTAGAGGGACTCTGTTTCCAGCTCAACTTGGTGTTTTCCATATTGCCCAGACAAATTTGGCCCCAGGCGAATCAGCAAACATTATTTGGCAGTGCAGAGATCTTCCTAACGTTACAAACTACTGCAGGCTGGATTCATTTGCCTGGAGAGGATGGTAAGTGAAAGACATGATGACTGTGTTACCATGGAAACTGGTCAAGGAGTAAATTATTCTAAGTTTAATCTGACTTCGCAACTGCAGATCACCTCCCTCCAGCCCCCCGTTAAGCCCCGTCTGACTGGAAGAGTGTGTGTTTCCAGTAAGAGTCAGGGCGTGCGTCACAGTCTGACCCATGGGCACAGAAAAGAAAAGCCAAACCGTCCTGCAGAGTGACTGATGTGCTCTGGACGGTTTACTAAATCAACCCCCGAACCCATGAGCGATTCCTTTATTCATCTAGATAGACAGACAGACAGATAGATAGATAGATAGATAGATAGATAGAAAGATAGACAAATAAACTAGACGTAACAAACACCCTTGTGTCCTCGGGGAAACTGTGTAAGAGATAAGTGTTTAAGAATCAAGAAGTGTAGGAATTAATATCAAAACATTGGTTAATTTTTGATTAGACACTGTCATAAAGCCTGGTGGTCTCTATGCCTTATTCATGACTGTGCAGAAACCTCATTTGAAAATAAAATATTGCTTCCCTCTGTGAGCTGAATGTCTACAAATGATTGATTTTAGGAATCAAGATATTCAATACATATTCCATCAGGTATTTATATTTTAGTATTGCTACATGTGAAACTATCAAATTGCAAGTTGTGCACTGGTTTTGAAATGGCACTTTTTAATACAGTTATACCTTATTTATGCAGCATATGCCTCTAATATATACAATATGTGTGTCTATATTTAAAAGTGGTTTAACAGTGGTGTTGTGGTGTAGAACTAAGACTCCACTAATGAGTTAGTACTCTTAGCCCTTTTTCACATTCTTGTTGCAGGAATTTTTCCTCTTTATTTCAATAAAATGTTAAATTATATTTTCTTTAATTTGTATAGTACTATACGCCCGGAGCGCCCGTTCTATATCTCACTATAGCTCCCGAGAGCGCCTGTCATGCTAATTTATGTGAGAATTCTCAGTGAACTGCAGCAACATCTAAACTTTTACTGGGGTCTAGAGGGTTAATACATTTTCAGACATGCAACTTGTTCCATAAATGTAATGTAATGTTTGAATAAACGAGTCATATGCCTTTTTCATGGAGACATTTTAACATGTCAAGAGTAGAAAAGGCACAGGTGTAAATAATAAAATCAATGATGACCCAATTCTATATGCAGCATGTATTTATGAAAATAAATACAAACCCAGATAAATGAAAATATAATGCAAACAAACACAGCAAAATCTGAATTTATGTACCAATTCATGCCAGTTAACACATTGTATATCTGATGTCATTCACCAATAAACCAAATATAAGGCCTACTATATAATCCACATAAATTGGGAGGCTTTATACGTTTTTTCCCTTCTTCTTTTGTTTGTTTTTTTATACATGAGGACCTGGTTATAGAGCTGAAATTATACCCACACACCAACACACACTGACCTGCTGCCCGGGTGTCGTTCCCCGGGCCGCCGCACGGCGTCGCTGTGACGCTGTGCACCAACGTCCTCAGTTGCGTCACCTGAGCCACTTCCGGGCTGGTCCTCGTCCGACACATCTCGTGACGGGTTTCCATGGTTTATTTACCGCCAGTGCACCGACGGCGGGCGGTGGGCGTTCATGGGGCCAGACGACCCTCCAGATGAACCTAAACATGCCTTCTGGGGAGCAACTCTGTCGTTAAAGCTGCTGTAAAGGACGAGCCATGTGGAGAGTTCAAGGTTTTGTTGGAAGAGGTGAGAGAAAAGTCATTGAAACTCTTGAGGCTGAGTGCCATGCTGTTTCTTTACGCGCATTCATTATTACCAAGTATTGCTTAAATTAAGGTTTAAAGTAGCGTAACAGCAGCTGTAGGTACATCAGGTTCAGCTAACTGTTACAGTGAAGGAGGTACGTGCAAAACAAAACAAAAAAACATGAACTACTTTATCTAGTTTCTACTCTGTCGGTGCAACTGACACCAGCAAGCGGTTTATTTTGGTCGGAGATTTTGTTACTGACCTGCCGGTTTCTGGACGTTTCGATGCGACTGAAACCCCCAGAGCAACTGTAGGGCTGAAGTGTAACACACACACACACACACACACACACACACACACACACCCATACACACACACACACACACACACATTACAGCGTCAAATGTACACACACACACACACACACACATTACAGCGTCAAATGTACACACGCGTACACACACATTACAGCGTCAAATGTACACACACGTACACACACATTACAGTGTCAAATGTACACACACACACACACACATTACAGCGTCAAATGTACACACACACACACACACACAATACAGAGTCAAATGTACACACACACACACACACACACACATTACAGCGTCAAATGTACACACACACACACACACACACACATACATTACAGCGTCAAATGTACACACACACACACACATTACAGCGTCAAATGTACACACACACACACATTACAGTGTCAAATGTACACACACACATTACAGCGTCAAATGTACACACACACACACACACACACACACAATGTTACCTGCATGAAAACACCTGCGGCCAGGCCATGCAGACACATACTGTATTTACTGATTAATTGTTACTGATTTACATCACTTATATTTATGTTTTACTGCACACATATATTTTGGGAAACTTCTACCAAAGCTAGTTTTGTGGTGCAAAACTACTCATTTGTCTTTACACTGCCCTTACACTTCTTGTAATGATGGCATTTCTTTTTGTGGTAGTCAGTGTTCACAAGGTAACCAATCAGATCCCATTATTTGTGTTCTTACCACCTCTGTAAAACGCCTTTGCACAAGGAAAAAATTGTGCTTTGTTTACTGTTAATTTGATGATATTTCAGGGCTTTGATACCTCTGAAGTGCCGCTGCACTGTTATGCTACCACTTGATTTTATAGGTCCCATAGTTTCCTATTATATCATACAAAACTGGTTAGTAGTTCTAAATTCATAGAAAGGTCCCTGAAAAGGAAGTAATTTGAAACTGAGAAAGTGAGGCAGTGTTTATTTCCAGTTAATTAATTCTAATTAGTTCTAGTGTCTTATCCAGAGAGTGTTTTTGTCAGTTCACAGCAGGTACACATGCAAATCTGTCTACAGTCAAGCATACAAATCAACAAAAATGGAGAGTAAAGTTTCCAATAACAGACGAATAATGAGTGAATATTTATTTGGGTTTAAATTATGCAGTTCTTTCGAGAAATCAACAATTTCATTTAAACTATGAAAGTAACTAAGCTGAAATAACCTTCAGAGGTTTCTGTCTCTTTTTTTCCTATTATCGTATTATACATGGTTCTTTCCAGGAAAGTTCCTAGGAATTTATTAGGAAATTGCAGAGCATGTTTTGTATGTCAAGTAGTCTTGAGGAGGTTCAACCTCTTATCCCTCGCTGAAATTCAAACGCTGGACATAAATGTCTAATTTCTGCGTTTTTTGACTTCCCACCACTTCTTAGTTCTGCATCGTTGCTATGGCAGCACCCCTCTGCGACTGCCCCAGAACCACCATGTGGAGGACGAGGTCATCAACAGCTCAACTGTCCTCTCCACCTCTCGACACTCGTCTGACTGCAGGTACTTTCCACAACTCCATCTTTTCATCTTCGCTGTTCAGATTTTGTCCAGGTCTGAAGATAAAAGCCTAGAAAGAAAGAAGGAAGAAATAGAAAAGAAAACAACTGTGCGTCTCACTTTGATCTCACGACTTCTTTGCCCTCAAACCACTGTATTATCAGCGGATGAAAAGAGAACCTTTCTTGTTCCTTCATCCTTTCTTTGACCCCCTTCTCTGCTTGTGGCGCACTCTCTGCCTCCCTTTCAACTGGTTGCATCATCCAGCAGCATCTGCTGCAAGCATGAACAGGGTTGGTCGAGGGAACAGAAATAAACCCGTCTGCCTTGAACAGAGTATTTCTGTGATGCCTAATACAATTGACTAGAAATAGAAACAGACATATAATTATTATATTTTGTTTGTGCTGCTTTTTCTCTCAGCTCTCAGAAAGAGGAGGATGGAGAGAGGAGAAAGAAACAGAGGACCTTTCAGTTTGGCTACGCTGAGCTTCCACGTTACACAGCCCTGGATGCTGTGGGATGGGTATGTCTTTTGTATGTCTCTACAGTTTCAAATGTAAAGACATATTTACTAGTATATCCTGTATGACTTTTTGGATTTCATCACTTCCTCAACATTTCCCAAAATATGAGATTGTGCTCACAGCATGACATTGTTCACGGTTGCTCACATATACTGCTTACCCACAAATATTCTCAATCTGCAACTAGCTGATTCATCCTTTAGCACCACTTGGTGGTCTCACTTGCTAACTGCTTTTAAAGTATACAGCAGCGATGGCCAACCGTGTTTAACCGAGAGCCAACTGTCTGGAGGTTTTCATCCAAATCAATCTCACACAGATGTTGCTGTAACCAGGTGTCCGGTGCATACAAATATGTTTCCTTCATAACCAGATTTCCCTGCAAAAAGTGTTTTTTGTGCGCATGTAAACGCACAAACTAAAGAGTTCGTCCCCTCTACTGAAAGGAGGGATCATCAGTGTGTTAAGTTTTAAGTTGGAATGAAAACCTGCAGACTGTTTGCCCTCCATGGAACATGGTATGTTAGTACCACAAGTAGCAGTGCACATCTCATGTTCTCATGACAGTGGAGCTAATGTTTCATGTTTCTCTACAGAGTGCCGCAGCAGTCCTGTTCATGCAGATCTGCAGGAGGATCCACTCCCGGTTCTCTTCAGGCACCGAGCCGAGTCCGATCCCCGGAGCCCTGAAAACACCCTCCACCCTGCACAAGTGTGGCTATCACGTCCTGCTGGAGATCTGTGAGTCCTTATCACATTATTGTAACTAAGAAAAAAAAAGGCCTACTGATGGTTCACCTTTTTTCATATCAACTGATGAAATCAATTGCCAAGATAGTTGTACACAACAGACATTTAACCATCTCACCCTTTTTCTAATTAATGTTGTGTGATCAGAATCCTGACTTTGTTTTGTTGCATCTGTCTGGGTTCTCCAGTGTCTAAACGTGATGTCCTGCCCAAAGGAAGGAGTGTGTTGTGTCTGCAGGAGGTGCCAGAGAGACAGAACCAAGATCAGTCTCCGGTTCAGAGCAGCAGCAGCAGTAGCAGCAGCAGCAGCAGCAGCAGCAGTAGTACAGGTGACGCCAGTCTTCACAGCAGCTGTGAGCAGGACCATCTGACTGCTGACTGCTCTGTCTTTGACCAGCAGAGGGCACCCCTGAATCAGGAATCTCCTACACCCGGTCTGTTCCGTTGTCTGTGCTAGTCATAGTTGGAAGATTGCTTAAAAATAGCATTTTTCTCAAAATGTTGTTAACATAGTGTTTGTGTGAGCATGAAAATAATAACTTTTTTTTTGCCTGACTCACAGACGAATCACTTCAGTCAGTATCCTGTGCTCTGCAGAATGATGCCAACCGAGACAACACAGAGACAAAAGATGCTAATGACAAGGTAAAAGTCTACCTTTTTTTTAAACAGAGCAGTGCATGTTTTCTTTATCCTTGCAAAGGGTTGACTGACCTGTCATATATTCTTGATTGTTGTTTTTTATCATCTTTTCAGGACATATTGTCTGATGAGGAGAAGCTGGCAGGAGCAGCACTGGACCTCAAACATGTGGGAGACACCAGTGTTCCCGTTATCCTCAACATCATTGGTAATGATTTATTGACACTGTTACACACCAAATTCCACACACTCATTCCTACTCAACACAATCCATTTTACTCAAACACAATGTCATATGTTCTCCCTTTTTAGTCTGGAAGTTTATTTGCTAAATGTCAAACATCCTCTTCTCTCTGTTTATGGCAGGTCTGGAAAGTGCCAAGAGTGAGAACTACGAGGAAGCTTTTACATGTTTTCTAGCTGCAGCTCAGCAGGGTTACAGCAAGGCCCAGTTTAACACAGGTGTGTGCTACGAGAAAGGCAGAGGAGTCAGCAAGGACAAAGAGAAGGTGAGAATCCAGAGAGCGCACTTAATTTTCTTCAGTGCTTCATCATTCTGAAAATCATAATATTTACTCTTCTCCCATATCACTAATTAGTCTGGATTTTTCTCCTGTGTATTTTCCATTCAAGGCTATGTATTACTACTGGCAGGCAGCAGTTGGGGGCCACAGACAGGCTCAGTACCGCTATGCAAAGCTGCTCCTGACCAGCAGGGGGCACCAAAGTTTAGAGGAGCTGAACACGGCCATCAGTTTACTAGAACAGGCTTCTGCAGCTGGACTCACCAAGGTAGAAATCATGACAAAATATTTGATCATGGGGCATGCTAGCACAAAGGGTCACAAATGAAAATAAAATGAAGGAAAAAAGAAAACTGAATACTTAAATTACACTGGAACTGTGCTTTAATAAAAAATAATCATATTGCTATTTGCGATGTTGTGTAGCTGTGGGTGTGCGTATCACTTGATCCTGGTGTATCTGGTGTAGAAGTGAACCAACTCTCCGTTTCTCTCCCTCTTCAGGCTCAGCTCTGCCTGGCCTCCGTCTACTCTCAGGAGTCGGTGAGAGATGGGCGCAAGTCTGTCCAGTGCCTGAAGATGGCAGCAGAGAGAGGAGTAAGAGCCCTTCTAGATGCTTCTAAAGTTTTATCTATGACTTTATCGCTGATCTCCTCACCCATTGTACCATCTCAGTCATTCTGCATTAGGAAACAGAGTATTCCCACCATCTCCGGCTTTTTGATATTTACAGCTTAGTTGTAAAACATCCTTACTTACATGTTTTTCCAACTTTCTGCTTCAGTTCTCTTTAAGTATCAATTATTATCACTATAAATCACTTTAGAGCTACTGCCTTGCTGAATGTCCCAGGGTTGAGTCTCACAGATCTTTTGTGAATGTTTTAACAGTGACATCTTCAGTTCTCTGCCCATACTACTATGTCTATTTAAGTTCCTGGTGTCAGTTTATAATGTGGAACATTATGTTGCCTTCCTGTCTCTGCACAAATGCCACTAAGTGAAGTTCTTGTACATTTAGAAGATTGTTCACATGTTTATTTTTGTTCATGTGCGCAGGACGCCACCGCCCTGCTGTTCCTGGGTCAGTGTTTTGAGAGCGGCTTTGGGGTGCAGCAGAACCTGAGGACAGCGATTGAATACTACAAACGAGCTGCTCGAGCAGGGAACAAGCAGGCTAAGAGCTTACTGACGCCTCCTAATGACACAGACAGTAAGGGTAAGCACACACGCTTAGTTGGAAAGATTCACATTTGTATTAGTCATTGTATTTTGCATTAGTGATGCACAGTTCTGTCTCCCTCTCCTCTTCAGCAGAAGATGCAGTGTTGCGCTCCATCCGTTCAGCTCCATGTTTCTCTGTAGCCGACCGGCGGCTCCAGTCGCCACTCTCCTCTCTGGCCAGTCGTGTCCCACCCTCCACCAGTCACCACGTCACCCTTCCTCTCCTGCCGCACTCCTGGAGCACCGGGAGCCTGTGTGTCCCCCCTGCGCTGTCCTCCACGTCTCTTCACCTCCACCCCCAAAGCACTGAGGGAGGAACCTGCCAGTGGACTGTAGGGATAGGGTAGTTGATCTGAGCCAGCACAGGCCAGACTGGGGAATGTATTTCAAAGTGCTAATGAAGTGAAAGGTCAGAGGGGGTAAGGTGTGTACATATTGTGTGGATTAGAGTAAATAGATTTTATACTTGGTCAAATATGTGAAGACATGTTAATATGTTTTTATAAGTCTGAAAGAGTTGTTGGATACAAGGTCTTACAATATTATGTGTGGAATGAGATATGGATGCTTTTCTATTTGTTTCTATACAGTACAGTTTGTCTATGTAATACAAGTTCTCCTGTGAGTATTAAAATCTCAGGTGGTTAGTTGTTTCTCTCCCTACTAATGTGGGATTAATGACAAAAAAAGAGGTTATTACAATATTGTCCTCTGCACACTGTATTGCTGGGTTTACACCTCTGAGACTGACAAAGTGCTTTACATTAATGTCATAACTTAACCTTCAATAATACAGTTTCTTAATAGGTGAAATGGTTCAGTGCTGTCTATCATTGTAAAAGAAGTTCAGAGGAGAAAAGAGGAAATAACTACATGTTTTGTGGTAGTACAACTGTTAACAACACAAATGCCAAAGTGAATTATGATGCACTACGAAGAGGGTGTACTACTGTTATACGCACATGCTACTTAAAACATAATAATAAAAAAAATCCTAAAAAGTTATTATATGGCTGTCTGGTAACTTTGTAAATATCATTAAAATTCACAACAGCATGTCAAGGAACAGAGTATTGTAAACCGTATTCACAATTAGTTTAATTTTAATCAATCAGTGCTTAAATATATTCTGTAGTGTATATTCTCTGTATGGAAATAACTTTACAGATGGTAACATTAGTTTGAGGACCACTTTGAGTCAATCCTCATACAATATTTATCTAAAGAGAACTAAACTAAAGTTTGCGTTCCCGGCACAGATGTGATCTTGCCGATCTAACACTGTAAGCCACTCATATGTCTTCAGACTGCTGCGTGTCGTGAGTCTCCGATGATGTGTGACTCCATTACCTGGGTAGCAGAGTGACACCGGTGGCTGTATCACGGTCGCGCCTCCTCCGTGCGCCGTGCGTCCTGCGTCCTCGGCGCTGATTGGCCGGCCGGCCGACGGCTCCACAGCGCCGCGCGGCTCCCGGAGAAGCGCTCTGGCGCAGAGAGGAAGGCGCAGCTTGGCCGCCAGCGAGCACCGAGCCGGGCTGGGAGGGCGGATGATGTGATGTGATCCAATACGGGCGGCCGGCTGCAGCGACGGGGCGGACTGGCGCTTAAAAAGCGACTCTCGACCTCGGCTCTGCTCACTACTGTGTGTGCGCGCGTGTGTGTCTCTCTGTGTGTGTGTGTGCCGTGTGTGCAGTGTGTGTGTGTGCGCCCGTCGCGGGGAGCGGAGGCGCAAAAAGCCCGGAGGCTGACCGAAGCGGTGAGTGGATGTAAATAGATGCTCTGGATCGGGATGCGCTCCCCTCCCAGTGCGGCGGTTGTGGTGGTGGTGGTGGTGATGATGGTGATGGGGCTGGATGCTGAAGATGTGCTGCGTCTCACGCATCGGCAGCTTTGCTTCCGCAATATTGGCACCTCCACCTATGCATCCTTCGGCGATGTGGCAGATTTGGAAGACGGTCCACCGCTGGGTCTGGTGCACCAGTCAGGGAGTTCACTGTGGTGGGAGCAAGAAACGGGGGGCTCGATTACTCCACCCATGACATCATCGACTTTTGCAAGTTCATTTCCTCCCCAGCCTCTGCCTTCATCTGTTGCGTTTCATTTCTAGAGCAGTGGGTGCAGTTCAGAGTTGAGGAGAAAGGGGCCTGCCATTACAAGGGAGTAAGTTGGTGGAGGGTGGGTTTCCTTGGACAGGCCAGGGTCTCCGTCAACATCTAGAAATGGTCTGATGATGAGTCTCCAGAGCATGTTATTGATGTGAAGTGATACGAATTTGATCCCTCCGTGTGTGGGGTGACCTTCAGGTGAAGACACTCTCGTCTGTAATTCTGCATAGGAGGCGAGCCGTCAGTATGAACAACTAGAGCAAATAATAAGGATCCGTGCTCCAGAAATAGGCTGGAGAGGGAACATTGTATTTTGTCTTTCAGCGAGCTTTATATGTGTTCATCCTTTTTTTTTATCATGCAATTAAATCTGCAGGAGAGGACATGACAAATTATAGTTGCCTTTCGTATATTAGTGTAATGCAAGCAACGCACGCGGAAGAGCGGCAACAGGACAAGTAGCAAAAGCGATTAGTTGATTGAGACGTTGTTTCATTAGTATACAGGTTGCTGCTGTCCTGTGAGCAGCTGCGAAAATCTCGCGCATCTCATGAATGACCTCTGCTGTTGGAGAGCACAACAGATTTATTGAGGGCAAACAGTTTAACTACCTCTGTGTGTTGACTGTGCCCCTCTGTCCGGCAAACTGCTGTGTCATTCTCCTCGCTTTCTCCCTCTAATAACCATCCTTTCTCCTCCACACTCCCTTCACGCCCTTCTCTTCGCCCCACTTTGTTCAACTAATGGGGATCTGGCTGGGCTGTCAGGGGAAAAGGAAAGTAGAGGCCGCTACCTCGGTCTAGATGATCCAGTTTGTCTGCAGCTCAGACATTATAAAAAAAAAAAAAAAAATAGAAGGGACAACGGGGAGTTGAAATGCTGTTTGCTCATTACTCTTTGTCAGCTTTTGGGGTTGTGTAAGGATGTCTAATTCATCCTCTGAGTCATGTAACATATGTCATGTGATTTTCAGCCTCAGTAGCTCAAGGCACAATTTGAACCTGTCTGTTTGAAAGCCTTTATCTCCAGCTTTTGAGGCTTTTCGCTTGGTATCAGTCATTTTTGACATCATCTAATTTTGAAAGGTTTTTATAAGCCCCAAAATCCAGAAAATGAATTTGAGGCCTCCAGACAATTACACAGTCTACTAGTTAAGGGGGTAACGAAAAAATATCGGTGTGTTTTGTATGTCTATCTCTCAGCGCAGGTAGTTTGTACCTGTTGACAGTGTGTTTGTGTCTGAGTCCCAGGCTGGGAGTGTGAGCGCAGATTCAGCACAAACAGTTGTGGTTGTCTGGCTCACTGGCAGAGGGACAACACGACAGCCACCCAGGGAGACGGGGAGCGGATAGGGGCCCCGCATGAACAAAGTGCACTGCCCAGGGATTCTGCACTCTCCAGAATCCTGCCTCTGTCTTTTCCCAAGATCTTGTCGGGCTTTAAAATCTGCTGTGTTTGTATTTTCCACGTTTCCGAGAAAAGGCGCCGATGATGACTGCAGCATTGTTTGAGGTGTGTGTGCGGCGGTGTGTGCGTGTGTGTGTGTTTATGATTGGGTCACAGGATGTTTATACATTAGGGCTTGCGTGCCTGGGCCTGTTTTCCCACCTGTATCTGTGTTCAGTTGTTTTATGAGTTTTCCACGGGGGTTGTGGCCAAATGAAATCATATAAAAACAGAAGTGACAGTGATGCAACCCATACGTGTGCCACGTCTTAAGACCATAACTATCCTCTGCCAGTGTCTTTGCTGCTATCCATCTGTTTGTATTCAGCATCACAGGGTTGATCCACCCGGAGATAAAAGCGACCCAGACTGGCTTACTGCTCAGCCCCGGCTTTGAAAGTCAGTCCTGGATGAATACATTGAGGGGTCTGAGTCACTCCCAGTATCATGCAAATGCAATCCAGCTTCATGACTTTGATGCAGTGTTTTTTTTAACACTTCAACAGTGGCACCTCATGAGTAAAAGGGGTGCAAGGCTGGAAAAGAGTCTGCAACATAGTGTATCAGTAGAATCCTCGAAGGCTGGCTGACGTGCAGCCAGAGAGCGCAGAGAGCGAGGTGTTTTATTGGCTTTATGTTCAGCTGTAACATCAGAGAAATGCAAATTAGAGAAACAGTACTGAGCGTCTCAACTTGATGATGTCACTCCTCTGTGATGATGCCAGAGAGACATGGACGACAACACCCAGAGAGTACCCAAGCCAGAAATATTATTAGTATTGTAGTTGAGTACAACATATAAGAAGAGGGGCCAGGGAAACAAAGCTTTTAAAAATATACTAACCCAGTAACCAACCATTAACCAGCCATAGAGATAAGTAGGCATAAAAGAAGCTTGCAACCACAAGAAGAATGAGTGTTATTTTACTCCGACTGACTGGCTCTAATCTCAGCATTCAGGCTCCGAACATGATATGTGAGGTCATGTTAAAATCTCAGAATCATAAAAACTCTGTAGTTTTTATAACCATTATTATCCAGATAAAGTCACATGAAGAGTCTATTTCATGTGACATATTAACTTTTAGTTTACTTACTTGATTGTATGCATTAAAGTGACAGATTGACAGAGAAATCTGGGCGAACTGATACATTGGCTGATATTAGCTCATCACAGATACAGTATACTGCATCAGTCACTACATATACGTCTGCCAATAAGTAGTAATAAATCGTAGCACAGAAATGCCAAAAACTTTAAAAACATATTTATAGGTTAATTTATGGTTGGGTATTAACAGGCACAATACGGTCTAATTACACATGATACATCAACAAGTGAAATCTGATGTGGAACTATAGATCAAAACCTACGACAAAAGTATCTACCTTGGGACTCCTGTTAACATCTTCCATCAACCATAAATCAAACTTAAGGGATCCTTATCAAAAATATTAATATATGATACTAATATGATCAGATTTTTGATTTTTTTGCAACAATGGTATCCAGTATCAGCTGGGCTATATCGTGTAACACATCAGGTTCATTTACATGACTTCTGACAGTGTGTCTCTTCTCTCATCAGCTCTATCACGGCATAGTATCTCCAGTCCGCCATGATGTCAGTACAAACTCCCCCTCTCTCCCGCTCTGGCTCCTCCCCCTCCAATGTGGGTCTGGCCAATCGCAGCGGCTCCACCGCCGCTCCTCCCACCTCTCTCAGCCTTCGCTCATCATACAACCAGCTGCTTGGGCGAGATGTCATCAAGGAGTCCATGGAAACCGGAAGTTCGGCCACCTTGCCAAAGAGCCGCCAGAGGTACGCAATGACCAGTGTGCGGAGTGCCATGGGGATAAGTGACAACTTGGCTTTGTCCTCTAAAAACCAACCTTCAACCAGAGGGAGGGGTCTCCCCACCAAGTCCTCCTCTAGTTCTGCCCTCTACTCCTCCTCTTCCTCGTCCTCGCTGTTCAATACGACCAACCCCAAACTGGCCAAGAATGGGGCCAACATGCAGCGGCGAGCTGAGAGCCAGCAGCTGGAGCTGAGCAGGGCCAATACAGAGGGCAAAATTCACAATGATCTCATCAATAACCCCAGTTCTGACTGGCTAGAATTAGGAAAAGACAACTCACAGCTGCCCCCATTCCGTCGAAGGACCAAGAGCTTCTTGGAGTACCATGAGAAGGGCTGGGATCCGGACCTGAGTTGGGGAAACAAAGAGGACAAGGAGGAGAAGAAGCAGCAGCCCTCCCCAGAGAAGGAGCAGGCCAGCCTTGCCAAGGAGTGGGAGAGCCGGAAGGAGGAGAAGCCCAGCATCAAGCACACCTGCCAGGAGGAGAAGGAAGAGGTGGAGCCAGTGGTGGAGGAAGAGGAGGAAGAGGAGGATGACCCCACACCAACACCGAGACAGCCCCTGCTACCAGTGGTGGTGGAAGCCCCTCTTTCCTCCACCTCTTCCTCTTCCACCAATAGCCCAGAGTGGGTCCCAGACAACCAGAACCAGGCTCCCGCCCAGGTCCGGGAGGAGCTCTGCGTCCAGGTTCAGGCTAGTCCACGCAGTCCTGCAAAGCCCCCTAGGAGCTCCCAGCCCCGGGTGATCAAGGTGGAGCTGCACCCCAACAACGAGAACCAGTTCCTTCAACAGTACCCACCTTCTTCCCCCAAACAGGCCCGGGCTGCGGAGAGGAACACCCCTACCAGGAACCGGGCACCCCCTGCCCTGTCAGATCCTGAGCCAGAGACTGGGCTCCCCAAAGTGGGCTTAAGGATGGATCTGACTCCTGAAACTCCATCAGAGGATGAAGACTCCAGCTGGACCACCCTGTCCCAGGAGACACCCTCTCCTCAGAGTCCACGGGAGACAGGTTCGATTTGTGTGTGTTTGTCTTTTCATCTGATCTTTCTTTTTTCTTTTTCATGGGCATTTCTGTGTCAGCCTTTAATCTTGCCTCTATTATGCCCTCCCTTCATCCCCTCATTTTCTCTCTCCCCCCTTCTACCACCTACAGACTGTCTGATCTGGAAATTTACCAAAAGCCTCTTCTTAAGCAAGCAAGTCACTCCAGCAATACTGCTGGAACCTTTGAGGCCCCTGTGAGCCATCTTATGGCGCAGAGAGTGATTAGGATGGACAGAAGGATAGGATACTGCAGATAGCAGGGTGTGAAAAAGGACGGAAAAAAGCGACAAAAACTCGGAGAGCTGGATTTAGTAAGCGATAAATACCAAGGATGTATGACAAAGCAATAGTTAGAAAACATGAGGGTATGGAGAGAAAAAGAAGAAGGCAGACAGGGGGAAAAGAAAACCAGGAGAGAGAGGAAGGGAGAGATGCTGTTGCCCAGTGGGTCCTACTATAGGGGATGAGCCCCGGAGTTGCCATGACAACAGAAACTAAGTAGGGACAGGCTGACCATCTCTGAAATGTACTCTGTCCATCCCTGTGTGTGTATGTGCATATGTCATGGTCAAATGTATCTTTGCAGTGCCCGCCTGCGTACTCGAAGCATCCCCGTGTGTATGTGTTTGTGTAACACTCATATGCAGTACATGTTTCTTTATCGCTGTCATCCATCAGCAGATGTATGGAGTGAGGGGGACCTGCCCCCAGGCTGGCGGGAGATCTCAGACTCATCAGAGGTCTATTTCTGGCACATTCCCACCGGCACCACACAGTACCACAGACCTGTTGCCTCTGGCAACCAACACACCTCTCCCAACACTGAGCCAGACACCGAGCCTGACCCACAGCTGGAAACGCAGGACTCCCTCAAGCCACCCAACGAGGTGAGAGGATCTACAGACCAAACACACCTCGTGGACAAACATGTTTATATTTAACTTAACATACAAACCTAGGTTAAACAAGTAACAGTATTTTTTTTATTTTTATGTCAACAATCCCCTGAGAGAATTCACTTTTTATTCAGCTGAATTTCACTGGTAATAGTGATATATTGTATATTGTCCATGGTCAGCAAACTGATAACAGTTTATATATAGATGCTTTAATCTGTTTTTCATCAGACAGAAGTCTATTATTTATTCAAGGCTAAGTTTTCAATGTTGTAAATGAGATTAGGATACCTGCTCATCCACACACACCATTCTGAGAAGAAGCACACTTTCAGCATATCTGAGGAAAATGGATATGTACTGATATTTTTTTTCAGATACGCTTGCCACATTTATAGCAACTATAATGGCAAAGCATGCACATTATTAATGAAGAACATATTATGTTGAGGCACATTTATCTTCAGCTTTAATGTCAAATGCTGAAGTCATGATTTGGGAAATTAAGTTTAAATTAAGTTATGCTATCCTCATAAATTGGGTGGCTGTGACATGTCTCTGCTTCCACTCTTCTATTGCATTTTAACAATGGCACTCTTCATTGAAACCCAAAATAATAAACTAATTGGTGGTAGCAGCAAGAAAACTTGCTTATTTGCAAAAACGGTTATTCTTATAAGAAAATGTTGAAAATAGTAGCTGGACAAAACAATAGTAACTCCAGGTCCACTTACTGGTCTAACCACATCTAACAGTCTCAGTGAGGCATTTCATGAAAACTCCATCTGCTGATGGACCGTGAGATGCGATTGAGAGCTCTGAAAAATCTAGTAAGTGCACCTTGAGTTAAGATTCTTTCGTCAAACATTTATGAAATTTGTTTAAAAAATGAGAGTAGTGATATGCAAAAAACTAATTTAACTGCTATAACTGGCAAATGTCTTGATGATCACTGATGACCACCGTCCTCTGTCTGTCTCTCTCCCACAGCGCCCCAGTAGTCTAATATCTGACAGCTCGGTGGAGCCCGTCCCCTCCCCCTCTGGCTCCTCCCCCTCCTCCTCCTCCTCCACCCCCTCCAATGATGTCACCTTTTCTGGACCAAATCTCAACATCACCACCTGCGCAGCCAACGTGAGACAGAGAGTCACATTTATTTGGGTGTTCACGTGTTGAAATTGTCTCTCTTTGTAAAAATCCAGATACATTTTTGTGATATTTTTTAATGATTCAATTGATTAATTTTGGTCTGAATGGAAATGTAAAGGAAAATCATTGATTGATTTTATTGTTTGTTATATATTATATATTACATATTCCTTTAATACAATAAATGTGGAGTTTCACATCACAGTAGCTACAAAATCTTCCATTCCTGGTCCAGCTTTTGTGTATAAATCACCCATCACAGTCACATATTAGCTTTGGTACATCTTGCATAGTCTTTAGTCCAGATTTTCCCCTAAAAGCTTGATGGTGTTATTGATATACCTCTGCTTTCACTGCCACATTTATTAAATTGAAATGAGCAGACAGTAATCTCTGTCCAGGCCAGTCTGAAGTGTGTGTTCAACAAAGATGAATATCTCTCATATTAAGTTAAAATGAGTATTGTCATGTTCCGTTATTACAAAGCAAATAGATCAAATAAGTTGGTAAAAATCAATATTAAAATCAGCCATTTACTGGTCTCTACCGCTGATGTTAGTCTCTGTCTGAATATCTGTCTGTCTGTCTGTTTTGCTCCAGGAGCTGAAGGACTATCCTGTCTATCCAGACCCCAGTCTTAAGGCGTTTGAAGGGGCTACCCTCCGTTATGCTTCACTTAAACTCAAGTAATACACACACACACGCTACAATCTAGAAATATGTCAAATTTGTAGTTTCTCTGAGTTTTTCCACTAGATTTGTGTAGCAAAACCTGTGCAGTGATGTTTTTTTCATGTACCACTTTGTGAAATATGACTCCACCGTGACTTTTTGTTATGTGATGTTTCTCTGCAGCCCCCCAGCCCAACTAGAGACAGTGGATCTCAACAATACCTTCTCCGATCCAGAGGCAATGGTAAATCATTACACCAACACACGCAACATTTGTGTATGAAATAACATTGTGACCAAGAACTGCCGGGATTTTTTTACTGGACAACATTATAAATATTCATTGACAATGGCTGTATTGTATCAGAGTTTTCAGACTAATACACAGTACTGAAGCATAATGTTTCATGATGATTTGTGTGTGGTGACCAGTCGGGACAAAGTTATAGACAGTTACGATTACAGGCAGAGGTCCCAAATTGTTTATAAGTGATAATTCAAATGATGATGATTGATATGATTTAATTTACAAACCAGTGTGGTGATTTACTGTAGCTTCCACAGACACTCAGCACCATTTGGATGGTATTCCAGACTCTCCATGAATTCAAATAATATTCAAATACTATTAGCAATCAATTACACAGTATAACACCTATAAATGTATAAATAAATATCAGCAAATCACATATTTGTTAATGAAGGGAAGTCCCCAGACTTTTTTTTTTTCAATGACGTAATGAAGCTGCTCACAGGCATCCAGTCCTTTCAACCTCTCTGTTTGTTGCAGTGCCACTCAGTGGTTACTTTGTGAACTGAGCTGTGGTGAATGTGTTTACAGCCAAACTACGTTTTGCTGGAAGAATAGTTTACAGATGGATGTGTGGGATGATTACAATGAAAGTAGTGGATAGAGGAATGAACTGAAGAATGGAAACCTAACCTATGTCTCTGGTTAGGTTTGGAAAAAGACAGACAGAGGGAGTAATCTTTTCTCAGACTGGCGTATCATCCGCCTGGAATCACAACAAAGAATGAAAATTGGGACGTTTGATGGAAGTGGTCGGTCCACCTCTGAGTAAACAAATTTCCCCATTATTGCAAAGGACACATTCAATTAAGCCTTCATTAAAAAGTAAAATGTTGCATGCTCTCTTTTGTAAGAAGGCATAAAGACAAATGAAGCCTCATATTTTAGACAAAAGTACCATGTAAATTAAATCACAAAGGACTGAAAATATTTCAAATTGAAGTGAAAGAAAAGCTTGAGATATTCAGATATCTCACAGGGACCCAGAATCACACGGGACAACTGTGGGAATTCAGATATGATCTCATGATATGTGAAAGTTTAATGAGGAAGAAACCAAGAGGGAATAGTATGGTCCGTGGTAGTGAGAGAGAGAGAGAGAGAGAGAGAGAGAGAGAGAGAGAGAGAGAGAGTTGTGGTAAAGAGAAAGAAAGAGAAAGAGATAAAGGAAGAGAGGAGAGGGGATGGTAATAGCTGCTGGCCTGAGGCAGTCTACACACATACAGACATAAAACACACACAGTCTTTCATATTTCATATCTTGTCTTCCCCAATTAAACCTCTCTCAGTTATTGCTCTGATGGCTGGCTTGTGATGGGACAGTAGCTGTCCCTACATACTGCACTATACCTCTGTAAGCAAAATTCAACTTTAAGTGGAACCTTTAATTTGAGTTACTGTGTCAGTATGTAATTATGTGTGCACTCTTATACTTGGGTTGAGTTTAAAATGAGAATCAAAATCATGTTTAAGATTGGGTTGATTATAGGGTATTGAATTTATTTCAACCCAACTCATTTTGTACATTTGGCCATGGTCTCTTTCAGTAATGGAGACGACCTTCTTACCAAGTAAATTACTGAGATTTGGGACAGTGGCGACAATGCTGTAAAGAAAGTTACCAGGGCAAAGAGCATGTGTAGTCAGAGGATCAGACAGGACTTAAACAAACCCACAGTTTAGCCAAATTTATTTGGAAGAGAATAATAAAAGTGTACAACATAATTATTACCAAAACTGATTGTTTGTCCTTATCCATCACAGTTTCCAGAATGATGTACAGTGCACACACATAGTTTTCCTGCGCAATTATTGATTATTTCAACATTTTGGGTGATATGGTTGCCTTCAAGCAAACCAAAGGGCTAAATTCTGGCTTGTTTATAACCTGTCTAATCATTTGACCACTCTTGTTACACCCCCCATGAGACTTGAATGTATCAATTTTCCCTGTTATGAAATCTCACCAATTATTTTTGTGAGCACAGTCTTTTCATAACTGACAAAATAATAGCCCAAACTACTTAAACAAGATCTGAGCGAAATTAAACAATGTGTCATTAAAAAAGTCATTTCCAGTGCGATCTCTGGGCTGGGTGGAGATGGCAGAGCAGGACCTGTGTGAGGGGAGGAGCAGTGTGGCCGTGCACCACTGTATCAGGCAGCTGTCCTACTGCAGGAGGGACATACGAGACTCGGCCGGTGTCTGGGGAGAGGTCAGTGTGTCAGCAAAGACAGACAGTTACATACAATATTCAGTATGTATACTAGAGTGGGGTGGCTCCGGACTTTTTTGGCTTGTGAGCGAAACACAACACCTTGTCACAGTTTGCATGTTTATGAAGTTCAACCAAAGACTGATTTTCCTTTTCAGTTGCTAATGGTTTAATAAAACGAAAAATTTAAGAAGAAAGAGTCCTTTCTTCTATACTTATATGTGAATTCAATGGACTTTTGCTCCTGGCTGATAACAAACCAAAGGGTTTTAAGAGATTTAAAAGGAAGACACTGAGTAGAGGTCATTCTTTCCTTTGTTTTGCTTTTAGTTTTTAGAAGCCTAAAGAGTTCAAACTATCAATTATGTCACATAAAAAAGCACGGGTTAGAGAAATATTGGAAAAAAATGAATATAATTTGAGTAGCAGAAATATGTTTTTAATCACCTTTTAATGACCTTGCAACCCAACTCCATGTTGTGTGCACAAGCTGTAGTAGATCCTTGTTTGTGGTCTTACAGGGTAAAGGGATGCTGCTGGTGCTTCAGGACCGCATGTTGACCCTGGTTGACCCAGATGATCGCAGCCTGCTCCACTCTCAGCCAATCAGTAGCATCCGTGTCTGGGGCGTTGGCCGAGACCACGACAGGTAGGCAGACAAAACAAACGCCCTTCTCCTGCTGTGAAATCTCTTTCTGTGGTTGTTGCTACGGGGTATGCTATTTGATCACGCTGTTACAGCAAGTGTATTGTTTCTTCTTACATTCGAATGAGATACCAACAAGAACACTCACAAACATGTAAATCATGCTAGAAACATACAACATAAGCGTGCGAACACAGCACATAAAACACTGTAAAATGCATGTGTGGAACATTCTCACTGTTAGAAGCTGATTCAGGAGTTTTAACTAGACAGTTTTACCAGTCAGAGATTGGAATCAACCTCATTATTATTTGATGCATATTTGCACAAACCGCATTCAAAACCCCATAATTATGCTCATTGCTCCATGTTTCCATTCCAGACTTGACCATAGGTCATTTAGCTCTGTCCCGTGGTCTTATCCTTTTAACTATTGAGCTGACAGTGTGCTGAGGCTAGCACCATTACTAATTGTGGGGACAAGCTATGCCCTCATTGATATGGGCCCCTCAGGGTTTCCATCGGCCCACGGAGCAACCCTTTCAAACACTCACACAAAGCCTATACACATCTGGAAACATTAGTGCTGA
This sequence comes from Lateolabrax maculatus, assembly GCA_031216445.1. NCBI lineage: Eukaryota > Metazoa > Chordata > Actinopteri > Acropomatiformes > Lateolabracidae > Lateolabrax > Lateolabrax maculatus. The sequence continues at coordinate 14,892,792 of CM062206.1, forward strand.
TATAATATACATACATGCATAGATTTAATATGTATGAGAGGTTGCAGGCTCATTTGCATGTGTGCATATACCCATGAAAGCCTTACGTAAACACGCCATCCTGACCCCAGTGGCAGTCTTGTGAGAATCTGTTCTTAGTACTAAATGTTAAACCACTAAGCGCTAAGAAACTCCGGGAGGTTCACTTTGGAGATGTGTCACACAATGACTGTACAAATGAGAGGAGTGGTGGAAGTTTGCAGTCCAAGAAGCTGTCTGGACCTGACCTGTGTAATCAGCTGTTAAGAGATTGGGTGGAAATGGAGTTTAAAATAGCCGCCATGTAAAAGGCTCGATCTCACTGCACTCGCCCGTACTCACAGTGTCTTGTTACCATGTCTTTTTCTTATTTCTCTCTTCCTGTCTCTATTTCTGTCTTCCTCTTTGTCTTTTAAGAGCTGCCATAGTCTCTTTCACACACAGAGGGATGCTGTGGGATGCTCCGTCCCACTCTCCATTTCTCCCTCCTGTCTTTCTCCTTTTTTCCTTCCCTCAACAGCAGCACTACCATAACGTTAGCTGTGTGTGTGTATGTGTGTGTGTGTGTGTGTGATCAAGCAAAGAGAGGGAAAAATAAAAAAAGAGGGCCCCCCCCCACCCTCTTCCGTCTCAAAGGACTGAGAAAACTTTTCAGTGGCCTGTCTCTGCAGTAATGGATAAAGCGTGTAGTAGAAAGAAGACGGGAGGGTCGGCCCAGGCTAGCTCTCCCTCTTATCCTTTTTCCCCTCACTCCATCTCTCTCTCTCTCCCTGACAGCATTAAAGCTCTGTTCATCCTCTCCTCCCACCAGCACTTAAAAATCTGCAGTTTACACTCTGCTCTCCTCTGTTCGGCTTCAGGCTCATGACTTCGGATGTGCTATAATCCTACCCTGGCTAGGAGTGCGTATGACTTAGAGGATATTTGATGCTGTGAGACCACAATGCACTTTCTCTATGCAGCACATTGTTTTATAGTACCAGCATCTGAAGAGAGGGATGGTCTGTGCATACGTGAGACAAGAACACATTTTACCAGAGGCTGGAATAGCTAAGTCCTGCCACTAGAGTGCACTATAATCAAAGTCTAGGCATTCAGAGAACCTGATCCAGTGCAACTGAGTTTTCCTGTCCATGTGTACTTTTGGTCTGGAGTTGTTTTTCGTGGTTTGAGCTAACCTCTTAGTTTCAGTTTAGGAAAATGTTAACTCTACAGGATACAGTAATAACTAACCCAATAGTGTGCAGTGCACAGTGAGTATATAGAAAGTTAATGGCTGAGAATGCATAGTATGAACTATTGATGTAATTAACATTTTGTATATTCAGGATGGACACAGGATAAACTGTTAAGAAACGTATCTGCTTATCATGAATTATTGTTTTGTTGTCTTTTATCAAAGCAGGAAACTGATTAGATATTAACTTTGGCCTATGGGGAATGTGTGTTTTTTTTATTTTTTAATTACTGGTCAGTTAGTGAGTGTCTCTAGGGCTGGTGCTGTGCTAGTGGACTTCAACAGTGTTGTTCTTTAAAACAACAAAAATCACCAAAGAACTTTAGTGTGTTTGTGGTAGCAGAACATTTCAAAATGGAACAGAGAATTTGAACGTTAAGCTAAAGAAAGGGCAGGGGCGAAAGAGAGACAGAGATTTTTTACATGCATGCATGGAGCATACCTCAAAGTAAAGCTCCCTTTGCTCTCTCCATCCATCTCTCTTTCCGTCTGCTGTCTCTTTCTTTATCCGTCTAACTGAGGAATATTCCCAGTCTTGTCCTGAATGTTTTCTCTCTCTTTCTCTCTCTCTCTCTCCCTCCCTCTCTCCTTCAGCTTGATTCAATATGAATGAGTCCCCGTGTCTCTTAAGCCGGGCGGGACGAAAGGGGGGGGGGGGGGGGGTTAGCTCCTCGATGAAGTCATGAAGCTATATCTGGAGCACTCAGCAAGTCTGACTATGTGCACACATATGTGTGCGCATACACATTTTGCATGTACGTGTTTGTGTGTGTGTGTCCAGTGTGTGTGTGCACGTGGGGCCTGGATTGATGAAGTCATAGGTCTATATCTGGAGCACTTTGTTTGTATGTGTGTGTGATGGTGAATGAGTGGGTGTGTCTGTGTTTTCCCCCACTTCTCCATCCCCTCGTTCTGTCTGTGGTGCTCTTGCGCTATTTCTACTCTTTGTCTCCAGCGCTCTTTCTGTCTCCCTCTTGTGCCATTGGTTGCACAGCTTTGCCTCTTCTTCTTTCTGCCTCTCTTTGTTTGTCCCGCCATTGCGGGGTGTAAGCCTTCCCTTTTTTTTTTTTTTTTTTGCTTCAGTAAGGCAAGAGAGGGAGAGACAAAGATAGCAGCAACTGAGGAAGAGAGAGAAGCTACTCAAGACAAACAGGGAGAGTGCAGGAGAAAAAAAAAAAAAGAGTGGCGGCGTTTTTGAGAGCGAGTTGGGTATAAAACAGAGCGATGGAGAGCCAGCGAGCGAGGAGGAGGCAGTGCGTGCTTGCATGATCCCTGCCTGCTCTGAGCAGGACACGGCAGGACTTTGCCGGAGACCCTCTGGACCGGGCGAGCGAGGCAAAGGGAGCCAACCGTAGAGGGAGATAGGGAGAGAAAAGGTGTAGCAGAGGGAAGAGGAGGAGGAGGAGGAGGAGAGGGAGACGCAGGGGGAGGGGAAGGGAAGAGGGAGAGAAGAAGGGGAAGAGGAGCCCCAGAGGATTAAAAAAATAGAAGACGGCAGACGGGAAAAGATTTACCCCCGGGTACCACAGGCGGAGGAGCTGTAGCAATGTCACCGTGGCGGAGGAGCTAACGAGGCAGGGAAGTAGTCGTCTGTAACGGGGCGAGCATGTCTGCCTGTGTGAGTACCCCTATCTCTTATTCATTCACTCCGCCAACTCTCCCCATCCATCCATCCATCCCTCTACTTACAGTCACCCATTGCCGCCTCTCTGCTTTCTCAACATTACCCCCTGTCTTTCTCCTCTCTTCATTCGATTTCCACCTGCTCTGCTGTGTGGAGGACACAGCGCACAGCTCCCAGCCCCACTTTCATTCATTAGCTTTCCCTTTATTTTTTTTTACACTCTCGGCCTCCTGCTGTGTGTTTTACTTCAAGCTGTGTACTCTCTCTCTCTCTTTCTCTCTCTCTCCCTCTCTCTCTGGCTAGCTGTCAGGTGTAGGGATAAAGGCTGGCAGCAGCCGGAGTCACAGAGACATGAACAAGATGTTCAGGGAGCCAGATAAGAAAGAAAAATTGTAAGAATTATAGAAAAAACGAGAGATGAAGTAAGCAAAGGGGGGATTGAGAAGGACAGGATTAAAGAGTCTGGATGTGCTGCGGGGATTTTGTGTGTCACGGCTGTTTGGAGCTGTTTGATATGGCACTTGGGTTATATATGTGTGTGTATGCTGCAGAGCCAATATATTACTGTTTCTGACATATACATCTTGTGCTGCATTCTGAATTTGTTTAAGTGAGGATACATACCTATGTGAAGGTGTGTGTGTGTGTGTGTGTGCGTGCATGATAAATGCCTTCACTGTATGCATATGTGGCATTTCCCTCTTTCTCCTTGGGTATCTACTAGAACAAGCAGAGGAGGTGGAGAAAAGTGGAGGATGAGGGATGAGCAGGGAAACACTAAGCGAAGAACAAAAAGCCAGAGTGAAATGATTTATAACGTCAGGGGGGCAGGTCCTGCTTGTGTTCATGTCCTTGGCGTGTGACACTTATTAGGCCTGAGACAACACTGTTTTAAAAGCTGAGGATGCGAGCCACTGTGGTATACGCCTTTTAATAGTGTCTCTGTTTAGCCCTGATGTCCGCGTGTGTTTCCTGCCATTGAAGTGAACTGTCGGTACACACACAGACTCCACATTTCATTCATATTCATTAGTGGGCAGCAGTGGGGCTTTGCTTGCTTATTCCCTCCAGGTCTCACTTATTTCCCCCAATGCTGACCTTCTGTTGACAGCTGTGGCCTGTAGAAAAGGAGGGAGAGGAGAAGCGAAGAGTAGAAAAGAGAAATGAAGAGAAGAGACACGCAAGCCTCCAGTATCATTAATAATTTAATGCTGAACACACTCAAACGATCACCTCCATTTATGTCAATGAAGTGAGTTTGCATGTGCAGGTTTGGGTTGCGGCAGTCACTCTTCCAGCCATGACGTGCCAGTGGTCCCACCTTATTTGCTGATGTCAAGGCCCCCGGTTACCTCAATTAACATGCGAGGCCCCTCTGACGGCCCACAGGGACGGAGCCCAAACACCTAGAGCCACTCGATAGACGCCAGAGTGATTGATGGCCTTTCCTCCCCACTCCTGCTCCGATCTGAGCCCTATACCAACCCTCTCTGTTTCCCTGCGAGTCATCGCTCCTACACGTCAGCTCCCTCCATCTTCCCACAATCCATCACTCCCACTTCCCCGCACACATACACACACTTCATGTCGGGGTATGTCCACCCAGCCTCCCAGAAACTCTTATTCTCTAAAGGGTCATTATGGCAGGAGCTGTGTCCCCGATCACTCTCCAGGCCAGAGTCATAAGCCACACACACACACACACACACACACACAATTACAAACAAAGACACTCAGGCATACAAAAACCTTAAAAACGCACAAAAATTCCTACCTTCTCTTTTACATTTACTCTCTCACCATCTCTCTCTCTATCCCTCTCTCTCTCTTACATTAGCATTGTTAGGCACACCTGCTGTAATCCCTGTCTTCCTGACGGATTACTCCTCCTGTTCCTCCTATAGATCCCCACCCTTGTCCCACCAGCCAATAAATCTCCTCCCGATAAAACCCTCACTGGTCCCGGCCGCGTGAGGTGATGCTGATGTTCGCTGATCATACAGGCCTGAACACAGCGGGACGCTGGCGCAGTCAGTGTCTGCCCGCAATCAGTCCATCTATTCAGACTACAGACGGCAGTAGTGGCCGCAGACTGTTTAAGATGAATATATTTGAATACTCAACATGTTTGGAAGTGCTTGGTGTAGGTTTTGGATTATGTTTTCAGTGGGGGAGCTGTTGATGTGCCTAGCAGAATAAATGTATTATGTGGTAAATTAATCTCCCCTTAGTTATTTCAGGATCAATATCACACTTTATTCAAATACAGAGTGTATTTGAAGGTTCACATTTATCACTTTTCATGGTTCTGATTCAAAATATTTCTGTGGCTCAGGATCAGACTACTTTTACTCACAAATCAGTGATTTGCAAATGGGTGGATGGATGCTTGAATTCATCGACTAATCCTTTCATCTCTAGTTAGAAAATATACCTGTTCTTGTCATTTGGGTGAGCTGACCCAAACTTCAGCATATCCACTGTAAGCAGAATGAGAGAGAGACTGCTAATTACTGTATACTGTGTGCATGAAACATAATGATTTATGGCACATGTAGCTAATTAGGTTACATGCATACAGTATGATCCAAACTGCACTGTGAGTAGAGCTTGGAATAACTCTACATTAGCTCGACACCAAATCCCTGCACTATCCCACACACTCTCTTATCTCTCTCTCTCTCTCTCTCTCTCTCTCTCTCTCTCTCTCTCTCTCTCTCTCACACACACACACACACACACACACACACACACACACACACACACACACACACACTAGTAAGATACATGAATGGGGGCGTCTTCCTGAAGTGACATCTCACTGAAGCTTTGTCTCCGTCGAGAATAACGGCGCTTGTGTACAAAATCCCGCGCACACGCACACACACACACACACACTCTCCAGAGCGGTGTGATGTATAAATGATCAAGAGCGGAGAGAACAGCAGGACATCATCTTTCTCCCGATCTCGCCCACCCAGAATCCCACTTTCTCCCCCTCATCCCTCAATACCCACACACCCACTGTCTGTCTTTCCATCTCGCCCACCCACCCACCTATCTCTGCTCTTAAATATGTAATGAAATACGATGACTGTTGACACATGGGTACGATGTGTGCCTCCACAGATCGTTGCCCCTCCCTCCCTCATTTGCCTCTCTCTCTCTGCCACAGCGAATGTTTGGAATTGGGTCACAACATAAACTGGGGTTGTGTGTGTTTCTCCCCTTTAGTAAAACACAATTTTCCCATCAGCTTTGTAAATCTTTGGGTTTTCTTAGAAATGATGCAGAGGAACTGGGGGTGAATCAAACTGAGGCATCGCTGCTGCTGTAAACAACATCAACTGTCTGCTCAAATCACGCAGGCAGCGCCGAGTGCCGCGTACGTCGTTTAATGCACAGTAGACAACAGTTTTATTTTTATTTCGACTTGATTTCGTCCTAGTTCTTCGCTGCCTGTGGCAATATTGGTGATTGTGTGTGTGTGTTTCTGTTTGTCTGCCTGTGAGTGTGTATGCATGCTTGGAGAGATAGTGTGCGTGTGATGCAAAGAGGGCCTCCTCCTCTTTCGCTGTGCCCCCTGGCCCTGGGTGCTCATTTTGCTGCTCATCTTGGTGCTGTAAACAAGTTTACAGTGTAGAGAGGTAATTACGCACAGACATTCTACATTAGGCCTAATGGCTGTGGGCCATGACTAATTCACCAGGTCGCAGAGGGGTTTACTCTGCTCAGTTGTCACATAGGCTTGAAGTACCTCAGTGCCACTGGACTGAAGAAGTTTTACTGTTTTACTAGTTACCTGTTTCTTGATGAGCAGTGGCCAGGTGCAGTAACTCTCTGAAATCTTATATTTGAATAAGCAGATGATTCAACTGTCGTTAAGAAACTACTCCTGCACACAACTACTTCTAAGACCACAGTATGTCATTTTTACATTTTGTTTTCTGTATGGATTCAGCAAATGCAATGTAACATTCTCATTAGTGAGCTTTCACGGTTCTGGTTGGTGAATTTGTGCAATAGTTATTTTAGCTGTTCCCCCCTGATTCCAGTCTTTATGCTAAGCTAATTGCCTCCAGCTCCATACTTGATGCACAGACACAAGAGTGGTATCACATTTTTCATCTAATGCCAATTTAAAATTGGAGCCCTTCAGATACATCAGTAGGCCGCTTTCGCCTCAGAGGGCTTTACAATCTGTGCAACATATGACACCGTCTATCTTTAGACCCTTAATTGAAATAAGGAACAACTTCACACCAAAAAAAGGGAGAAACTTTGGGAAGCAACAAAGGAGGATATCCTTTTTCTTTACGGAACGGCTGTCATGGATACAGAGTAGACAGAAGTAAGTACAAAGATGTAATATTAAGAAGGCAATGACAAGTGTATATTTCAACCAAAAAATGTTCTGTTCGGTACATATCTTAGGCACATAAGGGATCCTTCAAACATGATTTATTTCTGTTAAAAACCCCAAATTCACCAATATATCTTTATCATCAATGGTCTGAGCCTCAAAAGTCCAGTATTGGTCAGGTTCTAATTAAAATATTGGATATCTCAGCATGCTATGGACACAACTGTAAATACCCGATAGTGCAGTACTGTAAAACTAAGCCAATATCTGTCAGCCGCTCTGTACAGTCCTTTTAATGGCATCTCTTCCTCCTGGTTTTATCTTTGAGTTTTATTTGGCTTTTTATCAACATATTCTACATTCCATTACAATAAACTACAATTTACATGAGCAACATTCACTGTTTTCTGCAAACACAATTATCAGCACCCAGGGGTCCAATTTTTAAAAACAGTTTCCTCACAGCAGTGTAATGCAATGTTTATTGATTATGGACAAATGAAAATGGGGGATTTTCCGGCCGAGTACACGTAGATTAAGGTCCATTAACAGAATTTGAATCAATCAAAATAAAAACTAATTTGTAAGCCTTGACAACAGAAATGTGTCACTTTTTCAGCACTTACAAAGGGAGCTTTAGGGAGGATTTTCTTTTACTGCTTGTAATTTCCCTAATATTATTATAGCTGTCATTGCTATGTGTGTTTACTCTGCCTTTGTACTGATTATGTTATTCAACCTAAAGAAATTGAGGAGTGCTTTGCTTTACTGGAAATGATTTCACGCTGCATCAGGTTTTTAAGTAAGCTTATAAAACAGTCTCACACAAAAAAACAGCTTTTTTAAAAAAAAAAAAGAATAAGTGGAGGGAAACAGCTGCTAAATATAAATATACCTCAAGGTGTTTTGTTATTCTCTTTACAGTGTGATGAAAGGGCTTTCCTCTAAATCACCAACCAGCTGCTCCACTCTAGTGTTGCTCTCACTTGTCACAGTTTTACATTAAATCTCACCGTGAAACTGGATCAGATACACGGCCACTTTGGACTGAGGCCAAAATCACATCGCTGTCAGCAATCATAGAGATACCAGTTCAGTTGCAATCAATAACGTAACATATTTACCCTTACACACACACACACACACACACACACACACACACACACACACTGTACACACACACTGTACACACACACCTGGCCCTCTCTGCTTCCCCATCTACTTTCTGCTGACAGGAGAGTCACAAGAACTTCCTCCTCAGACATTTCTAATTAGCCTTTGCCTGTGCAATTAGTGTATGTAAGTTCATTAGCATAGCGGTCGGCTCTACCCAGACACTCTGTAAAGCTGTTTGATAATTGAAGCCTGTGTGAAGCGTGTGTGATGCCATGGTGCTTTATGTGTTTGTGTGTGCGCGTGACAGATGGTTTGGAGAGGACACGAGTCTCTGCTGAGTGATACTGGAAGCTGCAGAGCAGGGGAAAGTACGGCAGATCAGGCTGGGGACTACTTACATTTGTGTTGTTTTCACTGCCTCTTAAAAAGCCTCTTTTACTGCAGCAATTGTGGACACTTTAGTTTTATTACGCCGTTTTAGCACCTGAAGATGCATAGTTAGTCGTTATTCTCTATAAAGTTTTCTCTGTAAAGAAACTACTTAAGTTTAAATAATACATTATTATCAGTGAAGATAGTGTTTTATCTAAATGATTGAGCATTACATTTGCAAATTGTAATGCTTATGGCAAAGAATGAAAAGGGAAAAAACACTACTAAACACTTTTACAAGCAGTTTTTTCTGATGTCCCTCCATTCTTGCGCCTGTTTAGTTGTTTACTGTTGTAATTTATTTATTTTTTATAGATAACTGGTCAAAGGTAAACAATGTGACATCATGTGGAGTTGGGGTGTAAAGTGCAGCTACTATCTGTATCTGTGTATTCACACAAATCATGTAGGATTATTTGTATTGTGATTTTTACTGTGAATAGTTTACCCTGTAAATTTGTTTTCTACTGCCATTTATACTCCTCATAGTATGTATAAGTTAGGTACTCACAAAACATAGGTGGAATAAAGTGTCAATAGAAAGAAAGCAATCATTGACAAAAATCTGAGAAGCTTTCTTGGTCATTTTGTACGCACTTTGACGACAGTCCCTAACTTCAACTCGTCATCCTGGCTCATCATAGCTCCAAACTGCATCAAATCTTAGGGACCATATCTCAAACATGAGTGGGAAACATTAGGGTTTTGGTTGCAGCTTTCTTGCATTTACACTAACAATAGTCTTATTTCATGCAGAAATCCATTATAAAGGAGGCAAACACATCAATTTCACAACCAACCTCAGCATCAGCAAACCGCAGTGTTTTTTATTTAAAATTATTTTCACATTTCTTCTTCTAATATTTGTCAGTAGCATTTTTCAGCAGTGTATGATATTCCTACACCTTATTTGGTTGGCTTTTCATCATTGCAGGTATATGGGATGTGAACATATAACAAGAAAAAATGTGGGAATTCAACAAGCGTTAGATATCACAAACTTAAAACCATGTTTATGTATGCAGGGGTGGGATTTTCCCTCAACTGTACATATGCTAATGTTACTACTACACACAGTGCTGTTAGAACTACTGATGGTGGGTGACTGCAGACACTGACTGCTAAGAGTGACTTTCTCAAACCCAGTTCACCATACATCCGCAGCCATGACCTCATTTAATCTCCAAGTTGTACGCATCCTCTCCAGCCGAGCCTGCCTCACAGCCATCAGGATCAAAGAGAGATTGGTAGTAGTGAGTCAGTCATCCTTTATTCAGCTCTGGAAATTACGTGGAGCACACAGAGAAAAAAAGAACACATGAGTGGTGGGAGCCCTGCTTTAACTCATCTCTCTGCTTTGGTGCTTTCATACCTTTCATCTCGTACCTCTTTTTACCTCTCTTTTTCCTCTCCACCTCATCCTCCACCATCCAGCCCCCAGTGAGTCTCACACCTCGCTTCCGTTCCTCTCTAATACACTCCCACCTTTTCGTTTTGGTTTTCTGGCCTCCTGCTTTTATCACTCTCCTCTCAACATTTTGTCTATCCATCCTCTCTCCTCACTTTCCTGCAAAAAAAAAAACTCCCTACATTGCAGATGTCTATGTGTCATTCATCTTCAGTTGTTGGTTGATTCACTGCCTGCCTGTCTCTACAATGTGTCACCCCCTCTTAACAGAGGTCAGTTAACAACTCTCTCTCCTCTTTTTCCTCTCTTTCTGTCTCCACACTAGGCCGCTATTTATGTGTGAAAACGACCTGTGTCCATACTTGTTTAGGTTGTTTTTTCACAAAGATTTCTGTCTACACTAAAATGCCAAATCCTTAGGAAAATTACAAAATGTCTTCTTTTTCCTAATTTGGTCAACAAACTATAAAATATTGCATCATAGCAAACATTTCAACAGGTGTCTGCAGGGCACTGAGGTCATGCCCTTGGTAATATTTCTGAAAACAAAGTTTTGAATAAAATGAAAGGAATTTAGTGTTCCCCACCAGGGAATTACATGCATACCATAGGTATTACATACCTGGAACCTGTGCATACTGTACGGAGAAAGAAATTGCAAAATACATATTTGAAGAGTTAAATGGGTAAATAAAATAGGTATAAAATAGTTAGGTTTTTTTGTTTTTTATCTCTAAAAATCGTACAGTGTGGCTGGTCAAAAATCTCTGTATGAGTGTATGAGGTTTTGTAGGGAGACTTGTGACTTTATTATTTCTTCATCCTGTCCACAGCCCTGGGTTTGAGACAGACTGAGTTGGTTACCTGGTTAAATCTCTGTTCTTTCCCCTCTTGCTCTCTGACATTACCTGGCTGGCTTAGTCTCAGTCTTGTGCTGTCAAATAGGTCCGTGTGATCATGACAATACTGTAAGTGTTTTGGGCGGTAGGAGTCTGTTCTGGGTTTGAATCAGGTGTGATGTGGTTTTTACATCAGTAATAAAGCATCTGTAACACTTTCAGTCTGACACTGACATGCAAACTAGTTGGAGATAAAGAAGAATGGGGTGGAGTGTCGCGGTAAATGGAGAGCAGCTTTTGGGCCATTCAGAATTTTGTCACCAAATTTCCAATTCATCCGAAGCGGCTGGCAGTGAAACAGCATGGAGTCTCAGTTTGAAACGGAGTAGAAGGAAGTAGAATGGGAAGTAATGGGCTCAAAAATCATGAATGAAATTCAAACAGAGAGAAAGAGATGCATTTTAACACGGCATGTGCAGACACATTTACATGTGGCAAGTTGGAGTTTTTAGGCAGTTTATACATGTGTTGCTTCAGCCTCCATATGTTCCTGTGTGTGTGTTTGGTGTGTGTGTGTGTGTGTGTGTGTGTGTGTGTGTGGGCGACCACCGGCTGTTTGGAGAGCAAGTTGAAGCAGCAGCTCTGATGCTCTGACTCTGAAGATTCCTGTTTGAAATAATCTGCCAGCTGCTACCACACACAAACACACACACACACACACAGACAGAGAGAGAGAGAGAGAGAGAGAGAGAGAGAGAGAGAGAGAGAGAGAGAGAGACTGCTTCTTACTAAGTGGATCATCAAAGAATCAAAGGCAGTCGATGTTTGAATTAGCCCTCTGTTCTATATTCAGCCTGTGCCTCCTTTGTAGTGTTCCTGATAATGGAGTGTCACAGACTCTATGGGAGAGAGCGACTGTGATGAGTTACACTGTTGATATGAATCATTCTGTGTTGCATCGTTTTTTTCTTTTTTTGGGCTTCTCCTGTCGTGGAAAGAAACGAGAGTGAGTGGAAGAGTGAGAGATCGAGAGAGCTGAGGGAAGGGAGAGGAACATTAAAGAGCGAAAGCAAAGAGAAGGATGAAAGAGGTAGGAAAAAAAGGTAGAGGAAAATAAGGGAGATGTTGACACATCTAAAAGGAAAGGTGTGCTGTGTCATAATGTAGCGGAACGCTAAGCCAATGAAATGAAATGTACACAGAACCGAGGTCCAGTGCACACATACAACACACACAAACACACAACATACACACACAACATGCACACACCTCTTCGGAAGACTCTTGATTGAAGTGTAATAGCATTGTGTCTGTTTCTGTGTGTATTAACATTGCTCTCGTTTTTCTTCCTTGCTTTCTCTATCCCACATTTTTCTTCCATTTTTTTAATTTCCGTTTTCATATCTTGCTGTAATGTAATACAATTTTCTCATCCTTCCATTTTTCCCGTCTCTTAATTTCCCACCCCACTTTATTTCTTTAACTCATTTCACTCAAACTACTATTTACTATTTTTCTCCACCACCCACCTTTCTATCTCATTTTCCCCGCCTTCCCCTCTCGCTTCCCTCTGCTTCCCGGGACCCAGAGAAAGGTAATTGCGCTTTGTGGTGTGCTCAAGTGTGATCGTGCGTCTTCATTGTTTTCAGTAATCGTTGTGTCAAGACTCCCACCCCGCCCTGTGCAATCACATCTGTCACTTCAGGCAACCAATCAGTGGCTTTGCTTCGCCCAGAGTCACTGTTGCTCTTTACAGGAGCGCAACAGCAACTACTGAAGGTCTAAATCACTGGCGTTAAATCATCAGCGAGCCAGACTGGCCACAGGCTACTTCCTATTAAGAGTTGCATGCTGTTTTATAGCATTTTGATCCCCTAGAGAGGGTACAGAAGTCATAAAAGAACCATTTGTAGTATGCGAGGCGAGGCCACTCATGCTGCTTTGGTGACACACTGCTCAAATGTCCCTGAACGTAGCGCTCTGGACACAAACACACACCACACACACACACACACACACACGCGCGTCCCATTGCACTTTCCTTTCTGGCCACAGGCGGAGAGCATTATCGACCCAAAGTGTGTGAGCACACAATTAAGCAGAGGAGACGGGCCGGATAATGGACTCATAAACACAAAGAGCCCGCTGTGATAAATGCCGGCTGTGTTTGCCATATTTTTGATGGTGTCTATGGTTATTTGGGCGTGTGCACTGCATGCGCGCGAGTGTGTGTGTGTGTGTGCAGGAAGCTGTTCAGCTGTGTCTAGTGACACGTCCATCCAGTTGGCTTCGCTGCATGTCCCCACTCTCCCATTTTACTCTGCTTTATCTGTTTACTCAGTCCTGGCTTGGAAACACATCCTCCTACCTTTTGTTCTGCCGCTTCTCTCACCTGTTAATGAGGAAGAAATGTGATTTTTTCTTTCACCTTGGGTGTGTTCGTGTGCGTAGTATCTCCCGTGTGTAGCTGTGTTTCATCTCCCACCCACTTTCTGCATAAAGTTTCCTTCCCGGTGGAGCTTCCTCTCTCCCCCTCACAGTCATCATTTTTCTCTGCCATGTGGCACCACCGTGAAGGGCTCAGCGCATAGTTTCCTCGGGCACACACATCTGCCTCCCCTGTATGCTAATGCATGCGTGTCATTGCAGCCAAAATTGGCAACCACCATTGTCAGTGGAGGAACAGACAGACCTGTTGTTTATGGAGCAACAGCACACAACATATCACATGTTAAAGGGGCTTTAAGTAGTATATTCATCAAATAAACCTTTACTGGTGTACAGGGAATTGCAGGAACACCAGCTAAGCTTATGGCAGCCTTTAAGTGACACAAATAATGAAGTAACATTTTCACAATACATGAGTGAGCTAATTAGAGCAGAGCTCCAACAAGAAATGTCTCAAGAAGAGGGAACTATAACATGATGCAAAGTGGGGAAATAATTGTGTTGTCATTTGCTTTTTTGCTTTTTTTTTTTTTTTTGTGCTTGAAACTCATTTTGCTGGCTCTTTATTCCATTGCTGAACAGCTGACAACACAAACGGGATCAGAGAGGGGGTTGGAAAGTTTTTGTTTCAGAACAGAAGACAGGTCAGAGGACAGACTTTTTTTATTTATTTTTGCAACGAGTCACCTCCTGACAACACATACAGAATGAAAAAAAGAAGATGAAAAACCCACTCCAGTAGAATAGTTCTCGATAAGAGTAATAAAAGAACATTTCTGGGAGGGATTTCAAAAGTGAAAGTAATCAAGATATTTCCAGACACAGAAATTGAACCCAACAAACTCAAGACTGAAGGGAATGTAAAATACAAATTGGCAATCATATTTACATATTTGCCCTAAGCTAGGTGCCCTCTGGGAAGAGATGTTTGAAGCCCTTAAAGAGTTTAATCTTAATGTGCAACAATGTCCAAAGTGGCTCTCCAAGGAGTAATACCAGGAGGCTATGAGAGCGAAACACTATTTGCTGAAAAACCAGCTAGTAGCAGCTATGCAGTGTATTAAAATTAAGTGGCTAAAACCTGACTCTCTCACATGCAATATATGGAATGAAAAAGTGTAATCAGATGGAACAAATGTCATTAGGCAAAAAATGCAAATTGACAAAGTTCTCTGATGGGCCTATTATTGCAATGAGGTTATTTATTATCATGTTTTGTATTTTCTCAACCCTAAATAACCCATGATTATTATATTCCATCTCCCATATCAGTAATGCGCATATTTACTTCATGCTAAAATAATTCCCTTCTTATTGAGGAGACAAGCTGTTTTTTTTCCTTTCGTGTTCTTTGTTCTTCTATCTTTGTGGTTTTTACTTTTATGTTTCCGTCCATGGCTTAAAGTTAGACGGCAGCATGGGAAAGTATAAAGAAACTTATATAAGTCACTTAAATTTAAACAGAAAATAAGTGTACAGGCTGGAAGATCACCCACCAGGTGAAGGATAGTTCCTGAATCTCCTGTACTACGGGACAACAGTGATTCTTACTTACTGCCCCTTTAACAACGCAAATGTGTTGGTACATCTGCTGCAGAGGTGCATGAAGGTATACTGTGTTTGTTTTTGATAATGCTTGTGTCTCTTCTGTCCGTGTTTCAGGGACTTTGCCTACGTGGCGAGAGACAAAAACACGCGGGTGCTGAAGTGCCACGTGTTTCGATGTGATACTCCTGCCGCAGCCATCGCCACAAGTCTCCACGAAATCTGCTCCAAGGTGGGTGTCATTACCTCCGCATGAGTGAACTTATCTGCCACACTGAAACAAGCTATCAAGCTTTAATCAGGGTGACTATAAGGGACAAAAGAAAATCTTTTTCTGCTGATGCAGTTATCCAGTGCTACTTTTTAAGGTTGTAACATAGACGCTACTTCTACATGCATGTCATACTGTATAAAACTAAGAGCCAGGAGTGCAAAACACAGTGGCAGTGCCCTGAAAAGATTTTTGTTATCTTTCACTAGAGAATTAAGAGCTAAGGAGAGAGAAAGAGGGACGTTTTAAGAGATTTTACAGCGAAGAGAGTAGATAAGATTTAGGTTACAGAGCACATGCAGTATTTCTTGAAGAGTTTTCAGTGTGTGTTTGTGTGTGTGTGTGTGTGTGTGTGTGTGTGTGTGTGTGTGTGTGTGTGTGTGTGTCAGAGAGAGAGAGAGAGAGAGAGAGAGAGAGAGAGAGAACACTAGAACAGGGAATCCCAGGTCCTTAAAGGTGCAAAGCCACAGCATAAAGTGGAGTCACACACACACACACACACACACACACACACACACACACAGCAACTAATCAGTAATCACCTCCTCTCCCAGAGCGGTCACTCTGCTCACTGCTCTCCTGGTTACAGAGATTACAGCAGGTCCAATTGTCCTCTCTGCTTAATGTCTTTGGACTTGGCTATTTACTGGTTGTACGTTGAATGAACCTTGTGTAGAGAAAATAAGATTCAGAACCAGTGTTCAGTGGAGCTCTGGTGATCTCTCTAGATCAAGTAGTGTCCGAATCTCCATCACTGGAAGTAACACTGCCTGAGACTCCATCATGTAAGTCAGTGACGGCTGAAGCCCTGTCATTTTACATAGCTCTGGGGATGTGTCTGTTGCTGGAACAAACAGTATCTGAATCTTTGTCTTTGAACCACTGGGGATCGAAGCTTCGTCAAAGGCCACAGCAGTGGCTAAAGCTTTATCATAGTCTTCATCAGCAGTTGACTCTTCCTCACTGGAACGAGCACTGTCTGAGACTCCATCATATGAGTCAGTGCCAGCTGAAGCGTTGTGACCTCTAGACTCTGTTTCTGCTTTGTCCTCTCCTGACTCTATGGCAGCTTAGCTGTAGGTGACTATCTGAGTGGTCCAGGGCCCAGACATAAATCATAAATCCAGGGGCAGGATCTTCATAAGAGATGGTGTCGGTGGCCAGGTGAGCCATTGCGACAAACTACTTTCTTTAGGCATCTCTGGATGGGATCATTCAGATTTGTGGCCATGTCAAAAACTGGGAAAATTTTGTTGAGAGACAATGACATCAGGTCTCAAAGGCTCCTGTCCAGCATCTCAAAAGGGCTTGAAAGATCTCGGAACTTAAAATTGTCAATGAATCTCAGTTTTTGTTATCAGGGTCAAAAATCCTGACAGCCTCCAACATTTCCACTTGAGATTCTTTAGTATGTCTGAAACCTTAGTTTGAAACCAATAGAGAAAAGAGTAAAGTACCGAAAAAAGTCCCAACTCTAGTCATAACAGATTTCTAAATTCTCTCTTTTATATAATATATTTAGGTTGTATAGACCCACGATGTGTAGTCCAGAGGTACTTTTGATATCTGATTTGATTTGTCTTAGTCTTTTGATGTATACTAGTTTTAGTAAAATTTCATCTGATTTTTTTGTTTTAGTCTAGCTTTAACCAGTGTAATTTTGTATCATTTTTGTCATGCATTTTTAAGTTTTATGTCTTGTAAGCGGTTCTAAGTTACAGTGGCCATCCCTTGTTGTGTACCGTTATCAAGGTTACAAGTTTTGTTATCGTCAAGGTCAGTAGATTTGGAAGGTTGTCTGCCAACATTAATCCTAAAACTTTCTTTCAGATAGCAACATCAAAGGTATCCGACTGAAAGTAACACTGACATTGCATCCACAGCACTCTGTACGTTACATCAGCATGTTCTCTTATTTTGCCCCAGATGTTTTGTTTGCCTCTTTTTGTCTAATTCTCAGTGTACTGTAGGAGAATGTAGTGCCCAGAAGATGACTTTGGTGACTTTTCCCGTAGGATACATTTTCACTTATCTCGTATCTTGTGGAATATCTCAACATTTACTAGATAGATGTACACACATTCATGGTTCCCAGAGGATAGCTCCTGATGACCTGGTGATCCCATGCCTTTTCCTCTAGTGCCACCAGGAGTGCGACATTTATGGTTGTGAGTTAAATATATCGACAACTATTCGAGGGATTGCCCTGAAATTTGGTACAGACATTCATAACTTTGATAATCCTCTGACTTTTACTCTCGCTATCATCAGTTCAGAATTTAAACGTGTCCAATACTTTTGTTTATGATCAAATACGTGCAATACTAGTGACATCGTTGTCATTCTCTGCTCCACTTGCTAATTAGCACACTAACACTCTAAACTTAGATGCGTCAGCTTTTAACTGAAAGCACTACTGCGTCTAAGTAGATCCTCAAAGAGCCGCTGCCATGGTTGTAGTTTATCCATTCAGTGAATAAGTTCACAAACCCAAATTTCAACAAATCCCATGAAAACACAACACTTAACAATAAATTGATTCTACTAACAAGTATTAACTGTGTAGTCAGATCCTAATATATTGTATTCCTCTGTGCCATAGAGCTTCATTTTTGTACAAAAACTATTAAAAAAACATCAGTGAGCCGCCCTGTTACACTGGGTCAGTTTATTAACAGGAACATAGGCACTGTGGTGTATTTTGAATCAACTCCACATACACTATTCTGGTGCTAGAAATAATCACTAATGAGCAACAATTGTGTATTAATCCGTGGCTGAAAATAGTCTGTAACAAATGCTCTTATCTACTCATGTTTGAGTTTACTAAAAACTACAGCACCCAGCTGTTTTAGGAAATTACAGAGCTTTTTTCTCATTTTTTTAAATTTTATTTATATAAGTGACCTTTTTTATAATACCAGTTTCAACACCTGAGCTCATAGAAATATTTTAGTATGAAGTCTTGTCCAGCCATCAACACCAATGCTATCTGTACCCCTACACACACACACACACACACCCCCCCCCACACACACACACACACACAACCCTCTGTACACAAAAAGAAACCAGTCTGTCCTCAGGCCAACACTGACCTTGTAAAGGATGACTCTACCTGGAACTACAGATCTTGTCCCTTAGAGGCATTTTGACCCATTTAGAGAGGAATGTTTTTTCCCATTAATTTCTTCTCATCGCCTACACCAAATTGAAGGGAAAGTGTGTATCTGTATGTTTATGTGTGTGGGACCATGAATCTTCACACCGCCTATTTTAAACATAGTGGTAGTTTTCTCTTTACTGCAGCGGAGAAACTTGGTGACCCGAGTCTTGCAGCTGCGCAGCGCGCTCAGCGGGCTTCCTTTGTGTGTGTGTGTGTGTGTGCGAGAATGTGTGTGCGAGAATGTGTGTGTATACATGCGTCTTCTTGCATGTTCCCCTGTGAGCAGAGTTGCAGACTCACCATAGACTTTGATTAATGACACCTACAATTAATCAAGTATCTGTAGCAGAAAGAGTGCAGCAGCTCAGTGCAGGGGCCATGCAGACTATTCAGGACTCTTTAAATAATGTGTTCACTGCAGCAGAAGAAAACGACAGCTTATTTTGAGACTGTTAAATTCAATTATATCATTTTAAAGAGAATGTTTTGAAGGATCAGACTGATAATATTCTATATTTTCCTTATTGTCAACAAATCCCATGAAAAGACCAAAAGCAACAATTCACTGATCCTTCTAAGTGTTACTCTGTGTTGTCCAATAACTATAAAAAAACACATCAATAGCCACACTGTTGCACTATGTGGCATTTTACTTTATCACAATGAACATGGGCACTGTAGTTTATTTGGTGTCAATCCCACATACACTAGCCTGGCATCGTCAGACTAATTTGCAAATGCGTATTAGTCTGGAACCTCTCAGTTCATTTTCGATTTCGATAAGACGTTATTAACGGGTGGAGTCAACCAATCAGAGCAACAAAATGGCGTCCGTCAGAAGTATAGCAAACACATATAGTGTAGTTGTTTGTTCTTTTAGAGAAGTCCGTTTAATACTGTCGCTGTAGCAGGCGGTTGAACGCTGCGTATCGGCAGCCGCCACCTTGGATATTTACAAAGACGCTTCAACGGCGTTCCTCTCTGTCAGTCATCGTATTAAACCCACCTTTATATTAGATAAACGGTTGTGATTGGATCGCCTGATACCAGTATCAAGGAAATCAGTTTGAATGGGAGAGGGTCCAGACGTATCTGCCAGAGCAAATAAAACATGAGCTCGCAGATTTGTCTGCTTCCCAGGCTACACCATCCTGTTGCTGTAAATACACACTGGCGCACTAAAATAATTTTTTAATGCAAATTTGTAACACAGTCTAAGCTTATTTTTTGCCTGTTGCGTCCCTTTCAACCATACCTTTCCTGCCCTTCTCCCCATTCCCATTATGGTTGCTCACCTCTTTTCTCCTTCTCTCTCACCCTTCTTGTCTTCTCTTTCCTTTTGTCATGTTCTTTCTGTGTTTTATCCTCCTCTCTCCTCATTTGTTCCCTCTCCCCTCGTCTAGATTATGGCTGAAAGGAAAAGTGCCAAGGCTGCAGCTGGCAGCTCCTCCCAGGCTGGCTCCGATGTACCCCTACAAGGTATACACACACACACACACATCTTTTTCTTTGAGTCTTGTTCTTTTGTAGTTCCCTTGAGAGAGAATTAGATTTGTCAGCCGTGTGCTATCTTCCCTGCTGGTGTTTCTTGTCTCACATTACAGCATTCCTCATCTGAAACCATGTATATGTTTTTAAAAAAATGACCATATCGCCTCAGGAGCGACTGTGAACATTTGTTAATAGAAAAGATAGCTGTGTTTGGTTCAATTACACACAGATACCGCTGACTCCATAGCAACTCCTCGCACCACGATCACTGAGCTTTATCCTCCCAGCGCTAATTCTATTCACCATTTCCCATTTCGCTAAATCCCACCGCTTGTTCCTCTCAGTCCCAAGTAATTATAAGAAGAAAGAGAAAAGGCACCAGCACAATTCATCCTCCGCTGTAAATTCAGCTGGTGTGTATCTGCTGAGCGTGGGGGAAAGGAGCCCTGGCATCAGAATATAAAAGAACTATATCGGCTCTTCACTTACAGAAGCAGTCGACCTCATTAAAACCCAATTAGTGTTTCTTTGAGGCAAGGCCTGGTGCTTCATCCCAACGCCAGGATCAAAGAATTTATTGGTGAACCATCCCTCACATCTTTTAAAGCTATAACTTGCTTGAACTGACTGTTTTTTAACTGACAAACTAGTATCCAGTGAGAAGCGTTGCCCTTGCAGTGGATACACCAATCCATTGGCTCTGGGGCCCATTCACTCCAAAGCCCGTGGATGGAAAACAGTTCATGTTCTCGCCTGGATTAGATCTCTTCAGGGTAGCTGAGACTGCACAATCCCGTGTTGGGACACATTTTGGGAGCTTAGCACCAAATGATTTGGGATGAGCGCCAACACCAGGATAATGGCCCTGCTGTCCTCATCGGATCTGTCTAAGCTCTACTATTAATGTATGAAAAAGTCTCACTATTCATCGTTCATGTAACTACTGTTTTCAGAGCTTTAGTAGTTCATACTGACTTGGGGAGCTTTTATCATGGAGTACACTGATGAGGTGAATCCAGGCAAAAGCCATTATCACTGATTGAGTTCCCTTATTCAGTCAATATTGATCGCCATGATGAATTGTTAATCTCTGAAATTCAGTAATTAAGGTGTGGGTAGTGCAAAATGGGGTGAAACTCAAAATGAGGAAGATGTTATATGTTGGCTGATTTATCTCTATTTCAAGTTTAACACAAGTTACAAGTTTAACACCCCCTGAAAATCGTGTGCCCTGTAATTCATATAGCTTTCATATAACAATCATACATTACAGATTAGTTAAGTTTGTATAAAAACTACTAACTGAACTGGATGTGATGATAATGAACATTTCATTTTGACAGTCTCAATAATAATAATTAATTTCATGTTGCAATTGGCCCTGATTTTTTAAATCCATGTTGGAAAACACTACAGTCAATAGTTAATAATTAATGTCATGATTTTGAGGGAGATTTTTTATTATTGTGTTGAATTTCTATTAACTCACCTTTTAGCACATTTAATGATTAACAATCTTTGAACGTTTGTCAAACATTTAACCACTTCTAAACCACTTCTAGTGTTTTGCATTTCACCTTGTCAGAAAAAATCTTAAGCCTCTGTAGCTAATTGCATGGTGTGTTAATAGCAGGGTCTTGAGGGTAAATGATGTTAACTTCTGTGACGGTTGAGATGCGGGTAATACGACATCTTTGATCGTCCTCATTTACTATGTATGGCAATCTTTTCAGCCTACACGCCATTGTGTAAACAGGCACAGCTGGGTTTTCGTGCAGAAATCCTGCATGCTTGTGTGAAAATATTTTTTATGCCCTAATCATGTCAACAGCATCTTAAAATATTAAAATATTCACCACCGTTTGTTTATTTCTCTAGTTTAAGCCAATTATCATGTGTGGACTCTATCGGAACTTTGTGTTAGATGTTGTGTGATAAAATTCCCTGCGGGCGATCTGTGCGTGTGTGTGTGTGTGCGTGTGTGTGCGTGTGTGTGTGTTTTCTCTCTGCAGAGTTTCCCATGCCAAAGACTGAGTTGGTGCAGAAGTTTCATGTGTTCTATCTGGGTATGACGTCTGTGTCTCGCCCCATAGGTAAACCTGAACTCATACTAAAACCCATACACACATCATCACACGCCCCGGCATCTTGTAATAAATTCCATCACACGCTGTCTCACTGTTCAGACTTCTCCTGTGTTTCATCCTCAGGTATGGACATCATAAATGGGGCCATAGACAGCCTTGTGTGCTCCACAGGCAAAGAGGACTGGACTCCTGTCATATTGAGTATTGCTGACACCACTCTGGCTGTCATCAAAGAAAAGGTAAGATACTTTTTGTTGCCGTCCTGAGGAGTAATAGATAAATAAAAGATGTGGATGTGCTTGTCCATTAGAGAGGAAGATCTAATAGAGCAGAGTTTAGTGCAGATCTGATTCTCCTCTTGGCTGTCTGTGCAGGAAGAGGAAGAGGAAGTGCTGGTGGAGTGTCGTGTCCGTTTCTTGTCCTTCATGGGCGTGGGACGGGATGTGCACACATTTGCCTTCATTATGGACACTGGGAGCCAGCATTTCCAGTGTCATGTGTTCTGGTGCGACCCCAACGCAGGCAGTGTGTCTGAGGCTGTGCAGGCGGCATGTGTGGTAGGTTCATATTTAGTTATTTAGTTATGGAATGATGATGAGATGATGTTATGCATGTCCGCTCTGTACAAAGGTTACAAAATCCACCTACCAGCAGCTGTAAAGCTCATGAATTAAAATATTGTATCTTGCTTGTTTAATTCTGACAAAAACCGAAGTGTAAAAGTTACACATTGTGGATTTTATGTGCTTGACTATTCTGGTTTTTGATATGTTCTGAAACTGCTTTTCCCTGTTTCCAGTATTTATGTTAAGCTAAGCTAAATGGCTGCTGGTGGTAGCTTCATATTTAGTGTATAGACAAGAGAGTGGTATCAATACTCTCATCTAACTTTCAGCAAGAAAGGGAATAAGCATATTTCCAAAAGTGTCGAAAACTATTCCTTTAATAAATGACCCATAAACTGCAGGTTTTTCGTCTTTTTAACCCAAAAATCCAAACGATAAAAACTCATCCAACCCTGTCCTCTTCTTCTTCAGCTGCGGTATCAGAAGTGTCTGGTGGCACGGCCGCCCTCTCAACGCGCTGGCTCCTCCTCCTCCTCGCCCTCTCCGGACTCTGTAACCCGCCGGGTGACCACCAGCGTGAAACGTGGGGTCCAGTCTCTCATAGACACTCTGAAAACCAAGAAACAGCCGTCAGAACTCCCCCAGCAATGACCGTCACCAGTGACCACAGCACCCCCCCCCCCCCCCCCCCCAGCCAACGCCTGGATGCCACTCACACTATCGCCACGACAACACGTAATCAGTACCAGCCATGGTAACCTACGATGTACATATATGTTAACAAACACCACCGCAGATGAAGGGAAGAGGAGCAATGATCCAGTATGCCTGATGATAAAAAAATAACAAAAAAAACATGTTTCATGAGGAATGGAAAAGCTGGTGTCACTGGTTGAACTTTGACCTTTGAGCGCTGCAGTGTCCAAGCAGAAACCACCTGCTGGCTTCAGTGGCCCTTACTGTATGTGGATTTATGGGCTAGATGGATTACTTGATCAAGCCGACAGGATACAGGATAACCCAGAAGAAAAAGATCAAATTTCTATGAACAGACTGGTAACTCAGTTTTCTTTCATGCTGTCCCCTTCTGTAAAAGCAGCCATCAGCACAGTAGGAGCTCCTGGACTGAACACATGAGACGCCAAGCTACGCAGGAGCAAAGACATCGTCTTGCTTTCATGGGATTTTGACAGGTGAATACGAGAAGCAACCAAGACAAGACAAACGAGACCTGTCAACACTCTCCCTCCCACTTAAAGGCATTTTAAAAAATGTGATCCCTTCAATGTGTGACAGACTTGAAACAGACAAAAACTTAACATCTCCTTTGAGGATGAATGAAGTGATTGTAATAATGAAGTGTATGTAAATGACTGTATGTAGGAAGACAAAATTTAGTGCACAAAACTTGTAGATATGAGGGACAGATGAGGTGTTGGTGACAGAAAATGCGAGAGGTGTTGGGTTTGATTTTGCATGTTATCTTGATGGGATATGTTTTATGTTGATGAGTCACTGTAATAAGGGTCTTTAGTAAGAAGAGTGGTGAATACACAAGAAATAGATGCTCTCAGCACAAGTCATCTCCACTTGACCATGACTGGATTTACACTGGCACAAAAAATCTGGCCGATTGCTAACACATACCAGAATAAAAGGTTACTCTCTGCCCCATTTACAGAATTACAATTAAAGATTGTCAGTCAATGATTTTTACTTTCCATTCCTTGATGGATGAGTATATCAGCAAAAGAAAGGTAACTGTTTTTAATGTATTTTGAAGCTTTAAATTAGTTATGATTGTAATTTTTTGCATATATTATAGAAAAAATGAGTTTAAAAACTCAAGAATGTTACACTGCTTATGTTCAAACTTTACAATTTCCTCAGGAATCTTTATGCATACACCCAAGATTTATGTGGTAGCAAGAAAGTCCAAATCCGGGCTTTGACTTTGGAAGATGTGAAGCACTTATGGCTATATGAACAGTGGTACACAATAGTGTTTGCCCTGGTTGGACAGCATGGAAAAATATCAAATCTGTGCCAGATAGTGGGGGTTAACTAAACTTTTTTTCTTTCAGTAAATCCAGCCAGTCTACTCCCACTCACAAACAAAATATACACACACACACAAACACACATATGCACAAAAAGCAGTAAAAAAGTCTGCTGTCACTGCTATCAAAACCTTTACACAGCTCCTATGGCTCGGGGCCACCACCTGCACTCGACATGAACTCTGTGAATGCAGTCCGATCTAAATGAAAAACACACACATACAAAACAAATGAGAGAGATGCTGTAAATCATTTCAGTTCTGTTCTTCACTCATCTCTACACCATGTAAATGTAATCTGTTGTGAAAATAAATGCATTACCAAAAGAAAAAGTATTAGCTTCTTGAATGTCCTTTAATTTTTCAGGTCAGTAGAGCCCAATGTAATAACTATTCATCATGTAGTGTCATTGAAATGACACTGGCCCAGCCCTATAAGTATATGCAGTTTGATTAGATTCTGACTGTGGCAAGGTTGTTCTTTATGGCACACCAATACACTGTGATAATGACAAGTAATAATGGCTCTAGAAGCTTTTAAGGTGACTTACATTTTCACATGCTCTATGTAATTCGGCAGTTCAATAACACTGTATACATTTTGGTGTTAGATTAAGATACTACTGACTTTATTTGGCTAAGCATTTGACACCAATTCTTTTATATTTGTGATGGTGTTTCTGAGCTCAAAACAGAGGCCGGGATTTGACCATAGCATCCTTGGACAGACTACCACTGGAGCGGGACAGGGGTAGAGTTTGAGCTGGGGTCCTCCACTTGTTGTAGTTGAAGCTGGGGCTGACATTTGTTCGGCTGTGCTGAGGTGGGAAGAAGTTGGGGAAGTGAACAGGAGGCAAGACGAGCACCACAGGCTTCAGCACCTCCTGATGAGCTCTACGGGGACGGACAACTGGGGCCAGCGGGGTAGCAGGACGAGGGGTGGGATGCAGAGTGGTGGTGGAAGTTGTACTATTGAATACTGAGGTGACGCTTTTCTTGGGTGTGCTGTTTTCTGGTTTGGAGGAGGAGCTGGTGCTTTCTTGTTTGAAGGAAGAGAAGGGGCTGGACATAGTGTACTTTGAGGGCTGCCAGCGCAGTGCTTTCCCTGAAGGACAAACACAATGAGATAGAGGTCGGATGGAGAGGTTTTTGGACCAAAGTACACAAAACATTGAGAAAAGGGGATGAGGAATAACAGAACAAGACATTATATGCTGAACTAATTCTGGTCAAGATTGGAGATTGGTACCACTCTCGTACCTGTGTAAATATGAAGCTACAGCCTGGGGATGCTTAGCTGTAGCTGTCTGTAGCTTCATATTTAATGGACAGACATGGAGGTATCAATCAGCAAGAAAGTGAATATTCATATTTACCAAAACGTCTCCTTTAATCAGCTGTATGTACCCATTACTACATACAACTGAGTTATAGATATAGAACTGAAGTAAACGTGCCCACCTTGTGATGACTGCCGCCTGTTAAATTCCTGATGTCCACACAAAGTAGTACTGTTGCTGCCCTTGATCTCTCGGTTTTTGGATTGAATGCTGACAGAGAGGTGGGGCTGAGAGGTGCGAGCATGTGTTATTTTTGTCATCCTGTTGGTATGCCCATGCTGCTCTTTTCTGGTTAGCTGGTTGGAGCCGATCCTGTCCAGTATGCCTTTGGCATTTGCCCTAACAAGCACTTCGTGTGGTGCCTCTTTGACCACTGGCTCAGGCTGTTGAGAGATGACAAAGCAATGTCTTTTATTTCCTAAGACATGACCAAATAATTGTCAAGATGAAAAATGTATTGAATGATTCATATTGTATACTGAAACATACAGCCAACTTCAAGGTACCCTATGGCCTCACTAACTGACAGGCCCGAATAAATAAATAAAAAATATCAAACATTATTATATTAAATGAGAAATCTGGCATTACACACAGAAATGTATGTTGATACAAGGGTATCTGCCCTAAAAAAGTACCTTAATCATATATCCACATTGTTGAAGCACTAAGCAAAATCATATCATCAACATTTAATGGATACACTGAAAATACATTTGTTTACTATAACAAAAAAATTGAATTATTGGTCTAGGTGCTGTACACCATATGTAATATTAGTAAAGGAAAAGAGAAGAGGAGAGATGATGATAGCAGAGGAGAGGAGAGAGCCACCATGTCCTTGCTGCTGGTTGCAGGGTCACCTGCTGTTTCAGCACCAGCCCACACAGCAGCCTACTGCTCTCCTCAATTCCTGAATTATTCACAAGCACAGTGTACACTGAGGGGACATGCATCCTGTGTGGGTTTATGTGTGTATTTTGGTTTTAAGTGCTTGCTTGTACTTTAATGTAAATGCCTATATGTGTTTGTGGAAACTGTCTGTAATCGTATGTACACAGGTATGTGTGCATACAAACTTTAGAGTGTGCATGTTCATGCAAATAGTGTGCATTTCATACGTGTATGTACTTATGTATGTTGATACACTCTGTGCACACAGGTAAACATGCTTTTGAAGCTCCGCTGTAATGCAGTCTTTGGTGGACGCCCTGAACTTCATTGATGCTAACTCATACAGACAGGGGGCGCTGAATTATTCAACAGACACTCTCCTTTGCCTTTCTTTTTCCCCTTCGCCCCTGTAAATCTCACTTGTTCTCCATCTCCACTAACCAAGTATGCCGTACTCTGTAAATCTCTCATTTCCTTCAATACTTTGCCAAACTTAGCTGCCACAGTGTACCCTGGAGCTGAACCCATTCTGTTTTAATACTTACGTCCAAATTCATTACGCCCAATATATCTTGGCAACTACATCAAAATTTATAAAACTCACCCTAATGAAGAAAACTAAGTAAAAGTGAAAAGTGTAGAGTTCTGAATCCCCTATTTATATTGTCCAAATTTGTCCTTCAGAGGTTGGGGTCTGTCCACCTGTGATGTGCTCTGCTTCCTTTGGAAATTAGACCAGAAACACATCACTTGACTGTCTTTATTGTCCCCAGATGTTTCTGTATGGAGGGCTCATAAATAACTTTACTGGGCACTGCTATGACAGTCGATGTAAGCCAGACAGCATTCAAACACTTACATAATTGCTATTTTTATGGTGCTTTTCAGAGTGCCACAATAACTTTTGATTAGCTGAGTTTATTGGAGGTAGGGAGAAAAAAATGCTGTTTGAGGCACCATTACAGAAGTTTGATTATCTTTTCATTCCTATCTGTGGAGGAATAAAACTTGATGGATGGTAAGCGAGGAAGAGACACTACAGTGCAAGAGAGCTCCGTCACACCCGGTGGGGGTAAGATGGCTTAATAAGCGTAAGAGCAGATTTCATAATGTGAGGGAGTATGTTGTAAATGTGGCTATGTTGTGGATTATGAGGATGTGGGGAAGCCCGGTCACACAGACTTGATGAGACTTGCTGATGCACTTTTACCAACCCTGTAGTTCCCTGTACAGCCAGTTACAGCTGGGCAGAGCTGAGGTAGAGGAGGTGAGACAATTAGAGAGAGTCAGATGATAGTAGAAAAGAGAGAGACAGTTTAGCTAAAATAGGAAAACTGAGCCTGTGACTAGACAACACAAAAGAGTCAGAGACAGAGCACATCCCAATTATTAGTGTTCATAAAAGATTGAGAAAAATTATCGCAGAGCTCCTTTCAGACACGGACATTGTTGAAATTGCTACAATAAACCTAAATTCCTTCAAAGACACTTCTACAGTGTCCTATTTCCAAGTGTAATTCATAAACACCTTCATATACATATTCACACTAAAAAAGTGGACCAGATTAGGTTTGTCCCTATTTTCCTACCATTTTCTCCCATTTCAGCATTCATTCACACTCCTCCTACATCTGATTAGACTCGGACAAGACCCGTGTCTGTGACCCAACATTCTCATTTTTTCTAGCAACCTGACTTCTTTCCTCCCTTACTTTTTTTTTTCAAGGGTTTGACTAAGTATCTCTCACAGCCTGTGATGCTCATCTTCACCTGATCCCAACTTCAGTTGCCTGGTTCGCAGCTTTCTGCCCAAACAAAAAGACATTTATAGTGCTCTGTTTCTACCCGTGGAAGAACAAGTGCGAATTCACAATGGCTGTGACCACGTACACTAATGCATCTGCTGCGTGCATGCATTCACACACACACACACACACGACTTCACAAACACTTGACCTCCATGGCAAATTTCAGCATCGTAGGTAACCTCTGAGTCCAATGATGCTTCCCACAAGAGTCTACGACAAGTTATGAAAGGGGGTGTTGATAAAGTGTGTGTGTGTGTGTGTGTGTGTGTGTGTGTATGTCTGTTTATTTTTGTGTGTGTCTCTTTCTTCAATGTTTGGCCATGTTACATGAATCTGTTTCGAAATTATGCACTTTGTATGTGTTACATACAGTACATGTGCACTTCAGCTGGACTGCTTTTTTGTGGTCATTACTACACTAAAATATTAAATCGCTCATTTGACCCTAGAGTTCCTGTGTTAGACAAGACGAGATAAATAATAAAGTGAATAGTGGTGATGCAGATATCATCCTTTCTTTGTCAATTCACCAGGATTAACCACTGCTTAGCTCCGTGAGGTTTCTGTTTAAATGATGCTTACCTCTCTGTTGAGAACAGCCAGAAAGCAGCCATTACTCTCTTCTGAGGGCTCCAACATGAAATAGGTGTCTGTTTCCCTCGGGCCCTCGGCATGGTCAGGAATGCTGAATGGGGATGGACTAAGCCTGGATGAAACAGGCATAGAGGCAGCTGTAAGTAAATGCACAGTCCAGCCAGTGTGATCCATACCATCAATATTACTTGTGTTTTATTTATGTTAGCCTGAGGCATTGCCAGCACACCAGGCCAGCTTACTGTAGAGAGCAGGCAAGCTTGGTACATTCAAGTCTACAGGAATAGTAAACTTCAAGAAGTATTAAGTTCCTCAAACCACACAAACACATACACACACAGAAACAAAAAAAAGTATTGAAAAAATATATAAATAAGTAAGAACGTAAGCTGTCTGAAAATCTTTTTTCTCCTGCCCTTTTCACAGCATTTAGAGACATAAAATGGCACCTTTGATTATATTTTCACTGAATCTCCTTCAATTCCTGTTTGAGGTGTGCTGAGACTTTGACAGAAGCCTGTCTGAAGGGAGGCAGACAAACATCCCAGCAGGCTGACAGACAGCAAGGCAAACAGACAAAGAAAGACAATGACAGAGACAGATGCAGAAAGCGCACCAGAGCACAGAGGTACAGAGACAGAGGCTGACCTGAAGTTTGCTTGGTTTGGTTCCCCCTCCTGCTCTGAGCGAGCCTTGGCTTCCTCCAGAGCTCCGTTCACCACCGCCTCATTTTCCTCTGGGTAAGACGAACAGGTAGCGTATACCACTGCCAAAACCTTAGGGACTATACAAAAAATAGCTGACTTTCGCAACATACCGTATGTATATAAATATAATATTGATAATTAACTTCTGTATTCTGTAACTATATTGCACTTAATTGCACGTAATGTAAATAAATCTGAAAAATCTGTGACACATAACACCAAACAGTAAAATAAAGCTGCTTCATTGACATGAGACCACACCCCTAAACAACAAACTAATTTCATTTTCAATAAAGCCGGGGGGCAGACAAGCACACACACACATTAAGTCATAAAGTTTCTTCCTCTCATTTTATGACAATTAAATTTGATTATTCAAACTGAGCCATCCTCCTCATCAAGCGCTCCCTTTGAAGAAATGGGTTCTTGAATATTAATTTCTTGGTACTGTTTACGTACGTACATGGCTCATCTTATTCAGCTGCTGCTGGCTTGTAGATTTGTGAAGCTATCGGCCGTTTGATTTCCCTCATTTGAGCTTTGATTTCTTTGTTGCTCACTAATTATAGCCCGACAGAAACAATTAACACTGAGCTGACAACAAATAAAACCTGTTCAGATGTGGCAAATCGGCTCCAAACAAATGTGAAATATCGCTTCTAAGAAAGTGGGACTGAGTCAAGACAATGAGAAGACTGGGGCATTAGGCAGAATTATTTGTCATTCAGATGTTCTGTTCTACAACACACCCATTTCACAGCTGGGACATTAAAGGATTTGGAGGTGTGTTTGCATATGTATGAATGATCATTTGTCTTTGCCAGTGCCTATGTAGAGACACTGAAATGAGACCATCGACTCAACCAAGTCACTCGATACACACCCACCATTAATTAACAGTCCTATTAGAAAGTATCTACACTAGCAGAAACGTAGACGAAGGCTGGTCGATGGCAGTGTAATTAGAGGAGCTGATTTTCATTGCTCCTAACAGAAAGACTCCACCTGCTCGATGAACATGACCCAGACTAACAAACAGAGAGGAACAATACAAGACGGACTGAGGCTAGTGAGTGTAGCTTATGGATACCGACTGACATGTACTGAATAGAATAAAATAGATCATGTAGAATACAACTGAGCAAAAAAGGACTGACTGACTGACAGAAGTGCAACATTTATATAGAATAGAATATGATGTGACTTAACGAAGTACGTCCCTCTGACATACTCAGTTCTATGTATGAAATACAAAGCTGAATTACTACTAATAACAATGCTGCAGTAGACTGTGGCTGACCGGCGGAGAGCAACATTAGCATTCCTAATTAAGACTTAGACAATCTCCAAGGGACACCACAGACTTTATTCTAATGGCATATGAGATTATATAATTAGGAAGTATAAGCTTCACTGTGTCAGAGATGAGAGAAGCTAGGTGCTCGAGACTGTGCTCATATGGTGCATGTGTGTGTGTGTGCATTTCAACATGAGAGCAGGTGGTTCGACACTCACACTTCAAGGCATGATCAATATCCTTCCTCTGCTGGGCTACCAGAGCTTCCAGTTTGCTCTGGGCTATGGAGCCCTGGGATAAGTCCTGCAGCAGGTCTGTGTCTGAGAAAAAAGGAAGAAGTGTTACAATAGAGCAGAATCTCTGTTTTATTAACTGATCTGTTTATGAGTGTGCTGCATGTAAATATGGGTTATATATAAGCAGCTCTAATCTAAACGACACCCACATAAGTAGCTGGAAAGGTTTGATTTGACAGGCTTGTTAAAGGGTTAGGATGTGCAGCCCATGAGAGGACTGTGGGTGGATCATCTATAATTATCTTTACTAGATCAAACATAGCAAAAACGTATGAATGGAGAACAGAAGACCTCTGTGAACAGTTGTTCAATGTGAAATAGTTATATTTTATATTTATGGATAAAACGTTGCTTTGTAACTTTTTTGCTTTAAACTTAAATAACATTTTATCAACGTGTAGAAGTAGTAGTAAGAACTATGTAGGGTTAGGAGTTTGCATAATTTGCATTCACAGAAATTAGTTTGTGTGTTCATTGGCATTCAATATAAAGTCAGGATGTTGTGAGTCCCCTCTACACACAGCAGAATTTTGTAGACTGACAAACAGTATGTACCTCTGTTCTATAACAGGGTGTAATGTAGATTTACACCCTGTTGTAGTGCACAAATCGCTATGTACCTCCATTCTCTTGCAGTATGAATTCGACCGGGTTGCTGACTGCAGACATAGAACACTTGGGGGTCAACAGGATAACGCGCACCCTTTTAATACGCTTGTCGCCACTGTCCAAAGACTGGAAGTCCTCTGGTATCAGCTTCACATCTGAGCAGAACATAGAGTTTATATAAGTTTGATAAAACACACAAACACACATTTTCACAATGTTGAAAGTCTGTTCACAAAGTCCCGCTATATTTCTTTGTAGAAAAATATCCTGCCTGAGGGCATCTTTGGCAATTATAAAAATGTCAGCTTTGTTACATGTGCTTAATTGTTTCCCTAATGAATAGCTAAGAAGGAAGCCACTATCAGCATGTGATATTTACATACAGCTCAGAATGTCAGCAGACATTGTCTTTTTGGAGTGACTGCATATAAGAGTATCTGAAAATTTACTGGCAACAACAACTACCAAAACTATTGCCAAAACTAAATACCGCAAAACTTTATTGTTATTGGTCAGCTCACAAAAAAGCCTTTTAGAAGAGCAGTCAGTTTGAAAAAATAATGCACCAGTGTGACAAGGCCAACAGGCAGTTTCCCATTCTCTCTTCCATTCAAGTTAAAGACACAAAGACAAAGACTGCCTATGGAGTCATGAAACAAAGACAGTAAATAGAAATCTGTTTTCTCTGCTTCCATCTCTTTCTGCCTATCTCCTTTTGTTTCTCATACAAAGACACAAACAGATGCACTCATGGACGCATCCATTTTATGCCTACTTTTGCAGCCCATGGCAGTGACAGCCTGTTGTAGCTCCTCCCTCTGAGCTTGTGTACGATCGCTGACACAAACGTGGACTGTGGGCTGGTCGTTGCTGTTTGCTTTATGTTTCTCGACAATTAGGGAGGCAGTGTGGGAGACTGTGAGGCCAGAGAAGCAGCCCACCATAAGAACATCTCCTTCCTCTGGTAGCAGGGAGGGCACTGCACTGGGGCCCAGGCTGCAAGATTTATCCTAGAGACACATTGATAGAGCATTAGTTTGAAAAAGGGATCAACCATCTTCCACCTAAGACTTCTAGATTCAGGTTTCTGCATAGCTGTGACACTCTGCAAGCTGATCAGACACAAACTAGGATAAAAGAAAGTAGGAGGAAAAGTTGCACTGTATGAGAGTGGTAAACAGAGGCGGGAATAGATGAGGGAGGAAAGGGAGTTTGGAGCAGCTGTTGCAGCTTCTGAGGGTGAGGTAGGGTGTGTGCAAAAGACGAATACAGAAAAAGAGAGAGAGGAACAGTGAAGTCAGATTACAACAGAGATGTCCTTCGATCAATAGGGTCCCCTCTGGAAATAGTGCTGAAAGTATCCCTGTGGAACCACTGGGCTGGCTCGAGTTTCTGTAGTTAGTATCCAGATCACAGGGTTGTCAGGAAAGACAAACCAGGAAGGAGAAGAACAAGGACATTTGAAAAGACAGAAAAATAGAGGGGAGAAAGTTTGATGGAGGCTCATAAAAGGGGAGAGGGAGAGGTGATTAATAATTAGACAGTTGTGTTGAATATTTGATTGAATTTGGCTGCAAAATCTGATTTAATTGTGTTGTGGTGCTGTGTGCTGCTTACAGTTTGTATGGCAGCTTGACTTTTATGGAGTAGAAATTAAGTGATTAAACTGCTCTCCTCCTCCCAGACTGGAGAATTCTTTATGGCTGAAAGTGAAGTATGGCCAGATGAGAAGAAGTGATGTGAAATATTTGTATCCGGGTAAACTAATCTTAGTTGGCATAAGGGATCGCAGTCTTATAATCAATTTGAGCAAGTCCATTACCGAAGTGAAATCATAAATATCAGAGAAGATTGATAGGGCTGAACAGATTTCCACAGCTATATTAAAATCTAGTCAGAGAGAAGGCTGCTCTTGTCAAAAACCTCCTCTCTCTCTGTAGCCTGTACCTGGATGATGAGTTTGTGGTTGCTAAGCAGCTTGGTGGAGTACAGCTGAGCCCTCAGCTGAGAAGGGAATACCAGTATATGCCCACAGTGGGGATCCTGGCAGAAGGTCTGGCCCTCTAGTTGCCCAATCGATTTCACCTGCGAGAAGCCCGCACTCTTCAGCATGCTTTGGACCTCATCAAGGCTAGAAACAGAGGAGAGGACGAGAGAAGAGAGCAGAGCAGATTAGTGGCAGCCCAGAAGACAGGATAAGGGAAGGAGGGAAAAAAAGGTGAGACGTGTAAGACTGTCATCATAGATAATAATAGTGTGTAGAATTACTATGTGGCCTTTTAAAAGACTTTAATAGTAAACTGTGCTGTAAAAGCCATTAAAATACACACATGCACACACACACGTATACACCCCACCACTAGTCCCAACAGGTGACCTTTACAGTCCCAGAGCTTGCTGAGGGTTGTTGCTGATTGAATCTGTCCACAGCAGCAGGATTTACACCTAACTGAATCAGCCTGTCGGGGCGCGTGCAAGAACACACATTAACACACACACCCAACGACACACAGACACACACACACACACAGTCTAGTGGTTTAATTGGATGTCAGCTGGGCTCCTGGCCCATAAAACATTGGGCAGCACCCCAAGTTAAAGGTCTGTGTGTAGATGTAGGTATGTGTGTAGATGCCTGCACACACTCATATGCTTACAGTGCATTCCTGTGTTTATGTACAGGTGTGCATGTACAGGTGTATGTTATCTGGTTCTGAGTGGGTGAGTGTGCGTGCTCAGCTAACCCGCTCTTCAGTGTGTTCACCCATGCATAAAGTGGAAGGCTGCTGGCTCTTTCCTGCTTCGTCTTCACACTCTCCGGCAGGATACAGTCAATGGACAAGACATCATGTTTGATCCTGCAGCGAGCCAGAGAAGCTGCCAGTTTGGTTTTAAACCTACGTACAACACATTGAAAAGAAAAATAGTTTTTACCTCTTCTATAATTCTTCTTCAATTTGTACTGCCTTTTCTAATTCCACTCCAAGGTCGGGATCTTTTCTTCCCTCACCTGAGAAGGTAGTTCTCCACATCTCTAACTATCTGTATGATCTCATCCTGCCTCTGGTGCTCCCGTGGGAGGAACTTTCTGTCCTGGAAGTCATAGAGCATGACGGCAACAAGGCTCATCCGATCATCTGGCTAGAACATAAGAACAAAATTTACAGTTAATTGGTGACTTCAAATTACATTTTTTTAATAGTATAACTGAGACACAAGATTTTATTTTGTGAATTGTTATGCCTCCAAGGTCAGCTGCATAGGGTACATATCTAGAATTTACATGTGCACAAAAAGACAACACAACCTGACATTTGGTAATAGTGTGCTGGTGATTGCTCTATTTTGGTTACCTAATGAGAGGTACAGTGTAATGATCCTATTTATCTGTATTGATTTAGAGAATGAATTACCCAGCTTGCAAAAACTGACCTACACACACACACACACACACACACACACACACACAGAATCTCAATGATGTCCTGCCATGATCCCACTGCTGCCACTTAATTAAACATAGGAGGAAGCCTGAGTTATGTCTCTACCTCTCCTCCTCTACAATTATCTCTTTCCCTTCAGCCCTCTACCCTCTCTCTCTTTTTCTTCCCATGTCTATGTCACTCTATCTTTCTCTCTCTCTCTCTCTTTCCACCTTTCCGTCCCTAAGGGTGGGAGGGCACCAGTCGCATTAGTGGCAGATGGTGTTCCACGGCAGCAACAGCTTGCAACATCCTCACTACTGGGCTAATGGGCCGAGACGCTAGAACGCTACAAGGGTTTATGCTGCAGCTAAGGAATTAGCCCACACTTATTATTCATTCCAGAGGCTTTTAATTTCATTTTTGGAAAGGTCGATTTCAGAGACAGGTTGTGGCACTCCACTTTTCATCTCTCAACCTCGTCCTCTCTACCTCAAGTTCCACTTGCCCTTTACCAAGGTTAAACCCTTGGGTGTGGGAAAATTCCCAGTCATTAAGTTGCCTGGCAACAGCGTCCCATGGTGAGAAACTCGCCTACAGTATACATGCCCGCTGTGTTTAGTCACCTCAGATGCAGGTTTATGACATAAGAATCTTGGTCCCACTTGGACTTACTTTCAATTTTATCACTTGATAAGTGGGTTTGAAAATAATATTTTTGTAATGCAGTTTAATGCTAAGCTCTTAAATGCTAGATGCTCTCTTATGAGACTGGTGAGTTTAGTTTTATAGATAAGGAAGTTGCAATACGTAACATTGATATGCACCACTGTTTACTTCTCAGTTAATACCATGTTTATATTTAACATTAGACAAAGAAAACTACTAAACTACAATTTTCAAGTAGATTCTAGATGTAATAACAGTTACATATGGCTCATTTTACATGGGGCTTGGGCCTATTTCATGTTAAATGTGCCAGCGTACCTAATATGCTGGCCTCACATCTACATTGTCACTCAGGCTCACTCATTTAATTTCTATTCTCTGCATGATTTTGGCTTCATTTTCTCTCCATTGTGATCAAATGTGCCTCTGGCTGTTTCAGCACACAAGTCTATCTATTTCTTCATTTTTCATTCGTATTTTTTCCCAACACCCTCATGTTCCCTGTTTTTTTCAGCCCGCCTATTTCTTCTCTCCCCACCTCTTTCTCCTCTCTCTATCAAGGTTGAACTTTATAGACGCCAGCAGTGTAAAAGGAGGTGAGAGTGAGTTCTAAAAACTGTCTCATTGTGTCTGGGCTTTATTGTCTCACTAGAGGGATGCAGAATAACGACCTGCCACCAACATAATGGGAGACCCATTCATTTCACCCAGGGCCATATTTCACAAGGCTACAGTGACAGTGTACTGTATGTGTGTGTCTAAGTGTGTATGTGTGTGTGTCTGTGTGTGTGTTTGTCTGTCTTCCTGGGGATTGCTTTGCAAGCACACATTCATGTGTATTAATGTGTCTGTTTGTATTTGCGCTCTTGCTGAAGTAGACATTGGTTGTCTACAATCTGTACTCTCCATGACAGCTCTGTTTTCTGTTTACACATTCACCACCTCTTGCTTTCATCACTCTTCTTCTCTACCAGCTATGTGCACACAGACTAGTTCTGTGTATGTTTTATCACCATCCAGACTGTTAGAGAAGCCACTAGAGCAGCTCTTCTTTTTCCACAGCTTCTTTATATGGAGTGTTACAAGTAGGGCAAAAGTACATGCCAATCTCCTCCAGAGGATACCTCTTCATTAAAGTAGCAGAGCGTTCGTCTATTGTCTAACAGCCGCAGGTTTACGGCTGTGCTGGTTTTTTTACGACCACGCAGCATAGCCTTAGTATCACTAATAACAATCAGGTTCTAGGACATATGTAGGATAGACACTGTGCAGAATACATTTAGATGCCACATGAAAACACACTGCGCCTTGTTTGTCACAGCATTAGGATTTCGTCACTAATTAATGGGGTGTTTTGTTTGAGAAAAACAATAAAGGAAAAGACACATTCTGTGTCACAAAAGACACATTCTGTGTCACAAAAGACACATTCTCACATTTTAGATGTGTTGCTCCAAAGGGAGCGATTGTCATTGATTAGGGTAAGGAATAAAAAAAGACATAAGATGCCTTGTGAGTTGATGAAAGGAGTTTATCAGTGTAATACATCAATATTGCTGTTACTGATAAGAGGTCTAGAGAAAAAGAACAAAGAGGAGTATGAACGGTAGGACATGAATATTTGAGAGCACTGAGTAAAACACTGTCAAAGGATTGTCTGTAAAATAGTTTAGGAAAATAGCACAAGGTAAGCAAAGCTATAAACAAAGTAATAGTATGGTAAACAGGAACTCATATCAAAGGACCTTATATTTCCAGTATAAAATTGAGAGTAACAGATGTGCCTTTATGTCACATAATGCCAACAAACACAAAGGGATTAAACACGTTTACTTCTCTTAAACTACTGCTACATTGAAAAATACTGCTTCTATAGAACTCACTTACCATTGGCTGAGCGAGGTAAAAGCAGCTGTCAATCATGATGTCCTCCAGCAGTTCTTGATCTGTGCAGACACAAAGTAAAACAAGGTTAGGTAGAAGGATGGAAATGTAGCACTGGGAATTTCCATTACTAATCATGTGTCTAATATGCATCAATAATGATGCATATTATTGCCATCTTTTATATCAGTGTCTAATTATCCCTGGAAACCAATCCTGACTCTTTCATTTGGAGAATGAGATAGAAGCACAAGAAATGACTCCTATCCATTAACTGGTAAAATATATGCTACCAAGGACAAATCCATATCTAATGATGAGAACATGTCTAGAAAAAAGAGAGAAAAGAGATTAAGACAAAGAGGAAGAGAGGCTCCTGAAGGCACCCCAAATGATCGTGATTTAATTTAAAAAGATAATTCAATTAGATGGGGGGGGGGGTTAATTTCCCGTGATTAAATGCTTATTTGGTACTTCATTATAGTTAATCTGATTCTTCATTTGCATAATTTCTTTCATTTATTGTGTCTGTAGTGAGTGGGTGTGTGAAATCGAAGGACTAATGAAATTGATGACATCTGAAGGAATAAACAGGCTACATCTAAAGATGATCAGTGAAACCAAGTATAACAGGCACACATGTATTTCATATCAAACTAGATTGTGTTTGTCTTGTAATCTTATTTACTTTAGTCAACACATGTTACTTACAAATTATGTAGAGGTGATGGACAAAAATGAATATTTATCATGTATATATGTCTTATTTTACACCTCTCTATTATACAGATATAGGACTTATTATAAAACTTAAATTGGGTCTATTATCTGTTAAGTTTTTAAGTTTTCCTTTTCTTCCTAGGCTATACAATTAAACTTTGCTTGACCTTCTTTATCAAATCCGGTAAAAGGTAACTTTTTCAGACTACTGGACTGTAAAATGGTGAGAGCTGCCCAGATCAGATATCTGTGCATGGTTCACAGAGTTTTTTCTTCCCCATGCACTGGCTGTCGTATCATGAAGGCAGCAACTGTCACTAGCCAACAGGATGCTTTCTCTCTGAAATATAAATAAAAAAGATTGCTTTCATTCCCATCTGTGAACAGTGGGCTCTCCTTTTCAATATGAGGGAGATGGAGAGGCGGCAACAGTATCCAGTTTATCATGTTAGGATTAAAGAACAGCTGCGTCCAAAGCCACTATGCAGGTACAGAGTTAGCTCATTACACACTGGAAATGGGAAAAAGGATCATTTCTGTAATGTAGGTGTGTTTCTAGTGAGGTTGGAAAAAGCCTCTTTATGTTACTGTTCAGGAGTAAATAAAAGGTGGAAATTTTAACATTTAACTGCGTGTGCAGGATGTGTCTACCGCACACGGTTGCTTGTTAATCCTTATTTTTGACAGACACACCTCTTAAGCTGTAAATAGGAGGTAAACCCAGGACAGAGCCCATCCACTGAGACACCATGGAAACCACAGACACTGCTGTTAACTTTTCACAACATCACAAATCATGCCAAACTGCACACTGGGTAGATAACGTGTAGGGCACGACAAACACACATGTGCATGCAGTTCCACATATACACACAAACAGCCAGACACACATTTAAATGTTTGCAATAGATAAAATAGAGCTTATCTTTAATTGAGGAAACAAATGCATATCATCAGCAGCGGCCTAATTTATAGCAGATGCAGGTCAATGCGTTTACAATAGTGGCCATTACTGCAGAAGGCCTTAAAGATAAGCCCTGAAGAGATAACCACTCAGTCCACACAGAGCAGCACAGACCCCAGAGGGAGCCATAATGGTTCGGTCTGTAGAGGTCATAGTCTCTCACACGCTATAAATCACATGTAGCAGGTTGAGTAAAACACAGAAAAAATTCTGCTATAAATCACTTACAGTAGACATCTTAAGACAGCAGACACAGTGCCTGGGTTGTACTTGTGGAAGAAGACAGAATTCCTCAAATCAGAACTCCTGACTCTAGAAGTTGACATACAAAAAAATAGCTTCAAGCCATTCTTAACAGAAAGTAGTCCTACACCAGGAGGAGGAACTTGTCATCACAGTATTTGTGTTGAGGTTGTGTGTTTCGTGGCTTCCATCCAGGTATTGCACAATGAGCAGTGACTGATGGTGACTGTAGTTAAACAAATCCTGAAAGAGCCAGACCTGAATGCAGGCTCCTCTTCTCTTCAGCTAGGTCTTTGTCTCACAAAGTTCCACATCAGTACACCCGATTGCACATTAATCTAACAGAGGACCAGCCAAAAAAGGTTTGTGCCATAAGTTCTACAATCACCTTTGGACTAAATGGCAAATCTATGTTACATATATATACTAACCACCTGCGCATTTTAATATTTGCTGAGGCATACTGGTGGTAGCTGCTCTGATTGTGGTCAAGGACAAAAAAGTCAGCCTTTCTCTCTCTCATGTTCTAAATCCAGCCTAACAGAGAGTCTGGCAGCCCAGTTGCACAGTATGGACAATGAGGCAGAAATGCTCAGAGGAGTAGCCAGTGGAAAGAAAGGGGGAAGCAGGAAAGGAGTAGGAAAAGACGAGAGGGGCTCTCATGGCCAGCGACAAGGTCAACAACATTTTTACTTCACATACCTCAAGCACTGACAACACAAGGTATGAGTCAACAAGAAATGAAACCATGACAACATAAACTGCCTCTACGTCAGTGATCAAGCCCGAAAGTATAAAAAACGACTTTTTAAAGAGACGGGAGAGGTCAAAGAAATTGAAAAGCCCTGAAGATATAAAAAAGAGACAGAATGAAATCAAGGAGGAGAGGCAGAGAAGAGAAGGCGAAAAGGACTTCACTGCTCATATTTGTCATTTGGGTGACTTCAGCTTTGCCTTTGTCTAAGAAATGTCAAATCTACACCAGGGTAAACATCATCTCCAACTCTCACTCCATATTATAGTATTGACTGACAATCACAGCACAAGACAAGTCTGTGTCCTCAGCCACCCATGCAGAGGTTCATGAGCAACTTTTTTGTTTTAAACAGATAAGAGATATAATCACAAGATCAATACCAGAGCTCATTGGCATTTTGCTCTGTGTGTTTTTCGCTGCCGAAGCATTTCTTCTTAAGGTTAACAACTGACCTCAGCTCAATTTTGGATCAGTCATTCCAAGGCAGCGCACGAATGATGTGTTCTGTGTGTGTGTGTGTGCGTGTGTGTGTGTGTGTGCGTGTGTCTGTGTGGGCGTGTGTGTGCGTGTGTGTGCGTGTGTGTGTGTGCGGGCGTGTGTGTGGGCGTGTGTGTGGGCGTGTGTCACTAGCAAATCAATTTCAGCACCAAAAGTCAGGCTGTTCGTAGTAGGAGGAAGACGAGAGATTAACATTCGCTTCCAGGCTGTGTCATTTCATCTGCACCCAATTTCACCACGCAGTTGGCACGAAGGAATGTGCCCAAAATACGTATGCATACGCAACAATCATGTCTCTATAATAGGAGTTAAGTTTTATTAACAGTCAGTACCAAGCCACTCTTGTGTAACAGTGATGTACTGTTAATTTGTTGGTCAAGTAGCAATAGAAACTGTTTTCACCCCAGATACAAGAAAACTCTTATTTCTCTTTTTCTATTAGAACATGGTCTATATAAAATATATATATATATATATATATATATATAAAAAATTTAATTAAAGATCTGGAATAATGTAACCAGTGCAGGTATCTGCCTATAAATCCTGCAAGATACCCAATGATGGCTTTTGTAGCTCCTCGTTTCTTTAAGTTGTCTGTTGTAGTACCCCACTAGATGAAATTCTACAAATGAACTCATTCTAGAAATGTCAGACGTGGGGGATGTGACTTGAAGAACTGTACTAACACAGCACTGATAAGACTCTGAACAAAAAAGGGGATTACAGTCGATAAAAAATGCAGTTTATTGTTATTGTTCTAAGCTCAAGCAGGGCATTTTTACCAAGTATTGCTCAAGTTCAAGTTCTTGAGCAAATGAACATGCTATACAGTGATAGCAAATATATACAGGCATCCACTCATAGAGCGAAAAAAAAGGATGATAGATGAAAACAACGTCCAGGCAATAAGAGCTCTAAGTTCTCTCTTTTTATCTTTAGCATTCTAGATAAATCTAATATAGGTTATGGCAACAAGGTGCTGGGGCTGGTGATGATGGATATTAGGAGGTGATCTGCATTAACTGTGGGACATGTAGGCTAGAGGCTTATCCGAGTTCAGTGGATGGATAAAGAGAGAGAACAAAATCATTCATGGCTACGAGGGTGTTCCTACTACCTGACCTCTCCACCCACTAAGAACGCATGAAATCGATTCCAGCCATCTTCCTGTGCTGACAGTCGGCTCACCTCCCCTCCCTTATCACCATGGTGATTACACATCCTTGTGACTTCAACCACTCAGACCCCACCCTAGACCCAGATAACAGATTATGGGCCAAATTGATTTGCAGCATCACACAGAATTCCCCCTGGTCATTCGAGCATTTTTTTTCCCTCTTCTATTTGCCCTTCATCAATCTATCTATATCCAATTCTACCTGTCAATTAACTTCCCCAGGGCTATTCATTTTCATTTCGAATGGTTTGTTTGCCTGGAATCAAATAGGTTTTATTGCAATTTAATTTACCTGAAATGAATCAAAATAGGGGTTGCTGGGCACACTTTGCTGATGTCCTCATTCCAAAGTCGCCCAAAACACACAAAAGTGTATGAAGTGTGTGGATATGTACATATATGCAATGTTGACAGAAAAAGGAAGAAAGGAAGGTAAGAGAAGAAAAACAGTAATGACAAAAGGTTCAATAAATACAACCTACTTCACTTTACCAGTCACTTTAACACTCACATTTAAGGGTATTGAAGGCCAGCTCATAAGCTGTACGTTGCATCTCCTCGTCTTTGACTTCAGGTAATGGGAGCCCTCGCTCTTTGCCATAATTCACCACCCGGCGGGCAGCAGGCTTCTCCAGGTGGTTATTCTGGAAGATGACTGACGCCAACATGTACACTCTGTCTGGAAAGCCCAGTTGAGCTTGGCCGGTGGTCTGGAGCTCTGGAGAAATAACGGGGACCTCCCTGCCGACTGGGCTATCCGGAGGATCCAGGTCCTTGCTGCTTGCCATCTGGGAGCCGGCCTTTTTTGTCTTGCATGTGGACGAGCGACCGGAGAACCCTCCAGTGTTTTTATTTTTCACCATCTTGTCAGAGATGCGTTTTTTTCTCTCTGACACCTGGAAACACACCATACAATCCTTACTTTGAAACCTAAGAAGAGGCACAAACCACTCACACACAAGTTTGAAGCTCACAACAAAGTTTGGGGTTTTGGGCTCAACTTAACTTCATGTTAGTCAAATTTATCACAATTAGGTTAAAGTGCGTTAAGTTATTTGTTAATAAATGTCCATCTTTTTTTTGTGTGTGTGTGTGTGTGTATCTTTTCTATGATTTACATTATCTTTGCTTTGCTTCATTCAAGGATAGTTTAACCGGTGGCACGACATTTGACTAGTACTCTATAAAACTTTAGCAAACACTGTGACTTCAAAAGCGATTAGTTAAGCTAAACTCTGCTAGTCCAGTTAGTTAGCTAAGCACAGCCCCGGTTTAACCCAGCTGACCTCACTGCCTGTCCGCGGCGGCAGACTGGAAGAAAAAGTGTCGGTGTGATTCACGTTACCTTACGAGAAGAGGCTCCCGTTTTCTCTCCCAAAAGCACGGCGCTCGTATCCGGGACTATTCATGTTTGCAGCGTGACGGTAACGTTGCTCCTTCTGTTAACCTTGACTCGACGCAAACCTTTAACTGCCATTAAAATCCCCCCCACCCACCACCATCATAAATCTGGGTCCGTTATGAAGCGATGGGCGTCTCCACAGATGTTTACCGCCACCCTGCTGCTCCTACCCCTCGGTGTCTTTATCGTTAATTTCTATATATATATATATATTTTTTTTAAAAAAGATGCCTTTAGGTAGGGTATGTGTCTCCACTTGAAAACAAACTTCCTAACTGTC
Source organism: Lateolabrax maculatus (assembly GCA_031216445.1). NCBI lineage: Eukaryota > Metazoa > Chordata > Actinopteri > Acropomatiformes > Lateolabracidae > Lateolabrax > Lateolabrax maculatus. The sequence goes on from CM062206.1 coordinate 14,937,026, forward strand.
AACATTGTGGAGTTTTTTGGATTAGCGCGTTTCCGTCACCACGGCAACCGCACGCAAATTTCAAGGGTCCTGTTCTTCACGGATCAAGAAGTAATCTCCGCAGCTCCGTCCGTCAGCAGCTCTGCGGGCTTGTTAAAGTTTTACAGAGCATTGTGTCGCACGAAAGCTGGTGGCAACACCGGCGGGCGGTGATACATAGACCGAGATCAATTGCAGATGGCGTGCAGCTGCTGTTTAAAAAAAAAAAAAAAGAAACTAGGGTCCACGAAGGAAGTTTCATGCAAACCAAGGGGGCTCTGGGACCACCTCTACTCTCCTCTCTGCACGCAGTTATTCTACCTGAGACAATCATCATATAAAACTCAAATTTACACGCATTGCACCAGACACATATTTCAACTGAAATCAGCATTACTTTGACCAGCAGTCCTCTGTTCCACATCTGCCTATGTGGAGAAAAAATAGGTCAAAATATTGTCAAATTGTAAATTGTCGTGAGTCTTTCATTTTCCGTGTCACATAATTTGGTAATGATTAATTTGTATAATGTACATGTAGAAATACTACAGGGTAAAAATATAAGAAATAGTAAGTGATTAAGTAAAAGTATGAAAGTATCACAAGAAAAATATACTTTAAGTATAGAAAAGTTATAGTGCTCATTAAGCAAAGTGGCCCCTAGTGTATTATATTATCATAGCATATTCATTATATTTGTATTATTATGATAATGATGGTTGAGGTGGAGTTACTTTCAACTGGTCTGTATACTATGGGCAGTTTAAGATGATGTCGTGTATAAAATCTTAATCTGCAAAGAAACTAAAACTGTCAGATACATTGTGGCATGTGGTTCAGTATAAATTACAACATTTCTCTCTCGGTAATTGAGAAAAAGTACCTAGTTTCGTTCCACAACTAGTGAATCATTGGGGAATCTTCACAGTGATTTTGCATGATGTATGTAAATCTAAGTGGTGATGTGTAGTGCTTCTTCAAGTGAAATTTTGTAAAGCATCTGGTAATTTCCCCAGCAGTCTTTCCATCAGTGTCTGAGCTACTATGCTTGTCCTAATTACATGGTCTGCACTTCTCCTGGTCTCCCATAGTGATTATAGCCTGCTGTGGCCCATGCAGCTCACTGAGCACTAATGGAACGCAATGCAGTCGGCTTCCCTCAGACAAAAAATATAAGATATTCTCATTTGTATCAGATGCATTGTGCCTCAGCATGACAATCACTTTGGAGATTAAAAAAAAAAAACAATAACTCTGCCCATTTGATTTCTGCTCAACATAGCCCTCACTGGAGAGGCTCGACAGAGCAATCAACAGGCAAACTGCCTGCTGCCCCGGCATTTGCTACTGACAAACTCACTTTCATTAATAGCCTCCAGATTTAATTATGGAATTGTAGGGAGTAAGACTTTGGTCTCTGGTCATAGAATAACCCGGAGGACTAATAAATAGCCCACAAACCTTTTTCTGCTCTCAGGCGTGACATTTTGTGAGTGAATCGCTGTAAATGGTGGTGGGAATGATTCTGATTCTGAATCTTGAGCACTTAATGTTGACACATGCAACTTGCAAACAACAAGCTTTGGTGGAGCCACTGCCAGAATGGTATGTGGGAAATGAGTGCCCTCTAGTGTGATATTAAGGTATTGTGGTGAAAAGTCTAGGACAGAAAATTGTTTTAAAATCCAGTTTACTTTAGTACCATTTCAACTTCAGTCTAGTGGGTCATTTTGAAAGAGTTATAGGAAAAGGGAAGGAGGGAAATACACATATGAGTGCATATGCCAATGGTGGAAGAAGTATTAAGATTCCTTGCATAAACAAAAGTAATACCACATTGTAAACATACTAGATCACAAGTAAAAGAATAAGTCTGGGGATATTTTATGTTTCATAAGTCTGATATACTGTAGCTTTTCCTCTGTGACAAAGACCTACATTTGTGTCAAAAAGCTACTGAAAACAGATCAGTGAGCCACACCGCAGCACTGCGTGACATATTGCTTCACAACAAACATGGGCACTGTAGTTTATTTTGAACTGATCCCACAAACACCATCCTGCTGCCATAAATAATCACGAACACACCAAATCCACAGCTAAAATTAGTCCTCAAAGAATACAGTTTCAGTAACAGAAGCTGGATTAGGGAATTACCATTCTTTTTATAAAAAATAAGGTATATAGGAAAGTTGGAAATTATTGAGAGACGGACTAACCCGTTGTTATTTTGGTCTTTTCATGGGATTTGTTAACAGTAACAAAAATATACAATATTGCCAGCTCTCTATAAAATCCTCCATTCAAAGATATCTATCAACCTTATATACAGTTAAGTTGATAAATCTATAGCAATACATCATGTTTATAAATGCAACATGTGTAAAAGATACAATATTTCTGTCTGAAATTCAGTGGAGAAGAAGTATAAACCTCTATAAAAATGGAAATACTTTGGTTACGTGCAAGTGCCTTATAACTCTCCTAAAGAACAGTACTTTACTTCCCCCTTCTGGTATCAATAATATTAGGTTTTTCCCTCCTTATTGTTCTTTATTAATTTATATTCTTCCCACCTTGAACATGTGTGCGCACACAAATACACACACACAAAGACATTCACTTGACTTCCCCAGTTCAAGGTATGGGGTTTTTGGTAGATGGGGGGTGTCTGAGTGTGCTCGTTGTGTTACATAATTGATGCTCCATATTACCTTACGGTCCTGGCTGCGCTACAAACAAAGCTTGCTCATTAACAATTCACTGGATGATTTTGAACAGAAAAATGATTCAGGGATCGGGCACGTGCGCTAATGGTGTGTCTCTCAGCCCCGGGCATCTGATTTCACTGTAGTGAATAAGACATGTGCTGTCTCCACTGGTAATATTTTAACTTGACAGCAGATCCCTTTACATGTATTCAATGGTCAGATGATGAAGCACCTGTACCTCGAAGCCATGATTGATGGGGATGGTAATAAGATGCACATTTACAACATGCTACCAATAGAGATGGTAAGGATTGTTTTAAGAAGTAGCCAAAAAGCATGCAGAGTGGTGGGCAGCAGAAAACAATAATTTCACAAACATAATTTGTGCTCTGCATTGTCTGCATACATTGTCAGAGTCTGGCCCATTATGTTTTGTTTTAGATGAAGACCAAAGAATGTAATGTTGCTATGTATGGGACACTAAATTATTATGTATTAGAGATATTATGGGTTTTAACATTTTGTCAGTGTTAAAGAATGCAGCAAGTGCTGTATGTACATGGCAAAAAACAGTGAATGTAAAGTTAATTTTGTTTATTTTAAAATCACTGTAATCTATACTGTTATTATTAATAAAGAAAAGCCACAGCGTCCATATATGTTTCATCATGCAATATATTTTTGAAACACAAAATGGTCCCTCTGACTTTTTTATTTGACCAAAAAGAGTTAATTGAGTCAAATATAAAAAAAAAAAAAACTCATAGCATCACTGCTTGGTCGGTGCGTTGCCAATGATGAGGATGCTCATGAGGAAAACCATGATGAAGAAGATCCACATGAAAAATCTGTCCATCACCTTAGCGATCTTCTTCCATTCTGCCCCTTTAGCGCATGTGGCCCTCTGCTCTCGGAAACAGTTGGCGATATATTCAACATTGCGCACCAGCTTGGTGTCCACACCAGGAATGCCACTGCCATGGCTACAGAACACGCAGGGGCCAAAGGTAACAGTGGGGCCCTGAGGTGGAGACTTTTTGTCTTCAGGGCAGCAGGGGACCTTCTGGTCCTCTCTACAGCAGTCACCTGTCGGAACTTTCCCGTTAGAGCCTTCATATTTCCCAGGAGCAAAGCTGCAGAGGTGGCTCCTCTCTTCTCTAGTGATGTGATGCTGGGCTTTCACTCTGGGATGGTGTTGCGGCTTGGGGGTCTGAGGTCTGGGGTACTTGTGACTCTGCCAGTCTTGTCGGCTATTGTGGCTCCCTGGTTTACCATTCGCGTGAATGTGGGAACTGAGGTGCTGGTGACGGATGTCGTCCTGGGGGTGGGAAGATGAAGAAGACGAAGAGGAGGGAGAGGCACAGTTTTCGCCCACCTCATAAACAAAGAAAATTTTGGACATGTAGTCAATGATTAGGACTTTTGCCCAGTGGGGGACTGGTTTGGCCTCTGCACCACAGAAGTGGATATTCATGATGAAGATGGTGAGAGATGTGGAGGCTGTGACCATGGTCATAGTGGCAATATAGTACTTCCCTGTGTAACAGATAGGAACAAAAGTTACAGCACAGCTGAGGCTGTTGGGAACTTTGGACAAAAGTATTAGACAGATTAAACATTTTACATTATTATGGTTCCATATGGAAAATTAAGGAAACAAGTTAAATTAAGTTATAACAATTAATCCTGAGGGGGAGATTTCATTCAAAACCACAAATGTCAACCTCGTGGTAGCACCAGAGGAAAAGTCCTTAGCTCATTAGAATACATTATTTGGGGACCATAAATGCAATCCATCCAAACATTGTTGAGAGATTTCAGTCTGGACCAAAGTAGAACAGATTGTCAGCCAGTATAAAAGTTCTGCTACAATCAAAAATCTATGCGCATTGTCTTTTAACAATCCTAAACAAACGCACTCTTACCTATAAGGGGGACGCTCTCGGATGGAGGCATGCTCTCAGCAACCATTAGCTGGAATACAGTGAGGGCCAGAAGAACCGTCACTCCGAGGGAAACCTTCTCCCCAGAGTCTGCAGGCAGGTAGAAACCCAGGGGAGCCAAGAAGGAGATAAGGAAGCAGGGGAGGAGGAGGTTGAAGATGTAAAAGGAGGAGCGGCGTTGCAGGAGCACTGTATAGGTGATGTCTGGATACGGGTCAGAGCAACAGCCGTACATGATTACGTTCTTGGTGGCCGGCATCCCGTGGCACTCCCACTCCACATTTTCCACAAAGTCTGACAGGTCACCACTGTCCATGCCCATAATGATGTCTACCTGGAATTAGGGCAATGGATAAGTAGGTATAGTGGAGTCATTCAACCAGATCCGCCCACTGACATTTTCCCAGAAAATGTATCAAATGCATCGTATGTATGACCACAGGAATAACAGCTATACACGAGTCTCAAGGCAAAAGCTTATGTGTGTCTGATCTCTTTTTCAAGCTGGCCAGTCTCAGTTACCCCTTAATCCAACACAGAGGCCATAGCCTCACAACCCAGACTTGAGTGTGTCTTGTATCCTTTAACTAAGTCAACTGACCCGACAGATTTAGGTGACACTGATCAGTATCCTGAAAAGGTGGATAAACCGAATTTTCTGCAGTTTTCTCCTGCATAACACGTAACAAATGAGTGTGGTAGCACGCGTACATGTTTTTTCTACAAACCTGGTTGCCATTGTAGGTCCAGGAACCAAAAGTCAGGTTGCATTCCTGGCTGTCAAAGGGGAAGTAGGAGACGTCCACCACACAGGAGCTCTTGGTGATGGCAGGAGCGTCCCAGGTTATCTCTCCGTTGTAGCGCAGTCTCACGTTGGTGTCCATCGGCCCTGAGAAGTCATCGTCAGCTCTGGTGGAAGAGAAACAGTAGACGCACACTGAGTCACATGTCTTATTTGGCCAAATGATGGTGAGCTGCCCACATATACTGTGTATTTCTAATAGACGTTTGAGCTGACTTCTTTCTATTTGAATCCTTAACTCTGTTTTAACGTATTTAAATTCTCTTGACTAAAGAACTTTGTAACTCTGCAGTTGTAAAGAGTCATATAATTTAAGAAGATTATTTTTGTAAATGTATCATTATAATCTTACAATTATAGAGATTAGTGAAGCACCCTTGAGTAATGTTAGCAAGGCTGTGGAAGTGGTTTGCTCCCAGGGGTCAATGTGTGTAATCCTCCCTCTTGCTGGAATTAGTCTTTTAAGATGATGCTGCAGTAAGACGGGGCTCTTAACCAATGAAGGTTTGATGACATTCCAACATAGGGCCCTATTAAATCAGATGTCTGTGTGACGTACTGGCATACTTGTTATAGAGGACGAGGTCGGGCCTCCACACCAGGCTGCTGGGGATGTGGATCACCTCCAGTCCGTCATAGTCCTCTTTGTTCCACTTCAGGTACGCATCATGCCACGTCTGCCTGATCCACAGGTAGGCAATCAGCACCTGGTTCCTCTCATCCTTCATACACAGACACAGACACACACACACACACACAGTCACAACCACACAAATGAGAACAGACACAAACACACCTATATACACACAATGGATACATACTAACAGCAGCTTAAAGAGAGAGCCTCTTGGTCTCCTTCTCATATCTCTGTGGCTCATTAACTCTCTATGAGCATTACGAGGGCAGACACGCTTCAGATTATCACAACAGCTGAAATCCAGACCTGTCTGTCAATATCAGGTGGATGAGCAGAATCGTCGGCTGACGGGGAGTGGGTGGGGGCGGTTCTGGTACCCGGAGCTTCACTGAAGCACCGAATCGAAGAAAACATTAACGCTTTGGGTAATAGGACACTCCAACACACACACTTATTTGTTGTCTGGCCATCACTCCTGTCTTCTCAAACATGACAGGGAACCTGGTATACCACAGAGACATTACACTCAGTGGGAGAGCTGTATTCTCTCTTCAAACACACGCACCCAAACACACGTGCACAACACAAGTGCTAATTCAATGCGGGCTGACACGGCACTGAACCTGAACAGGAACCTGAGCCAGCTGAGTAACAGTAGGCCCGGCCTGTACAGCAGGAGGTCTGTCATTCTCACACACCAGTACCTACGAACTCATCTTTTGGTGACGTCTGTCTTTGCAATGGTGAAAACGCACTAAAATCCAAATACAACATTTTGGTTCAGTGTATCTGTGGTGTCAGTTATAACCTACAGCTCTCTGTGTTTGTATGATCTCAGCAAAAATAACTGCATCATGGCTTTAAACCAGGTAGTTTTATTGTAAGCAGGAGTGCACTTGATCGACCAAGAAATCTTATTTTGACTATTGATCATTCTATGGTGCTCTTAGAAATGACTGAAAATAGTCACATATTACTCATTAAAACAATATTCAGTGGATGTCTGCAGAGGCACTATAATGTTTGAAAGATAATTTTACAGATTTTTCAGTTAAACAAAAAAAAATCAAAGATAGTTTTTTTAGTATGGAAATATAATAAGTATAGAAATATTGTTTATTTTGATCATTAAGATCTTACCATAATATACAGTACACATAATGAGCACCTATGAATTTAGATTTGAGGATCTTGCCAAAGAGCCAGTACCCACCATGTCTTTGATCTGGGAGAGGGTGATCTGTAAGGTGACGTTGAGGGCTCTGTCCGTGTCCTCCACAGGCCGCAGGGCGCTGGAATAATTCTCCATCAGATCATTCAGAAGTTTGTGGGCATAGTGGCCCTGAGCCGAGTGAGCCACTAGAGGGGGGAGATCTCATCAGTCATTTTCAGGTTTTTGACAAAACAAACTACTTTTTAATGTAGTTTTATGTAACAGTACTTATGTTGTCTGGAGCTGACACCACTATGGAGATACTGAAAAACTTACTTAGTTTAGTCCTTTCTTTTACATTATTCCGATGTAATTCTTAAAAACTGTTATGATTGTTGATTATTGAAAAACTATTGTGAAAATATTTCTCTAGTTTTTGTTAGAATATTTCAATTCCCTTTAGTAAATCCTTAAAAAAAAGATCCAAAAGTTTGTTTTAAATGGGGTTTAGGCTTTAATAATAAAAATGTTGCTGTATTAGCAAACAAAAGCCTTCCCTTTCATAAGACTCTTTACACAGTTTGGTTAAATGGTTTGAAAGCCACATGCAAAATTCAGCGTCGATGTAACCGCTCTTTGCTGGAAAGGCACGGCGGTTTGTGCGTAATTACGCACACATAAATGCATTTAACACCGAGAAACCTCAGGCGACTCTTCGTTTAACCAAAAGAACAACATGTGTGCACACTCTCTTTAACTCTCTAACAACAGCTCAGAGACGACTTTTTTTTTTTTTTTTTCTGCAAGCAGGAGCGTCCGACTCACCTTCAGGAAGAAGCATCGCCAGACAGATAATTGGAATCATCTCTAGCATTTTTTTTTTTTTTTTTTTAATACATCCAAGAAGAAAAAAAAAGGCAACTGCAAGCAGCAAACCTAAAGGTCCTCTGGTTTCATCCCCTAACAGGCCTACATGATGCCCGTTCAACCCCAATTGAACTCAGCCGCAGATAGCAGGGCACCGTCTCATGTGCTCGTCCCCGCGGCCGGGCCAGCGCTTACTGCTTGGCAGGAGAGACAGCATGTCTGCCGACTGTGACACGGAATAAAACTCCCGACTATCACATGGCAGCAGCAGAGCGAGGGGAAACAGGATGCCCACGAGTCATCGGCTCACCACACACTGGGCTATTCACCTGTCAATCAAACGCCTGCAGCCAGGTGGGCTGCTGACCTGTCCTCCAGCATCCTACCGTCAACACCAGGAAGACATGCAGCACTCTGTCATAAGGGAAAAAAAGTCAGAATAATAGTTGGATGGATAAATGGATAAATAGCAATAAGAGTAATCATAAGTGGTAAGCCACAGATTTTCTCTATTTTCTCTACGCTGTCGTTTCCACATTAAAAAGTTTAGTCATGTTAAACTACTAATCTGACTGTGAATAATCTTTTCAGAAAAAACACTGGGAGGGGGGGGGGACCAGGTATGAATAAAAGAGGGCATATACATTTTCATTACAATAAATATTATAATAATTTAATTCATATACACCTTAGAGATTTTAGAAGTTTGATCCGAGAAAATTAATTATTCAAAACATTTTGGATCTGGTAATTTGTGATGGCCACATTATTTTTGACATTTTACTGAAGACGGTTATACTGGTTATAAGCAAAACTTAACAGAAGATCATTGTTATTTCAGCATTGGTTGGAATCAGTCACTGTGGCCTTGGTTTAATAACATTCTACCAATGAAAATGCAATATTGTATTGCTCTTTGAGCATCTATAAATTCTCCAAGCCCTCCAGCGAAGTTTTCGTTACTAAAAAAAAGTTGTAGATCTCTCACTTAAGACGCATCCTCTATTTTAATAAATGTTTTCTGGTCTTGATGCTATGTGGGCTTCTTGCAGACAGATGGAGTCAGAAGCAGTCCATGGCAGGAGGGCTTATGGATTCATAAAAGAAACCAGCCAAACATTACAAACAAAATATAAAAACTACAGTGAAAGATGAGTTCTGAGTTAGATACCCTAAAATATTTGGTTTACACTGGAAATACCACCATACAGCAAAGCTATAAAAATCTCAGTACAGGCCAGTATAACCTCACTCTCAACCTCACTTCCCAAAAGCAATACTCTGGGAGTCATCTTTTTTTCCATATTTAATGTGTCCAAACATCAAAATGAATGTATTGTGGCATGGTTGGAACAAAGTGTATCCAAGGTATGCTGAGGTGAAGTCAGTCCCATGGAACCTTCAACACTTTAATAATGCAACGAGGTAATTTATTTTGTGTGCATTTTAATAGCACAGAGAGTGATTATCTCAGTGCTATTAGATGAGCTAGGAAGCATGATTTTTTTTTCAGTCTTATGTATTCAGCCCTTTGTAGTACAGTCCTCTGCTCTGGGATGCTTGGAGGAGTTCCAGATGGTAGATATACTAGAGAGTTATGCAAACATCCAGTGGAAGGATATAAAATGAGCTTTTGTCACTCAGGATGCCTGGGAAACCGGAGGCTGGTTTACTGTGCAGCAGGTGCACTGTAATGTTGTCACCGAGGTCCTTCGATGGATCCACAAGACATACTGCTGCTCTTTTAGTAGACATAACAGCATTGGTGGTGGCTTTTCTCCCGTTTGTGCTAGTATGCAGGCTGAAAAGTGATGTTCAGATTATTGCCAGGGTTTCTTGGAGAGGTTCGGGATGGCACAACATGTTACCAAGCAGGCCATCTGTTGTTGTGCTCATTCTCAGTGGGCTTACTATAAGTAAGGTGATCTGAATATTATGATAAATGCCTGTATCACCTGCTTGTTGAGGGTCTAAATTCACAAAAAAACGTGCTTGCTCATCCAGGAACCTTAACCAACGACAGACCAAGTCCAAAGTACTACTGTACAGCAAACTCCCAATACACATAATCCATTCACCAGTTTTTTTTGCATGCATTCTTCATCTAAACTGGCTTGCTTGATCCATTTTTACTGGCAATGTAATTCCCTGTAGATTCAATTTCTGTTGGTCTTGTAAATTTAGTGCCTCACCCTAGTTTTTATTCAAATGTATGCACAGCCAAACAAGCTTATAAACACGTTGGATCCTAAACGCCAACAAGCATTCATGATTTCTCTAACAATATTGTGATTGAAATTAAACGTATAAGAAACTGACTGTAATATACTGATTGAATGTTGTACTGCTGCCAGGAAGTTTTGTTGTTGTTGCTTGTTTTTGTTGTTCCAAGACAGGAAACATGATTCCAGTTGAGAGATATCACAAAGCACTGCAAAGACACATCACAGTAAGGACACAGTGGATTAATTTACACAGACTTTAATATCTTTATTTACAGATGAATCATTTTGACATATTTATCTGTTGGCGTCATTAAGATGATGCAATATTTTTCAAACTCATTTTAACTATTTCCATCCAGACTTGTGACATGAGTTATGGCTGAACCTGTTTTTAATTTTTAATTTATTTGTTTTGTTTTCTCTCAGTTTAAAAACAAAAATCCAAATGTATTCCTGCAGAGGCCAAAACCAAATAAAAATTTAAAAAATGTGGGGAAAGAGACAGATCGAGTAAGCAGTGTCAAGAAGAGGTGTGGGGATGGGCACTGGGGTTTGCTGCAGGAGCTTTGAGTTTGTCAGACAGTTGAAGAGTATGAAAATGAGTATGGCTACTGTGTGAACACCTCATTGACACTTCAGCTCAGCTAGTTTCCATAACAGGGAATAAGCCTTGTCCTATTCTATGTCTGAATAACTCCATATTTTCTACCTGGTGCACTATATGTACTTTCCCACAATCTTATTTTAATATCCAAATTTTAAGTGAAAAATGTATGCACTTTATAGTTCCCTCAAAAACTGTGACGGAAAAGGACAATGATTCAAACGAGTCCTGGTTAGCGTAGGACTCGGCTCAATCCCTGTTCAGAAACCTCGCCGAAATGTGTGTAAAAATCATGACCAGGTCCAAAAGAGCCTCCTAGAATGGCTTGACTCTCTTCTACAAAAGGTTTTCACAAATGAAAGTAAATGCACTGCATAGGCAAGGATAAGCCGCTGAGAGCCGCTTCTTGGACACAGCCAGGAAAGCTGGGAGACTTGGCGGGCATGGGCGGGGTCTTAAGTCTGGCATTTGCTTCAAAAAGGGGGTGAGATGCTGTTGAACTTCTGATTGTAGCACTGAGTGGAATGTTGACTGAACGTAAAGAAACCAGAGATAAGAGCTCACAGAGCGACTGATTGGAGTGTGGTACAGCAGAGGTGATGAGCAGGGAGGAGAGATGCCACACACGGGGGATAAAGGGGGAATGGAGAAGAGGGGGAGTGTGGAGGTGAGGAGTCCACTGTGAAACAGAGGGTGCAACAGGGGGAAAGACGCCTTGAGACAGCAGGAATTTGGAAGAGAGAGGGTGTGTATGTATGAGGAGGGGGGATAGGGATCGAGAGGAAGGTGAAGAGGGTTGTCAAGATTCAGTTACTGAGCAGTAGCTCTGTCGCTGTCTCCACGTCCCAGGATTTCGACGACAACGCCACTATTACTGCATTCTGGGAAGAAAAACAAAAAAACCTTTCAGAAACCTTTCCGTTTTACTCTACAGCAGAATTGGGTGGTGCAATGCGCAGTAGGGGAGGGAAAAAAGTTGAAGAATACTAACTTTTTCAAAGCCCATGGCACAGAGTTTGTCTATTTTGCGTGTGTACTCCGGACTGGAGACGGGAGCGCCTGCATAGACATGAGACCAGAGCCTCGCTGTCTGTTTGAACATCTCTGGGTTCTGCTTGTACTGTGTGATGAACAAATGTGAAAAACAACAGTAAGTTTGTTAGAAAGGGGTTCAGCATACCACTGTCAACAACTGAAACATGGTGCTTTTCTACTAAGTCTAGATCCCCCAGCACATACGCGACAATGAGCAGAAGAATAGTGCACTTATTCTCCATCTATACTATTTTATGTGCAGCTCAACAACATATTGCCAATAAAATAATGATCTGCAAGGTTTTGAAACTGCTGAGATATTCAGAGCCACACAGTCATTTCTTCCCAGTGCGGTTAAGAATTTCCATGCTGTGTTTGCATTTGTGAATGTATTGCAGGTGTTTTGATCATCATAAACTATTAGTATTTCATTATGTAAATAAAATAAATACAACTTTTGGACTCAACATACCTTATTTAAAACAAAGGGTCATTATGCAGTACAACCATTAGAATAACTAAATATTGTTAATGTTGTCCACCTGGATAGCCTCAGGTTTCTGCTCCATATTGGACCTCTGACCAAATGTTTAACATGCGTTTAAAAACATGAACATCACTGGACAGCTATCAAACAAAAACCATCTTATACTATACTAAATCTTATCCCACCCCTTTTCACTTCCTTCACTCCTCCTAACCCAGTGTGATGTGGGCTGGTAAGTGATAGATGACTGTTACTACACTGGGGATTGGTGGTAGTATGTAGGTGTTATAATGTGCTCAGTAGAGTAGGGCAAACAGCTTATTGCCTACACATGGTATTTCACAGCAGTCTCACTTTACTAGCACAGACCTGAATATTGCTTAACGTGCAACAATCAGCTGGTGTGCAGCACAGAATAGAGCAGAATGCCTCCACCTATATAAAACGTCATTTAAGATATGAATCCAGGGTCACAAACAGGTGGACTGACACATATCTAAACAAGGAAATTAGCTTGTCATGACAAGTGACAACAGAGTTATATTCAAGACCAATATTCCCTCAAGGCCAGGATTTTGGTAGTGCTTAGTAATTTATCTTCTTAATGCTATAATCATTATGGGACAGTATCTGACCATTTCTCCAGTGATATTTACTCAACATGAGAAGGTCTGGGGATGTAAGCAGCTCTTCCATATTTTACTGAGTGTGTCCAACATTTATATTCATATTTAAGGTTTTGAAATGTATAACATTTAGTATGTGTATAGTACACAACTGTGTGCTAAGTAGATGATGGGATCTGTCCAACAGTCATTTGGCAAAAAATACAATTGTCACCCTGATTTATGAAATTCAAGATTCACAACACCGTAAAGATTAACGATTGACCCTTTGGATTAGACTTTAATGTCCACCTGGCTTTCTTGGAAACCTATCCATAAGGATATCCTAGAGCCCTAGGTGACTTCATCAAATGCCTTATTTTGTCCAGCCAACAGTCCAAACCCCAATAATATTCAGTTTACTATAATGCAAGACCAGGAAAAGAAGCAAGATCTTACATTTCACAACCTGGAACTATCAAAATTTGGAATTTTGCCTGAAACAATGAGTCGATTATCCAAAAAGTTGCTGATTAATTTTCTGTCCATCGACTATCAATAAATCGACCAAACATTTGCAGCTCTACACGCCTCTTCCACTAGCTGGAAAACCTTGGCAGGTTCCACAGTAGGAGTGATTGTAATTGAAGCCTTTACAAGCAGAAAACATCTGAGCTGTCTCACTATACTACAATAACACCATTCCAAGACATCTAGCATCAGATGACAATGAATACAATAATACACACGTGTTGCTCTGCTTGAAAAAAATTGAAATACATATCCTTAGTGAATTCGTCAAACATAAGTGCACACCCACCTGATTGGCTACCACTGCGTCCTGTGGATCATCTGGTTCTGCGGCTGCCAATAAGGCTTGTAATGACAGGAGGACCGTCCTCAGTGTCATAGCTGCTGCCCTGAAAGAACACACAGGTGACGGTTTAGTGCAACACCAAAACAACGTCAACTGTTGTGTATGTTTCATATTGTAATAATGTATCATAATAATGAATTTGGATCAATGCATTTGGGGACATTTGCACAGTTTTGAAGTTGTAACTAATGATGAGAGGATTGTGTTGTCATCTAACTGCTGACAGGGGCGAGCACTGAAACAGCAACTTAGAAATAACTATGACTTAAGTTGGGGGAAACACCGTCTTACACGACTAGAAAAGTATTTCACGATGGATGTGTGATGGATGAAGAATGTTAGGAATGCCGGTGCACATTCACTCACCACTGGTCTTTGAGGATGTCCAGACATATTGCACCTGTGACTGAGCTGATGTTGGGATGCCAGATCTTTGTGATAAACCGCACCTGAGAGATTAAATGAAAACGGGAAGAGAAAAAAAAAAAATCATTTGCAGATTAGCCCAGTAATGGAAATTTTCTGAAGCCAATGTCCACAAGGAGAGGCATGGTTATCAGTGATAACAACAGTAATGAATCCCTACCTTAGGGGGATTGAATGGATACGTCTCTGGAATTTTAATTTCTAGTTGATATCTACCCCCTGGAAGAAATGAGAGGTAACACAATTATTCAAGAATCACGGCAGCTTTTTCAAGCATGCAATTAAAAGGGCAACAGTTTAGATACATTAATAAGGATTAAAAAGCCTCTTGAAATAGTTAGTTGGTGAGGCCTTTTTAAATAAATAAAAATAAAAGTTGTCAGTGAATCCCAACATCACATCACGAAATTGTGCAACCATGCATACAGGTGAGCAGACAGCAGTGTGTCTGCGAGCCCCTCACCTTCATACGGTGTGTCAGGCGGCCCCGCTATCTCCCCTTTAAGTTCTGTGAAGTTCTCATCCACCAGATCCACCTTTATCTGGTTTTTGCTCGTCTGAAGGGGGCGAAAAAAAAGAAAGAAAGAAAGAAAAAAAGGCAGAGAAGCGTTCAACTTCGGCAGACAGGCAGACTGCACAGTGTTAAGTCGAGCTACCTCGCTGTCAAACTCAAACCTGCCCCCAGCAGCAGCAGCAGCATCATCATCATCCCCACCACCATCATCATCATCATCAGCCAGAGCTCACCTCAACTTGTTGCCCGCATCTCACGGACCTACACACACATAAGCCTCCCTCGTGTAAGAGCCGAGGGGGGGAACCTGCGGGAGGACAAACGCGAGCGCACAAAAAAAAAAAAAAAAAACCTGCGGCACGACACGCGGATCGCACCGACCTGCCCGTGCTAACGCCGCTAGCTCGGTCACCGCAGGAGACACGTTACGTTGGCAACATGAACCGGATTTAAAGTCCCCCCCCCTCCTCTCCCTTGTTAATGCTTTTGATCGCCCGATAAACTGCGTGTTAACGACAGTAACTCTCCCCCTTCCACATGAACAGCTGGCGGCGGCGGCGGCCATGTGTGAAGCCGCGGTTAGCTCCGGCTAAGCGGCTCGGCGGCGGCGGGGGGAGCTGACAGCTGAGCCGGCGACGCGTTCAGAGGAAAAGAAAAAAAAAGGGGGGAGACAAGAAAAATAAATACGGGTGGAGGGTGAAGGGGGGGGGGAAGGGGGGAGGAATAAAAGCCGCGACATTAGCCGGCAACGTGACAACCAACCTCCTCGCTCTTGAGCACCTCCTTGAATTCCCGTTTTATCCTCTGAACTGCGATGTTGGCCATGGTTCCCCCGTGTTCCCGTCCGGTTGGGGCCTCGCCGCCGTCCGACCTGAGCAGCGCTAGCTAGCTGGCTCTGCCCGCAGTGGCTCTGCACTTCTTCTGGACAACAACCTCGCCGAGAAGAAGAAGAAGAAAAAAAAAAAAAAAAAAAAAAAACCCTTAAAAAAAAACAAAAAAACACAATAGCCCCAGCTGCAACGCTGTCCGCCGTCAGTCCGGGTCTCTATCAGGTGCGGCGGTTGTGGCTCAGCGTGTGTCTGTCATCGCAAATGTGTAACAACACAATGGTTGGTGGCACTGAAAACATTTTAATACCAAACTGCATGCAGTCTGAGGGGGTCATGTGATCTGTATTGCCATCCTGAGCGCCTCCTCCCATTGGCTGAACCCGTTCATGACGAGTAATTCATTATCGATATCGTCTATTATTATTGTTGCTGTCGTTAAAAAGAGCTTTAAAAATATATATATATAATGTCCACAGGGGTGGTATATAATGGGAATCGTATATAATGCGAAATAAAAGTGATTTCAAAATATGTCCAAACAGTGAACGGGGTTTCACACAATAACTACATTGCATTTGATTATTGCCGTGTGATCACTTACTTTCAGTCAAAAAATGCTGTAAGATTAAGTGAGGCAACGCTGCTCTGAGATGGAAATCGGGCGTCTGAGGACAGATGAGGACACAGATAAGTTAAAGGAAAATCCTCAGAGAAACACAATTCAGGCATAGAGTAGGCTGCTGATTCAAAGTGATGGAGATGTATTCATCCATGTGTTACCTGTTTAGCTGTAGGCGTACTGTAATGTAGGCTGAGCCCCTAGCAACAACCCATAGCAACATTAAGAAATGCAAAGTTATCTCAGTGGTCCACAGTTACAAAAATCACTGGACACCAACACATGAAAATACACAGAATGTTTTGGGGTTTTTTTCCAATTTTTAAAGCAAAAGACAGATCCCTGTTTAACATTGTTTCATCAGAGCTGCAAACTGTGACACTAGGGGGCATCATTGTCCTATGGAGAGTCACAGTCTGTAACAATCAACATTATGTCGGTGTTTGGATAAAGTGGATACCACTTCAAATTACACTTTAAAAACTTGTTACAAAAATTGGTACAATCCACAGTTAAATCTGAGCTAAACTTATCCTATATCACATGAAACATGATATTAAATTCACATGTAGTCTGATTTACACAATATAATAATCATGGCATTGACATATTTCCATAATTGGAGGTCATAGATGAGATGAGCAATTAGGTGAAGTGTTTTATTCTCCTTTAAAGTAAACCATAGAGCTCACATAATCAATGATCAACTTTGGTATTCTATTACCCTCCACTGAAATAACCCATTATTACAGTAAAAGGAATGGAGACATTTCTCTTGACAGAAACTGACCACACATTTTTTCACAACCACAGATACAAGTATTATTAGACCAGACACAATTATAGATCATTGTTCTTCTCTGTCAAACAGCCACACAGTTGCAAGTTACAGTCTGCTACACAATACAGAGTTATTGTATCTATAGTTAGCACTTAACAGGTGGACATGAGCATACAGGAACTCCTTCATATCTTCTCCTTCTGGTTGTCCTGTTCATCCTCCTCCCTCTGCCTCTTGTTTGGTTTCTCTTGTTGATGACGACAAAGATGACAAGTACTGCCAACATAAAAGCTGTTATTAGGAGGCAACCTCCAAAGACCAGCATCGCTTTGTTCTTGAACATCCATGCACACACAGAGCAAGGTTCATGCAGCCCACTAAAGCTGCAAGCCTGCATGGTGTTGTCCTCAGGGAAACCACCCTGAGTGATGATTTCTCTGTAGACAGCGATGGAGGCCTTGGCTTTGGATTGGTGGTGGGTTGAGGTGAAGAGGCCAAACTGGGGGACATGTCGATCTTGCAGTTTCCACATGTAGAAGCCCTGCAGGTTGACTCCGTCTAATTGGCGAGCTGGGGACAAATAGAATAAAAGGAGAAATGTGAAATAGGACTCACTCATCGACTCAATTCCTTCTCTACTTTGAGCAATATGAATAACCAAGAGATACTGTATTCTATCATTAAAAAAACAACCAAATGTTAAGAATACATGCCCATGTTTGAAAGCAACACATGTGTGCAAGTACAGGTGAGCTAAGGGCCATAAAGGGCAAAGTATGAACACATCACTGTCATTGCACTGTTTTTCTCTCTCTTCCCTTTCCCTTCCCTTTTTCTCTTTTTATGATGTTCATGGTTTCTCATTAGTACAAGGCTTTATAGTAGGAGGTAAAATGGTCATAAAACCCATATTGCCCGTTGAGCTCTTCCTCTGTCTCAACATCCTGAACACTGTAGAGGGATATTTTATTCCTACTGAAAAATGATGACAGTACATATCTGCAGAAATGCATGTCCCACCTTTGAAAGCCTCCTGCAGATAACTCCTGAGAAAGTGTTGCCTGAGTTTGTCCTCCACAAGAGCCTGATCATCCACCCCACTGGCTGTGACAATGACAGGGAGAGCCCCTCCGTATCTCTGGCTCACCCAGTTCAGGATCTTCCGCAGGCCCCAAGGTACAAGAGCCTGTCCCAGACTGGAGGTGGGCCAGGTGGGATCAGAAAGGGTCAGACAGCCATGATCAGGGGGTTGTTTCTGCTGAAAATTGTCCTTTGCGTGGGGATATGGAGAGACCAAACGGGTGGTAAAATGGTTCAGTGCGATAAAACTCAATGTCCCTCTTAGCTCTTCCCTTTCCGTCTCAGTAAAGCTAGGAAGAGGGGATCCGGGGAGGCCCATTGCTCGGGCTCTCTCCTCCAAGTATGCCTTCATTTCTTGTGGGTAATCCCCCTTGCTATGCTTCTCTTCAAATCTAGTCCCCAGCAATGGGTCCAAGAAGCGACCAAGTTCAAACAAAAGGAATCTCTGTGCGGCTGCCGTATGGGAGTCCAAGAAGGGGTTTGCAGGTTCAGCCCAGTCAGCATGTAATGCGAGTGATACTAGTGCTCTCTCTTGACTAGAGTGTTCCCTCTCATACAGCCTCCAGGCTTTTGCGTGAGCCAGAAGAAGGTTATGAGCTGCCTGATGCCTCTCTTTCCCACTGGAATAAAAATCTACCAGTCTATTTGGTTCATTGATGGTGATCCAGTATCGAACCCAGGACCCCAGCTCCTGGTAGCACAGTGCTGCATATTCCTGAAAGGCCTCCACTGTGCTGTAGTTGACCCAACCACCAGAGGCATGTAGTGGCCCAGGCAAGCCCAGATTTGGAACTCTGTGTGTTGGGTAGTAGAGGATAACGACAGCCTCCAGGTCCAGCTTCTTGAGCTCGGTCAGGAGACAGCGGTAGTACCTTTTAGATGCAACAAAAAATGTGACACAGGATTATAGAATCCTATATAGAAGAGTTAATGTGTGCAGACACAAAGAAAGATAGATATCTTCTTTAAATGTCTCTGAATCTGGTTAAAGTCTGAAATGAATAAAATTGGATTTAATTCGGGAAGACTGAAATAGCGACAGTCCATGTTTGTGTGTTTGTGTATTTCTACCTCAGAGCTTCGGTGTTCACATTAGAGCGGTCTCCCTGGGGTAAAATCAAAGACCAGTTTAGTGCGAAGCGGTAGTGAGACGCCCCAGTGGACGCAAACAGGCGAAGATGACCATGAATGGACAAGTAGTCAGTGCACTGGGCTCGTCTGGTGTGGATCTTCACCCCAGGGACTGGACGCAATGATCCGTCTCCTGTCAGGTTCCAGCTGTACAAATGGGGGTCAGTAAACTGTGGGGAGAAAGGGTAGAAGTGGACCTGCAATAACAAAAAAGACAAAATTATTTTAGGGTGAACAGAGCCATTCATTTAGCATTTTCTGCTGTAAAATCATTCTCTTGACTTCTCAGATTCTCTCTCTCCCTACCTGTAAAGTGGAGTCAGCAATACCCCAGTGAAATTTGCAGGGGAAACGGCCTTTTATCTCTCTGGAGGTTTCATCACTCGGGAAACCATTGTCAGCGACAACACGCCTGTAGTACTTAGCAGTGGTCTTGGGGATCCTGTTTCGGTTTGGTTGGCTGAAGTCGATGTAGAAAAGGCCTCGCCTAACAGTGAAGCCATAATTCCACTCAAATCCGTCCACCAATGACCAGGCGGAGTACCCAAACACTTGCACACCATCAAACTTGATAGCTGTAAAATAAGAAACAAACCAATAAGAAGTGGAGAGAATTTCTTTTATTTTTTTCTTACTTTATTACATCATTCATTACATGCTCCTCTCACTTTTTCTCTTACCTTGCAGGACCTGGTTGATAAACCTCTTCATCAGGTAAATGGCCACTGTGTCCTCCTTTCCCACACTGGCTTCAGAAAACCAGCCTCCCTCAGCCACCAGCACCCTCGGGTCCCCATACTCCAGCTTTATCCAGCCCAGTAAGCGCCTCAGGTCTGGGGCCACAGTCTGCCCATACTGGACCAGGCCCCGGCCAAGACGGAAGTCGTTGGGCCCGAAGGACAGAGCGAAAAAGTCAGCTGTTGCCTGCACCCAGAGCTTCTCCTCATGGGAGAATGTGGGCAAGAGAGCCCCGTGCTTGATTTTTAAAGAGACTGGGTAGTCCCCATCACCAAAGATGGGGTTGGCAAACCAGCCAAGTACAGCCTCTACTGACTGCTGGCAAAACTCAACATTAGCGGCGGTGGCTTGGCCTCTTTGAGGCTCAACCCAGTGGGATCCCAAGACGATGGATACTTTACCCTTCTGGGTTGGACGGAAATGGGTGTCATAGGTGTGCCATGCTTTGGCATGTGCCTGGAAATCAGAGCAGACACATTATTATGATACACTATACTGTAGTCTT
Source organism: Lateolabrax maculatus (assembly GCA_031216445.1). Taxonomy (NCBI): domain Eukaryota; kingdom Metazoa; phylum Chordata; class Actinopteri; order Acropomatiformes; family Lateolabracidae; genus Lateolabrax; species Lateolabrax maculatus. The sequence goes on from CM062206.1 coordinate 14,957,614, forward strand.
CAACCTATTAGCACAAAAGGCTTTTTTCACAGAAGACATTTTGACACATCACAGTAGGAAAAGCACAGGTGTAAATAATAAAATGAATTATGGCTAAATTCAGTTTAGCTTTAGTTTCAGGGTCCTGGTATTGTGCATGCAGGCTCACAGTCACGCTGTCACTTTAACAGAACAGAGCAATCTTTAATATTATTAGTAACTCCTGTGTTTTTCCTACTATGACAAGTCAAAACGTCTGCTGTGAAAAAGGCAGATCATGCTCTTAAAACACTACAAAACATTAAAGCTCTCACAGAGTTAATATCTCCTCCACAGCTGCACAATCTTCTGAATTTGTGGTTTAAATGATAGAAAACTTTTAGAAATGTTTAATACACATCTCGGTCAGGATGTGCATTAAATGACAATGACAATCATGTAACAGATTTATGTTTTTCTATGTACTGTAAATGCAGTAGTTGATGAGAAAATAATCACTTGTTCCTCTGCCTTGAATTGTATATTTATTTGTATCAAAGTAGTGTATATTTTCTTGAGATATTGTGTAAACTTATAGATAAGTGGGCAACAGGCAAACGGGAACAACGACACAACTTCCTTAGCGGCGGTAATGAAAACCATCTATTAGTCACCAGAGAATAACTATTTGCTCACACTATCTACGGAGTGTTGGCTGCACAAATACCATCTGTGCTAGACTGCATACACGTAAGTGATTATTAATGAGGCATATCTCCATGACTTCCTGTCACACACTGTTTCTCTCCAGCACGAATGTGCTGATGTGGTGGACCTTGACCTCAGTGTCTCTTTAAGTGTCCTGTTTACTGATCACAAACCTGTCAAAATAAAATATGATCAACTAGTCATTGACAACATACAATAAAAAGTGAGCATTAAGACCTTGCACTTGGCTGCACCAGATAAATGTTACATTGTAATAAATCAAACTTCAGTGTCTTTATTGTTTTAATTTGATTGCAACAAAATATCAGAGCACTGGTTGAGTCTGTGCTTGCTTCACTGTCTTGTGACCTCAAAATCATTCGGATGATGCAAACATTCATTTACCATGATGAACTGATAACTACAGAAGTTCAAAGTCTATATCATTGTACTGTTGTTTACAGCCCAGGCAGAGTACAGACTATTTATATATAGACTCACATTATTCAACTTACTCTGATCAGGTTGTGGGCCACAACGAGAGAGCCAGCAGGACCCCCTGTTTCTCCAGGAGCGTGCACACCCATCCCATACCCCTGTACAGCCACCAGGTATGGATTATGCATTGTGAGCCAGTACCTAACACGGCTCCCAAATGTGTCGAAGCAAAATGCAGCATACTCCTCAAACAGTCCCACCAGTGTGTCATTTTTCCAACCTCCGTAGTGCTCCTGTAGGACTTGTGGCAGGTCCCAGTGATAGAGTGTGACGACAGGCTCAATTTTCCTTTCCAGAAGCCTCTCTACGAGACGGCTGTAATGCTCCACAGCAGCTGTGTTGGGCTGACCTCTGGCATTCCCATCAGGAAAGAGTCTGGCCCAGGAGAGAGAGAAAGAGTATGATCTTACACCTAGATATGCCAGTGCCTCCACATCTTCTTCCCATCGCGTGTAGCTGTCACTGGCCACATCAGCACTCTCGGTTGCCAAATTGACACCGGCAGTGGAGTGGGTGAAATGGTCCCAGATGGATGGGCCTTTCCCCTCTTGATCCCAGGCTCCCTCTGTCTGGAAGGCAGATGTCCCCGAACCCCAAAGGAATCCTGAAGGGAAGGTGTCATGGAGGAAAGACTGGCCTTTGATGATGGGGTCCGGCTTGAGCTGCTGCCAAATCTTCCTGCCGTCCCCAAGAGAACAGGCTGCCTTGTTCGAACCACACACCAACAACAGGATGGAGAGTAAGAGGCACTGAAGTGTGGGAGGTGAAGGATGGTTCGGCATACTGAAGGAGTCTACCTAGTTTCAGAAATCCACTTGAAGGGGGTAGCTGGTGTCAGTCAGAGCAATTGCTCTGTTCACTATCATAAATTTTCTTGCGAAAGACAGGAGATCCATGATGGCGGAGGACGAAAGAGAACGATCACAGCCAGGAGAGAGTAACATCTGAAGCCTCAAGGTGCTGCAGTGGCCATCTGACAACATGGTCAGACTTCCCTATTTTGTGCACCTACTCAGCCCCTCCCAACCACATAATGTTCACACATACAAAGGTTGACTCATATTCACACACGCTTGTACATCTTTTTGTGAATTATTTTCACCTGTAATTCCCAAAACACTCCACAATCCTTCAATTATATCCCAAAATCAAAAGAAGACCCTTTAAAAGAGAAGACAAAGGATTTTAATGAGATATTCCTGTGAGGACACACACACAGTGCCTGAGAGAGAGAGAGAGAGAGAGAGAGAGAGAGAGAGAGAGAGAGAGAGAGGGAGCTCTAAACATGCTGTAAAAAAGATTCTTGTGTCAATAATTAGCTTGTACTCTGATCTTAGCTCCATGACTAAGAAATAGTTCACATTTTCAACAAACACATACAGATTTTTGTTGCCCTTTTAAATAAAGTTTTTTCTGCGCTAAAGCAAAACAAGTTTCACATTTCAGTTAATGGATTTCATTTTTCCCAATATTAATTCATGTGTTCAGCAGATAGAGGACATTTATTGAAAAACAAAATGAAGGACAATACAATGTAGCGCAGCCTGAAACTGAAAACATAGGCTGTTTTCTGTTGTCTTATGGCCAGAAGCTGCTAAGCAGGTCTGCAGGGATCTTCCCAGATTTGATCAAACAATGCCAGATGAGAACAGTGACACCAGCTCATATGACTTTATTCAATTTAGCCCCAATTGCCATATGAGTAACAGTGACTAACCCAAGGAAACAGCAGTGCTGCTAGACTAAAAACATTGCTAGGAAGTGCGTGTGTGTGTGTGTGAGGCTGTCTTTGATAAAGCCTCCCAATCACAATAAAACAGGTCATCAAAAAGCCCCCTCCTCATCCTCCTTCATTAAAGGCAGTGTCTATAGTCATCTAGAGTAAACAGTGTGGTTGCTCAGGATACACTCAGCCTCAAGGCACTAGTGGGATACGGTAACTGAGTTGGGAAATGGTCATCTACCACCCAGCCTGACCTCAGTGCCCAGTGTGGTTGCTATGAAACTACAGAAAAGATTAATCAACATTTTTTTAATCACAGTCCAAATAAGAATAAGAGCACAAAAAGAGCATAATGTTATTCTAATTGAAATAGACTTATTATTAAATCAGAATAAGTGAGTAGACTTAAATCAATCAATCAAACTTTAATTTCAGACTCAGGGTCCAGATAAAACAGGACATTACATTGAATAAATCACACACAAAAGCAGCTTAAAAACTTAAAGACTTTCACTCTCCCTACATATTGACATAATTTCATTCAACAAGGATCTTCTCATTAAGCTTAATACACACAGTAGATTCCTTCAGTAAAAAGCTGTAAACATTAAATAAAAAGGGAAGTGAAAAGAGGATGCAGGCTACATGAGATAAAAATGTAATTGGCCTCAGAGTTGCTTTCATTTCCCTTTGTATCCTCACAGCATTCATTTACTGTAACACTAGACACCGATAACATCGGCAAATTATTGAGACTGTCCACCTAATTAAAAACTCAACAACATTAAGCTGCAGTGCTTCTGCTGAAAAATCCATCTGACCTCAGCACAGGTTAGTGCACTCTTTTGTCTATCTATGTACTGTATAGTGGTTTTATTTCAGAATCAGGTTTATTGCATGTAGGTTTTCACATACAAGAATTTGCTGTTGTGTATTGGTGCGTAACAATAAAACTTAGAAATAAGAAAGTAGAAGTAGGAGACAAATAGTGCAAAAGTAAACATAAGCATAAATACAAAATATAAAATAGGAATAGAAATATTTACAATACAGAATATGAAAAAGATTATTAAATATGTGATATATATATATTAAGATGAAAATGAAAAAACTGTAAAGGAAAGTGCAAAATATTGTCTAGGGAATGTGCAACGGTTAAGAGTATGATGTGTAGAGATATGTTAACTGTAATACCGAAATGTATTTAGAGTAAACTTTATTTATTTAGGATATTTATAATATAAAATTTTATTTTACCACATGGTCAGTTCAGATTGAGATAACTATGGATTCAAATAAATTAATATGTGTATTTAAATTTGTTGCCAATTTATTATCAAACAAAAGACTGTTAAGACCACGCAGATGACACTGCTGGTCAAATAAGGAAAAAAAATAGTCAGATCACATATACTATATGTACAATACGTTGCTAGTTTATTGGATACACCTAGCTATAAGTAATGCATTGTAAGTCAACAGTCCTGCAATAAATCCTACATTGATAAAGATTTTAATGTTCCGTTCTGTGTAAATTGTTTTAGACTGGTTCAGACTGACTATTTTATCCGTTACTATTTGTTTCTATTATTTTGTTCACCCCATTTATATCAATCAGGGTAGATTAAATAACAGATACATATTTCTCTCAAAGAAATTGAATCGAACGCAACTGGACTTGGTTATATGTCTTTGAAGACGTTTCACCTCTCATCCAAGAGGCTTCATCAGTTCATGCTCGTCTGACTAGGCTGGGACTAGTCTGACTAGCTAGTGTGGAGATCCAGGTATTTAACCTCTGTGGAGGTCCAGTTGCGTTCGATTCAATTTCTTTGAGATAACTATGACCTGGATGAATGAGAATGTTCACAGGCTCGACACATATTTCTGTTTAATGCAATACAGTTCAACGGTAACACTACATTCTTCAAAGTAACCATGAGGTTGAATCAACACCTCTCTAAAACAGTTTTAACAAAAATGATAACCTTAATGAAGGTAGGACTTACTGCAGGCCTGTTGTGTTAAACTGCACTAGTTTTTACCTCGGTGTACCCAATAAACTGGCTACTGACTGAATGTATCAATAATAACACCGTTGTTCATTTCCTTACTTTTATCCAAGCAAACAATGAGGCCTGTGACTGCTGTCCTCTGGGCGGCAGCCATGTTGGTGGGACTCCAGCCTAGTGCTTCATCCCTTGACAGCATCGTAGACCGTTCCTCCAAAAACCTCTCCTCTGTCCCAGGAGACCTGCCACAGACAGTTGAGTTTTTAGACCTTTCATGCAACCACATACAGCAGCTTCACAGGGGAGACTTTAAAAACACCACTCTCCTGAGGTTCCTCAACATTTCATGGAATAGTTTGGAGGATATCGATCCTGAGACGTTCGTCGACACGCCACTCCTGGAGGAGCTAGACCTATCATACAACAGTCTGAAGAACCTGTCGGGTCAGCAGTACCTGGTCCACACTGAGAACCTTTGGGCACTAAATTTGGCCTGCAACAAGTTTCATAAAATGACACTGGGGAGTGAGTTTAGTTCCCTGGTAAAACTAGAGAGATTAAAACTTGGAGCAAAAAACATCAGCATGGGTGATTTCAAGAACATTGCTAATGTGAATCTAAGTGCACTGACCCTTTCCCTGGAGGATGAACTGGGTTATGAAGCAGGCAGCCTGAAGGATGTTAATGCTCAAAGGCTTCAGATCGTTCTCACGAGGAATCGAATAATGGACCCTGCTCTGTTTGCCGATGCTCTGTCACTCTTTGTTGAAGTGGAGTTGATGAATCTGACAAGAGGCTACAAAGACCTTAGTGAGCAGTTGCACAAGAGAGTAGAAATCCACACATCTCATTTTTATCTCACCAACATATCGATCGATTGGCGAGACTTAACTCTCTATGTAAATACCGTTCTGCTTACGTCTATTGCCCATCTGAGCGCCTCTGACGTCAACATTTACAATTTGCCTTATGCAGACACTAAAGTGACCGCAACATCTAAAATGAAGTCCTTCACAGCCAGAAGGGCAGTAGTGAACTCTTTCTTCTTTTCACAGGAAGCTGTATACAACTATTTTATCAACATGCCAGTGGAGAGTTTAGCGATTGTTGAGACGTCAATTATACACATGACATGCCCAAAGTCACAGAGTCGTGTCCTCCAGCTGGACTTCTCCTACTGCGCTCTATCTGACTCCATCTTCTCCAGCGTGAGTGGTCAAAAAACTATCGAATGTGAGAATCTGGTCAACGTTAGGAAATTGATTCTTGTAGGAAACAATCTTAAGAGCCTTCAGTTGCTCAGCAAACGTGTGCAATACATGACGTCCCTGCAATATCTGGACCTCACCCTCAACTCCCTGGTTTATGATGGTCTAGAAGAATGTACCTGGCCACCAAACATCACCAACATGGTTTTGTCTTCTAATGGTCTGACAGACTCCGTTTTTAAGTGTCTGCCAAAAGGAACAGAGACACTGGACCTCCAGAACAACCAGATTTTTACGGTACCATCCTCCATCTTGAAACTGGAAAACCTGCTATCTCTGAATCTGAATGCCAACAGGCTGCGGGACCTGCCAGTGTGTAACGGTTTCCCCAGACTAAATGACCTTCTGCTCAAGTCAAATTCCCTCCATGCCCCGTCTGTGAACAAGTTGGAAAGCTGCCCCGAACTGAAAACCCTGGATGTCAGTAACAACCCCTTCACCTGCACCTGCACTCTGAGGAGTTTCATAAATCTTGGCATCAAGTCCGAAAAGAAGAAAAGCCACACGGGAATTGAATTGTTGAGCTGGCCATTGGACTATTACTGCACATACCCAGCGGCCGACAGAGACTCCACCTTGAAAGACATCCAGATCGCGGAGGTCTCCTGTAACGCTGGCCTTCTCGCTGCCTCCATCTTGTGCCCAGCAGTGATAGTGATTATTGCGGTTGTGACACTGTGCCATCGTTTGGATGTCCCCTGGTATATGGGCATGATCTGGCAGTGGGCGAGAGCCAAACATCGTGCCAGAACGCGACAAGTTCGCCCTGAAGATCTGGCGGGCGTTGAGTTTCATGCTTTCGTGTCTTACAGCCAGCATGACGCAGACTGGGTGCACAATTCCCTCCTACCCAGCCTTGAGGGCCCTGCAGGAGGCCTCCGAATCTGCCACCATGAGAAAAACTTTGTGCCAGGAAAGACAATTATTGAGAACATCATCACCTGTGTGGAGAAGTGCCGGCGCTCCGTGTTTGTGCTCTCTGCTCACTTCGTCAAGAGCGACTGGTGTCATTATGAGCTGTACTTCGCCAGCCACCAACGCCTCGCTCAGGGTTCCGACAGCGTCGTGCTGGTGATGCTCGAGCCTCTGCCTCAATACCTGATCCCATCCAAGTACTACCAGCTGAAGTCCATGATGGGCCGGCACACATACTTGGAGTGGCCTCAGGACAGAGCCAAGCACAGACTGTTCTGGGCTAACCTCAGAGCTGCCCTACAGGCGGACCTGCCAAATGCACCAGTCACAGAACTACAGTGACTGTGGAAGACTCAAAGAGGAATAGGAAGTAGGATGAGGAAGTGTAAATGGGGCAGAAGGGAGAGTTTGCAAGAGGGAACACAGTAGGAGTCAAAACATCTGGAGAGAAAAAGTGTGTACATTTTCTAGTATTCTTTTTTTAACACATGATCATACTTTCTTGAACTATATTTTTTTTTATCTTGTACAATTAGCGGAAGATGAACATTTCTTGTAATAAATCATAGACTGATATGTCATAACTTGTTTAAATCACATTTAATGGAAACATGTATATAAACTAACAATTTGATCAAGTTTGTAAAAAACAATAAATTTTCAATTTTCAAATACGCACTTTTTTTGTCAATAATGACTCCCACAAATGTCACAATAAGATGAAAGCACTTCAAATGTGGTTCAGCACATGTTGTGGTTAACACCTGTAAAGAAGAAAAACTACTCTCATGCCATGAAAACTCCATGAGCACTGTATATTCAGAAAACTGGTATTCTCTCCCAATCTCTGAAAAGAGAATCGACTTTTAATGCAACGAGACACATTGTTTTCTTAAGAGTTCAGTGATTGATGATAAAGACAAGAGAGCTAGAAATGTCTCCTCTGTTGAGAAACAGCTGTTCAGGTCATAAAGTCAGTCCAGCTGCATTACATCTGTGCCTGGAATATCAACAATGAAAAGGCTCAAAAGTCATAGGCCAGGTGTCAAGGAAGAGACTGGATGATGATGATTTTCTCATTGATGCAGAAACGGTGAAGCACACTGAGCAGGTTCTCTCCACATCGCGACACCTGCCTCTCCATGGCCAGACGGAAATCTTCTTTTACACCTTTGGTGATTCCACGAGTCACTGTGTGGTGTCTGAAAAAATAAAAAGGATAAAAAAAATAAACACAAACATACATATGGTCAAAAATGTATTATTATAAGATGATTTGTCTATGCAGTAAAGACAAATCAAGGAAACAGCAGGTCACTTTTTCCTTACATACATAAATCAGCCAGTCAACATTATACAACAAACGTTTCATCATAAATAAAAACCACATAAAACATGTCCACAAATGAAATGAAAGTGTTATGAAAAGGTAATAAACTAAATTGTGTGCACAACAAGACCAACATCGTCCTCTAATAACAATAACAACGGCGACAACAACAGCGACAACAGTGATGACCACAGAAAGACGAGCAATGGCTCAAAGAAACAAACGCCAACAGGAAATCAAAGAACGACTAACTCTTGATGTAAAATGACAGGCCCAAATCAAAACTGGGGGGATGAGAAGCCTTGAAGTTGGGAATGAAGGAAGGGTGACTGGTGTGGGGGAGGGATGAGACTGTGGGAGGAGGGGCCTGGGGTACCTGTCCATCGTCTGCACCCCTTGTAGCAGTAGGGTATTTAACTCCACCCCCAGGGCGGGACTAGGGTTCCTGAGGGACAGCAACATTCAACAACTCTCAGTCAGTGAGGGTGCATTCAAGTGTCTTTACTTCTACAGCAATGAATGAAGGAGTTTGATAGAAGCTTTATTTTAACCATAAACACCTTCTCTTTTTAATGTCCGCTCCGTTAACAGCATTTCCGGTTCACAGTACAATTTCCCCACGGGCCATGGCTACTTAGATCATCAATCAATAACACTGTTCTCTTTGAAAACTGCAACAAAACGGGAGTGTGCAGAGTCACGATGCCAACAGAGAAGTTTCTGAATGCGAGGTGCTTACTTGATCAGCATTCCCTGATTGGGTAGAAGCTCCAGTTGAATCCTCCCCCCTTCTGGAGTACGCAGGTACGCAAACTCCTCCAGCATGTCAATGTCTGACAAAAATCATAAGCTTATGGAAACTAACGTCCAAGTCAAGCAAACACAAATAAAGTAACCACAAAGTAATCAATCCATTCTTGTCAGGCTCTATTGTCGTTGTGTAGTAGCTACAAAAAAAGGATACTGGTGACATAGTTGAAGAAATTCTCATACTGGAAACTGCCTTGCTGACAGATCTTATCCACTGCCTTTAAAAACAGCATCTCGCCCTGTGGCCAGTCATGCTGCAGGAGCACCACAACATGACCGAGGGACAGGTCGTCTCGACTGTCTGTGAAGGCACGGAGCTGTTTAGACAAAATTAGAAAAATAGAAAGTGGGTTATACAAGTTTCAATATCTAAAACATGCATCTGCACAAATAATGCTTGTCTTATCCCGGTCCCACCTCTAAATGTCATGCATTTACACAGACTTAACGAGTTACTACCTTGAAGCAGGCCAGCATCAGCTGGAGACAGAATGGCAACACAGCTTTGCAGGTGCAGGGAAGTAATCTCAGGTCATTACCTGCATATGACAAAAATGAATCACTGGATAATGTTCTGATAATCATAGTTCTCTGTCACATGATAAATGGTGACATTCATATTATTTCTGTATCAAAGGAAACAGTAGTTTTAACAAAGTCAGTTATTTCTCATTAATATGTAAATTGCAGCAAGGGAACTTAAGGTTGTTACTATCAACACAATCTGTCAACATAAAGACACATGGTGTCCCCATCTTTGGGACAATTATGTCAAATATATGAAATTATTTTGTACTCGATATAAAAAGTATATTAGATCTCAATTTTACATAAAAGGTTAAAAGCTGTGTATAAATCTGAATCAGTGACTGAACATTGTTTTACCAAAGCAGGAAGTGTTTATTTACCTTTCCTCGTTTTGGTCTTGACTCTGCCCTGATCCTCTGGGGTCTTTGTTGGTTCTTGGATCGGAGGAACCAGCCCACTGACGACATCGAGCAGCTTCTCACAGGCCATCTGATTAACAGATACAGTACAAAACATACATCATGTGTAAACAGGGCTGGGTTATTACACAAACTTTTGTACAGAAAAGGTCATTTGTACCTTAAATCCTGTTGTAAACAAATGTTGTCCATGTGGTATGGATATCTTTTTGCTAGATAAAAACCTTTTCTAAAAAATGATTGGAGACCATTTACACACTTTCTGGGAACGTTTATAGTTGATTTAGTTATCCATGTGAAATAATGCTACATAATAAAGCCATGTATGTTCAAAAGCTTTGGGGGTGAAGGTCAGTATTATATTGTACTAAACGCCTGAAACCAAATCTCTGAAATTTGAACTGAAATTTTGAAGCTGCAGCTGTGCGCCTGTAGAATTGACCTTTACTATAATGCCACCTGCAGGCCAGTTGGTGTTATAGATTCATCAATCCGTACAGACAAGATTAGAACAACAGATAGACTGTACAAGACTGTAAATCACAAATTTCAATGTGATGCAAAAGGGAGAGCAATTACTGCTCAATAGTATAAACACAGTATATTTTGAGCCAGGTGTGCATTCAGAATATGCGAGTGTGTGTGTGTGTGTGTTTGTGTGTGTTTGTGTACCCTGTACTCTCCCAGTGCGTAGTGGCAGGACGCCTGCTGTATGAGGGCCCTGTGGTGCTCCAGACTGCTCTGACCTGAGGGGCTCTGCTGCCCAGGCTGAGGCTGCTGCACTGCAGCCATCTGGTGCAGGCTGGAAAGGGCCTTACGGTACTGCCCCTGGAGACACACACACATAATATAGTCACAGACAACTCATGAGGTATGGAAAAATATTTAAACATTTATGCATTTCTCTCAATTAGGAGAACTACAGTATATATTGCATTCATTTTATTAAATATCCTTCCTTTTTATCCACTTTCTCTCATCAGGATTTCTATTTGCCCATTCTCTCAATACTGTAAAAATTAAGATATATGTATTGCTATATCATTTTCTTTACTGCTCCTCCAATTACTAAATTTCCCCACAGGGATCAATAAAGTTTAATTTATCCAGTATAAAATTATATTTTAGAAAGACTACAGACCGGAAATAAAAGGGCAGCAGGTATCACAGTCAGAAAATGAAAACAGCCTAATTGTTTCTTACCTGGTATATGATCATGTCAGTGAGGAATATTCTGAACCACAGCCAGCTGTCCGTCTTCCAAGAGGCACAGATCTTCTTGAACTCTTTTAAAATGCAAAGTTAAAAAAAACAAATGATTAAGACTTTTTTCCTCCATTATCCCTCCTCAAAGAGAATTAAAGAAAGTTGTATACAGAAATGTTTAAAAGCCGTAAGAATCTGCACCTGTTGTGGTTACATTATCTTTTGTAGAAATGTCTGGACCCTGTCTCAAGGGTAAAACAAAAACACACATGAATATCGAAATTTACCAGTTTCCAGGCCGTCATGGGAGTGAAGAAGGTCCCAGCTTTCTCTCGCTGTGCGGAAACTCTCCAGAGTCTCTGACCAGCTGGGCATCTCAGTTTTGTTCACCAAAATGTGACGGCCACGACCTTTCCCCAACCCTTCCTCATCATCTGAGCTCTACAATGACACACACACATACAGAATAACAATAAAGCAGATACAATGCAAACACACCATTGTCACATACTAAAACATATTTAAGAACACATACACAACAACCTTGCACACTAAAATCTGTCTGCCTTTCTTGGCTCTCACAAAAATCAGGTGGAAACATCTAAAGGATTTCTGATCTGTCCTCACCATCGTCTTCTCTCTCCCATCTGCCAGTTTGCGTTTTTTATGTGCATGTTTCACTGCTCCTCTTTCCACCTCCACATCATTATACACCAAGCTTAAATCCTCTACAAGGATCCACGGCCCCGTACTCAAAGCATTCACACCTGTCAAACATGAATGCATCATTTGATCATTTAACCTTTCATTGGAAAGACAATAGAGATGCATATTAAACAGGCAACTTTGTGTGCTTGCAAAGATAGAGGCTGACCCTGGAACAGTGCAGGCTGTACAGCTGAGACATAGATGAAGGCACTGCGAAAGAGGACGAGCGCAGCACAGATGACCACTTGACTGCAGCAGCGGGACCTTGTGTCTCCTTCCAGACCAGGCAGGTAGCAACACAGCTCCTTCACTCTCTGCAGCATGTCCACATAACTCCTGGAGTGTAATGTACACACACAAAAAACAGAAACGCCCCTTTTAAAAACATTTAAATACAACCTTTAAATGGCCAATGCTACACATATACTGTACACCTCTCACTTTTACAGACTTTTTAACACACAATGGAATTGTCCTTTGTACATATTTTTGTTACAACTTATTTGTTTCTTTTAATTATATTTTTGAAAATATTTACATTTGTTACAGACTATTATGTAAAATAATGCAATATTCATGTAGCATTAGCAAATATGCACCCTTGAATATTCCTACACTACCACATATCAATATGTTTCGTATTTGTTGTACTGAAAACATATGGATTTCTTTGCCGCTACATAATTTCATTGTAATCTATTCTGACTCTTGTGAGGCGGTCTGAATACAAAACAACCCTATAAGAAAGTAGTGCTGATTGACAGACATTCAGATCGATAGACTACCTCTGTCCCTTGTCTCCCTGCCACTCGCAGCGTGCTCCAACCACAGCGAGGATATCCAGCAGCCTCTCCCAAGGTTCAGCTACCACTGACGACTTCTCCGACAGGCCGTCAATCACATATCGCTGAGAGCCACGGGACACACTGGGTGACTTCAGAGACCCACCTTCTTGAGAGCCTGAAATAAAGAGTAAGAGGGACAGAAAAAAATGTCATGCAGGCAGTGAATATAAATAAATATGTGATCACACTGGGTTTGCACTAAGAGAAAAGGTAACACCACCACCAACACAGTGGAGTTTTACCCTGTATCTGTACATCAGGTGAGGGTCCACGGGTTACAAAGCCGATATAGAATTCAGCTGCTTTCAGCATGTACTTCTGCATCAAGCTGGCCGGCAAGCGCATGTCCATGTTGTTTATGACCAGAGGAAGGACATCACACACTGTAATATTAAGAAAGAATTGGTGTGAAAGTCATTACATATAGCAAGTGGTTTTTGCAACTGAATGAAAAGTGTTTCACTCACCAAAAAGTTTTCTGAAGCAGTTGACAGGAGACTCCACATTCTCTGATGCCTCTGCCTCTAACAATGTTTCTCCTAGATTGACCTAAACATACAGCAGAATGTCACCACGGTCTGTTTTAGTGGTATTTACTCTAGGTTCAAATGTCAACACACCCAAGTGTTATGTTATTATTACGTACCCCGTGTTGGACCACAGACTCTGGAAAGCGCTTAAGAAGGAGAAGCAGCATCTCCGCCTTCTCCAAAGTGTTGAAGCACTGCTCTGTGGCTTTCAGTAGCATCTCACACTGCACACGGCCAGGCAGTGTCTCAAAAAGCCCTGGGGGAGACAAACACACACACAAATAGAAAAGTAGGCACTCTTTTGATGTCAGAAAACACACACTGTTCCTCTCGTGTCCACTCACACGGGCCGCTGTAATGTATACCAACACGGCAGCTAAACTCCTCTCACCTCGTAGAAACTGTGCATGTTTGTCCTGGGAGTCGCTGCGCAGGGCAGCTGTGATGACACTGATCTCCCGCCAAACGATGGGCTGATCTGGAAAGTTTATAAACCTAAAAGGATGGACAAATTATTGGCAACTGTTAGCTCAGATTCAGCAAAAGGCACCTGGCATAAACCCCAGTACCACAGAGAGAGTACGCTGTAACTCACATGTCATACAGCAGTCTCCCTGCCGAAGCCGTCCTCTCTGCGTTGCGTTCAATGATGTACATTTCATACTGTGAAAACATGTCAAATTGTAACAACAGATTATAAAACTTAACAGAGAATCTACACATTTCGAACACGTGATAATGTTTGGCTGAGTTAGAGAAAATCTTATAACTCCTGTGGTTCGACCATAAGTAGCTGGGGTGTATCTCAGTATTACCTGTATGTTGAAATCTGCAGGGTAAAGGGTTCTGGCGGTTATGAGCCAGGCTTTGGCCGCACAGGGATCCTCGGAGACCAGCTCCCGGGCTCTTTTCACCAAAAACTCGCAGTCCTTTTGCGCTGACATTTTACATTAACCGAGCTTTCAGTGCCAAAAGGCGACAAATTGACCCCGCACGCAGTTCAGGCTGTGGTTGAACGCATACGGGCCTCTTACATGCACAAGTCTCTGGAGATAAATCTCAAGCTATTCTGTGCAAAATGTAAGAATACAGCTACAACATACAGCTAGTTAGCGTTAGCTGTGCGGCTTTCAGTTGACATCTTTGCTACAATTGTTCACCAGAACATACTCGAACATTAAATTATCTTATAACCGTACAACAGCCACCATTACCAAGCAAAAGAAGAGCTTTTGAAATTACCAGTCAAAGCTAAATCTTTATTTACCGACACACTCTCTTACGTTACGATAATGACGTCACGCCGCAGTCGTAAAAAGAAATGTCGCTGCGTCCTGCTTTACGGCCAACGTTCAAGCCCTGCCCGATTAGCCCGCCGCGCCAAATTTTGCAAATTTCAGCTTTTTAACTCAATCGCGCGCCCTCACGGAAACATTTGGGGACACGTCAGCGTCCCGAAATGTCCGCTGCCGACATCGAACAGCACAACCGAGCAAGTGCGCCGCCGAGCTGCAGCCCCATCCGCCTACTGTCAGATCTGCGGCAGTGCGCAGGCGCTAAAGATGCGTCGCCGCTGTCACCTGCTGCTGGGGCTGCAGACACGACCTACAGCTGTGGCCCTGAGGAAAACTGCCCTCCACCTGTCCGGGGACAGCACGGCGACCGGTGTTACACGGCAGGTAAAGACTCACCCACGGGCCCCGGCGGCGGCTTGGCTAAAAACCTGCGAGACGCGCCTCGGTCTCCCGACATTTCCCGACCAGTCATCCATCGGCGCTTGTCCCTGCTTCCTATTTTTTTTTTTTTAAACTCTGATCATGCTAGCCACTTAGCATGCTAGACCAACAAGTATTTGGCTGAAGTGAAGCACGCAGCCATTAAACCCGACCCTGTTCTCCCTCCCTGCACCTTGTAAACACACATGCGAGCGACTGAAACCGACAGAAAGCGAGAAGGCGCGGCCACCCAGCACCGTTGAGTTAGCTGCGGTGGCTAACAGGAAAGCTACCGAGCCGAGGGTGCGTCGGTGATTTGTTGATCTCGGGCTGGCCACTCGCACAGTTCCTAATATCACTTCGTGTCCTGAAGGCTGGGCCTTTGTGTCCGAGTCGGCCCACTGGCTGACAACATGTCAGGCTCGGTGCAACAGGCGTGACACTACGAGGTGCAAGGTGGTTCAAGGGAGACGGTGCAGAGAGGGCGTGTTGTGCAAATATCATCGGGTTTTCGTTGCACGGTCGTGCAGTCAATTATCCAAAGTAATGTAAGTCATGCAACTTTCTGACTGCCTGTAAAAAGTATGGTACCATCAAACAACCCTGTGTAGTTGCAGCTGAGGAATTATATTTGTAACGGTGCAGCATTTTCTTTATCATATTATAGTTTTATTAGATTTTCTTTTAAAGTCCACAACAGGCTCTCACATGTCAGTGACCATGTGGCGGTCTGGTTTGCCATACTGACCTGAAGCTGTGTGTAAGGATTTCTTCAGGGATATTTTGGTTCACGTACTGTGACCTCCAATGACCTCTCAACTTTGCCACCACTGTCTCCTCCTTGGTTTATATTTAGACAGCTTGCTTTATGTAGTGAATGTATTTGTGTGTTCTTTTTAGTTTTGGTAAGACCTTGCTTTCATTTGAGCGGATGTATTATTGTGTGTGGTTGGGAGTGGGACAAACTTCAATACTTCAAAAAAAAGAAAAAAAACGACATTAAACGCTTTACGTTAACGTTGAATACACGGTGCTTTATAATGGACCCAGTGTCTTTTTGCGCTCA
Organism: Lateolabrax maculatus; assembly: GCA_031216445.1. NCBI lineage: Eukaryota > Metazoa > Chordata > Actinopteri > Acropomatiformes > Lateolabracidae > Lateolabrax > Lateolabrax maculatus. The sequence goes on from CM062206.1 coordinate 14,973,853, forward strand.
TAGTTGTGCCCTCCTCCCCCATGACTAAGCTGACACTCAGTCCGTTAAGTTGTGTAATAGCTCTTATCAGTAGCCAGTTGGGGCAGCCTGGTTGTACAAGTTGAAGAGTTTAATCTGTTTTAAACAACACACACACACACACACACACACACACACACACATCTATCTATCTATCTATCTATCTATCTATCTATATATACATATATTGTTATAGTCATTTTCCAGCAAAGCGAATGTTAAAAAATGTATTTTCTATCTACTGATACTGCATTCTTAGATAAAAGTCTATATATGTGGATATTTTTGTCAGAACTCTTTTATAACCAAATTGTTTTTTTAATTTTGTTAACTTTCAAACATTGTTATGTTGTGTTGATTGTACTCCAATGGAGGTCGTCGCTGCGTCACTCTCGCATGTTTTCCGTCTCCCTTTTCCGTCATATTATCACATGAAGACAAAAAAAGAAAAAATTAGATTTAAAAAGATACTCAAGTAGATTTATCTGATATTGTCTCTCTCTTTCATAGGGTATATATGGTGATGTGATGCTGGAGCACTGAGCCTCCCATGGCTGTTAGCACCATGGACTCGGAGTCAGCCCGGACACCTCAGCCTCAGGCTGCCCTGACTAAAGGAGGCCACTCCCTGCTGCCTGCTGGGACTCTGAGTGCCAAGCTGGGCAATCAAACAAAGCACTATGTCTGTGGCTCCATTGCAGCTTTTACCAACATCGTGGTGACTTTCCCCATCCAGAAGGTGCTGTTCCGCCAGCAGCTGCACGGTGTGTTGGCCACTGAGGCAGTGAAGCAGCTCCAGAGGGATGGGCTGAGGAACCTTTACCGGGGCCTGCTGCCCCCGCTGCTCCAGAAAAGCACTACAGTGGCCATCATGTTTGGCCTGTACGAGGACTTCTCCAGAGTCTTACTAGACCGGGCCGTCGGCACCGGTGTGCCGGAGCTGGTCACGCGAAGCTTTGCTGCAGCATTGGCGGGAACCGCAGAGGCCGCCCTGACACCGTTTGAGCGTGTGCAGACTCTCCTACAAGACCACCGACACCACGGGCGCTTCAACAATACAGCCCACACCTTCCGGACACTTCTGACTGAGTATGGCGTCAGAGAGTGCTACCGTGGCCTTGTGCCCATACTCGTCCGTAATGGCCCGAGCAACGTGCTCTTCTTCGGGCTCCGCGGGCCCATTAAGGAGCAGCTCCCAGAAGCCACTAGCTGGGCAGGTCACCTGGTTAACGATTTTGTGTGTGGAGGGTTGCTGGGGGCAGCCCTTGGCATCATGTTCTATCCATTAAATGTGGTTAAGTCCCGGGCTCAGTCTCAGGTCGGCGGAGCCTTTCAGCCTTGCAGGGACGTGCTGCTAACCGTGTGGAGAGAAAGGGGTGGCAGTTTGGCCATGCTCTTCAGAGGGGCCCACCTCAACTACCACCGTTCACTCCTCTCCTGGGGTATCATCAATGCCACCTATGAGCTGCTGCTGAAGCTCATATAAGAGAGGGGGGATGGAGATGTTGAAATGGAGATCTAGAGAAGAATTAGGAGTGTTTAAAGGGAAAAACCTGTACGGGGTGATAGAGCAAGGAAATCGTAAAGTAAAGCCAATGCACTTGCTATCTGGCACTGTAGTTTCCATGACTGAAAGACAACAGTGAAGTTGCACTTCTGACAGGGGCCAACAGTCAGTGTGAGATGAACCACCTGCCACATGCCATTGCCATTTACTGTTGTCAAAGTATTATATACAAGACACATGCTTTAGCCTATACAAAACTTGTGCCAGTGTTCAATTGAAATACTCTTGTTTGATCTGTGTACAAACATTTTGGGGAGCAAACTGAACTGCAAACCAGTACTTTTTTCCCACAGTTTCAAGCAAAGGTAACTTGACTGGATCAACTGTTTTGTTGGAGACGCTGTTTCTTCATATGTGCTGTGTGCTGTGGTGTTTTGTAGACAATATCCGTCTGTCTGTTTGACCAAGAGCACTTTCTGTGAGGCTGTATACTGTCACTTAACTGAAACATTTCTGAACATTGAAATGCCCCCAAGATTTATTGTCAAGGAGTGTAATGCAGTGTTGGCTGTTTTATTTCACTTTATGTCCACCTATTCGGCCTATATTTTGATGAAATCAGAAGGCTAATATTTAAGAAATAACGTAAATGAAAATCAGTGATATAGTGGTTCTTGGAAATACTGTCTATCAGACACAGGCAGGCTATTTTAAACAGTTTCTCCTTTCAGACATGATTCATCTACGCCAATTGGAACTGATGTGTTTTGTCAAAGGCTAATTGTCCTGGTTTATTTCATGAAGTTCTGTTGGCAGGTTGTGTTATTTGAGTTTTGACAAGTGCCCATTGATGTATGTGTCAGTAAAATATACAGTTACACCAAAAGCTTGTCTTTTTGTATATTTCATTAGAAGGGAGAAAAAAATAATATATAAACTAAACTTCTGTTGCAACAAATAAAACCACAGAAAATGTTTGCCATTTGATTTTTGACAAAACCTTTGCAGCTTCAGAAAAAAAGACCTTTGATGTTAATATGACTATGCACCACCGCTGCATTTGTTCATTGTTGTGGTATTGTTTTGTTATTGACGTAAAAACTGAGTGCTCCTCAAAAGTTTTACCCTTTTTTTACAAACTTTATTATATCTTGTTTTATATATGTATCTCTCTCCCTCTGCTCACTCTTTTATATATTTCCGTAGCTCACGCTTAGCTTCCTCTCTGTCTGTAACATCTGTTGACATAATGGGCTCAGATTTCAAGCTTGAGTAGATGCAGTCACCACGCTGCAGCTCTGCTGGGTACGACAGCCCGAAGAGGAAAGGCATGCTGCTTGGACACTGAGAGAAAGACTGAACAGTAATGGTACTGAGAGAAGACAGGGGCAGAGGGTAATGTTCAGTGGCACAAAAAGCTCAAGCTGCCATGTAAATGGACCACTTGGCCTATTTCTTCAGTTCTTTTCATGTCGACTGTCCACAGTGTACTGTTTCATGAGATTTTTTCAAGATTTTCTAGGGTTTTCTCTTCGAAAGTAAGACCTTGTATTGAATTAGGTTTGGAAAGTGTGACACCCTTGCATATATTAAATGATGCTGTTTATAAAGACCACTTTCCCTGGAGCACAAGTCGCCATATCACAAATTCAAAATGTCAAATTTCAACAAAATGAAATGTTTAAAATGTATTAAAAGTGTTGACAGTGAATACAGTCTGTTATGTGGGTGTTTATGTGGATACTTTTTCCAATGGTCACATTTTCTCAAAGAATAATCTTATTGACCAAACAAATATGACAAATTATGTTTTGCTTGTATAACATGTTATGAAACTGAATGGCTTCTTTGTGTCTTGTGACCGCAGTGCCAGTCCACCCTGTGACTAATACTTGACAAAAACATGTCTCATCTGTGTGACCTGCCATTGCCCAGATATGCGGTGTAATCCCTTCTTTGTAATCAATCACACAGACAGCATCACCATTACAATGATGTATTGTAGTCAAGCTGAATAGACTTGACATTAAATCATAATGAAGGATGGAGCAAACACTCAAATACACGGTGTAGTTCAACAGCTCTATCTGTTATTTATACTATGTATTTGACCATAGAAATTGCACTCACAGCAGCACTCCACTGTCAGACTATGTTTTTTTTACATGTGTGACAGTGCAGAGTTCGACTTTCTAGATTACTGTGTCAAGAAGTCAGACTGCAGATAATGATCAGATTAAGGGCAATCTGACATGGGGACTTTGGATCCGGCAGGGTTGAGCTGCTATACTTACAAAGCCTCTGAGCTTTCTGTTTCTTTTCCCCCCTCAAAAATGTCTGACCGTCATTTTAGGTGAAATCTTAATTTTTTACATTCTAATTCATTATTTAAGAATGTATTTTAATAATAGTAGTGAAAATGTTGCTCTAAATCTGATGGCTCTCTGTAAATAATTTAGCGACATCCCCAGCACCAAATGAAAGTAAGAGAAAGGAGGCCCCAGTGCTGCATGCATACATGAACACCGCCTTGTGGAAGTACAGCAACTCAATGCTAGGGAAGAAATCCCAAAGTAATCCTCATTAGCAGTATTAGTGGTGCAGTGATGGTACAAATACAGAGGTCATTAGACTGCTGAGGTATTCTTCAAATCCTAATTCTCTCTCTACTGTTGTTTAAATATTCACCCCTGGCTTTGAATGTTAGGCCAGGATGGTAAATTTAATGTCTTCTGATCTGACTCATAAACGTAATATTTAGGGCTTATATGAACCAGAAGTTGGTACATGAAATTAGTTAATAACTGGTCTATAGATAAAATCCAAACTCAACATTGTTAAGGTCAATGTGTAGTTTATTCCCAAACAATACATTTCTTGGTACATCGACTTTTATTGTGGGTATGGAAAAGTGACTGCTCATGTAGAAACACAATGTCCTCTTTGAAAATGCAAATGCTGTTGATACAATTTTACCATACAGAAACAAAACAAATAGGTGACACAGGCACTCTTCCCTGTTTTGGGCCTGCTTGATGAACAACTAGAGATGCTCCTGAGACCTACAGTATGTCTTGATGTTATCACTGTGATGGACACTGCTACCGGACATTACCTCAATGGCAACTGGAAGATCTGAAATCTCAGACAAGAGACCTGCCTTCTTATTTCTTCAGCATGGCCACCTCGACAAAACTTCCCTCAGTCATCTATTTGGAAGATTAAATATACGACCTATCTGCTCACCAGCTGTCTCTGAACACTTAAGCAGTCCTTATTTCAGCTGATCCCCTTATTATATTTGTATAAGCAACTGCTGACTGATTTGGCTTATTACCTTTTTGTTGTCGTAGATGGCTCAAGTAAATCCTCCAAATCGGATGGCTCATTAAAGTAGTTGGCATCGTGTGATATGGACGAGCTGATTAGTGAACACTGTACATCAGCAAACTGATCGTGCAATGCAATCCTTTTACTGACAATTCACACACAAATCAGTATAGAGAAGAGTCTTTACATTGACAAATGCCATGCAACTTTGCAGAATGTTGCAATCCATACTGCAGTAAGTTTTTCCGAAACACGACAAAGGCCAACATTCCAAACAAAGAAAGCACCCATTATATTCAGACAAACATAATGCAGCTATTGTTGTTTTTAATGTTAGCACAAAAAACAAAACAAGAATACAGCATGTGAGGGGTGGGGAGTTTATGTTTGCATAGCCATAAACTAAAGTAGAGACAGAATAGGACACAAAGATATAAATATATATCTACAGTTCTGACCCCAGCATACAGCAGTCAGTCCATCTGTCAGTCAGTATGTTATTAATAAGGTGGTGTGCCCAAAGAGGAAACCATAGTGGGGAACAGTTGTGGCTCAGTTTTTTAAGACTTTGGATCTTTGCTACATCTGGACATAGTTTAACAGTCACCCTTGTGCCGAGTCAAAAACTTTTTTTAACTACATATATAAGGTCCCCTGTTTTGCTCCCTGGGCCGCATCCACACATTCCCAGAAAATATATATGTAATGTCCTTTGGATGAAAACTAGATTAATGTTATAATACTGCATACGTCTGGGTAATGGGAGTATGTCCAAGAAGCATTCACTCAGAGTCAGTCAGGACTGGGGAAGGGGTAGAAAAAACATTTTACACAAGGGTATGTGTCTCATAAAAAGGTGCAATCTGTAACAGTCAAAAGTGCTCTCCCTGCTTTGTAATGGTATAGTTTTGTATCCCATTTATATGTGACTGTAATGTTGAAAAACTAAATCCTTAAAAAGGTGCGGTCCCTGCACATATAAAACAAATCAGTTAATAACTGTATTTGTGTGTGCAAGTATATTTCCTGTATTTTGTCAGTAAAACGTACTGTTATACTAAACTTGAAAAATGACAATTTACAGATTACACCTTGTGGAGTGGAGGAATCTTAAAGCAGCAAAAAAACATAATACTGTCTCAAAGAGAAGGAAAAATAAAAATTCCAGTGACATCCATAGTTTTTTTTCCACCAGGAACTGCACATCACAGACCATGGTGCAAATATTGTAAAAATAAATACATAAATACATACATGGGTAATCCATCCTTACATACATACACATATTGTATCATAAAATAAGAGAATTATAAGATAATTATAAAATTCATATGTACAAATGCATAGTCCATATGCGTCCAAGAAGAGGCCAAGCAATGAAGTTTCCTCTCTTCGTTTAGGGTTTTGTTTGGTGTAAGTGTTTTCCATGTGGGTATGTGTAACGTGGGTTAAAGTTTGTGTGCTGTGGTGTGCATGGCACTTACTGTACAAGAACACAGGGTTTACACACCAGATCGCTCCGTGCTGTTCCCTCTTGTCTCACCTCTAGAGTCAGTGGGTTATTTGTGGATAAAAGTTCACAGGTCAAAAGTTGAGAGGTACGTGGCCAGGCGTGTCCGAGGTGTCTAGTGTGCGTGTCCGGAAGAGCTGTGTGAGTGCGAATACAGAGGAGATGAGCACAGTGCAGCGCTTGGCCAGTAGCCTCACCCCATCACTCTCCCCCTGACCCTGTCCAGACCCAGTGAGGCCCCCACTCTTACCCCCAACCCCAGCACCAGTTCCAGCTGTCTCAACAGCCCCGACAAACTCCCGGTACAGACCCACTATCTCCTTTAGCTTGTCCATGGGTTCCTGGCTGTCATCGTCCTCATCCCCGTGGACCAGACTTGTATTATGGCAGATGTCGCAACCAGGGCAGGGGTTTGGTCGCAGGCAGGCTGCTGACAAGTGAACCAGGGCACTGAAGCTGTTAGATAAAGAGCGTAGAGCTTCATCAGGAGCCCAGCCTACACGCGTGGCCCGCTGACACCCAGATGCCAATCGTCGAGCCTCTGCCTGGAGAAGACTCCTTTCCGCCTCTGTCATGGCGGCAGTGCTTGTCCCAGTACAATCTGGGTTGGGTTCTGGGGTAGAACTGCCTTCAGTTCCATTGTGATTTAGGTCAGGCCCTACTTTTATGCCTGTGACATCCTGGTTTGAGTCTTGACATGATGTTTGTTGGGGTTGCTCAAGTGCTTCCCTCTCTAAGACCAGCAGAAGTTGGTCTATATCTTGACGTAGGGATGCAAAACCTCCCTTCAGCCCACCATAATTCTTGTTGGTAAATGAACGAAGAGGACAGCCAAGTGAGGTTGTGGGCGAAACCGGGCGTGAAACTAGGGGACTGAGTTCAGAGGAGGCGGTGGAGAAAGTAGAGAGTGGGCGGGGGTTGTCCCTTAGCAGTGACAGAATATTGGGGTTTGGAGAGGGTGTTGTAGGGGAAGCGACAGGTGGGGGTCGGGCAGGTTTGGGGCGTGTACGGCGGGAGAACTCGTAGACAGTAAGCTCCTCATCAAAGCTTACACCATCCTCAGTGTCTCCACTGAAACAGTTGGCGTAAACAGTGCGGCAGCCACAAGCCTCCCGGTGCTGCTGTGGAGGAGTACTGTCTGCGAGTGAGGAGGTTGGTGAGTCACCTCCAATTTGCATGCTGGACACACCTCCCAAGCCCACCGCCGAATGTGGCCGTGATTGAGGCTGCTCTGATGAAACACTGCCTCGCTGTGCACTATTCTCTTTAAAACTCAGATTAGGATGGGAGCCGTTTGTCCCATTGGCATTTTTCATGTGTGAAGTCACTTCCTGGGCCTCTTTGATGGTGGCTATGACAACCTCAGCTCCATCCTCTAAAATGTTCCCTTTCCCTCCTGATTTTAAGGTCACAGGCTCCTTTTCCTTGACAGGAGTCTTGTTTAAGTCTGATAAACCACTGGCTACAGACAAACCAGAGCCAAATCCAGATGTGTCTCCATTGATGGAGCTTGTGGAGGGATAGTCCAGAGTTCCCAAAATCTCCTGGGAACGTGTCATGTACCAAGGCAGAGCCTGGATCTTCCCTCTCAAGGCAGAAGCTGGTAGTCTGCCTCCCAGGCTGGAAGAGCTGGTCCTCAGGTCTGATCCTGATCCAGATCTTCCGGGTTCTCTGATTTCTAGGCCCCCAACACCTTTGGAGTTGGTTGAGGTGAGGGAGGTGGTAAGGGTGAGTGGTGCATCTGTATTTTTGGGTGACAGGCTTTCATGACTCAAAGAGACCCTCCTGGGTCCTGACACGATGCTGCCATTGCGGCTGCTCCAAGGGTGGATTCCATTTTGCGGACTGACACTATCCTGAAAGATCCCTTTACTTGGATCAGTTGGGGAGACAGGTGAGCTAGCGGGTAGTGATAATGGGTGAAAACTGGTGGGAGAAGTGGGTTTGGGGGGTACCGGAGGGGGAATGGCTAGCTTTGTACCTGAATTAGAGCGAGGGATAGGGGGTAGGTTTGGAGGCTTCTTTGTGGGTAAGGCAGTCCCATTGCTTTCCCCCTGAACTTTAGGGGTATCCTTCTGATCAGGAATGTATACTTTGTCATTGGAAACAACATGCGTTCCATTCTCATGCGTCAGATCTTTATTATGTTTTGGGCTGTTTTCTTGTCTCTTCGTCTTTTCCTCAGTTTGTGGCGTTGAAATGGGTAGTGGTTGCTTGCTGCACCGCACTGCTCTGATCAGGGGCGATGACAGAGGCAGTCCACCTGCCCCAGATGTGACAGACTTGAACTCCATGGTGTCTGGCTCCATTTCCAGGAGTTCAGAGGACAGACGTCCAGAGGCATCCCCATTGCAGTGGGCATATGATCTCCCATGCTGGGGGGATTTGGGGGGAATAATCTGAGGTTTGGGAGGCAGCTGGGGCTTAGGTGCCAGTGGCGGTTTGACCTTCACCTCGGGTTTCTGAGATAGCTTTGGTGGACTGGGCTGTTGATTATTTAGTGGATGCGTGGGGCCTTTAAGCATCTCCACTTGCTTCTTGATTTTAGAGGATTCGGTTTTATTGGCATCGGAGGAGGATGGCTCTTTCCCTGGGACAGCTGGAAGACCATTCCAGGTTCCACTCAACCGATTAGCGTTACGCCGGTCAGCCAGCTCGACGTCTGTGAGGGACAAAGACAAAGCAAAAGAAAAGGACAGAAAGAGAAAGGCGTCAATGGATTTACACAAATCTTCCACACATCTCCTTTAATCACATTAATGTGTCAGTGTTATGTTACCTGTTGCCATCCCGTAAAAATAAAATAAAAAACATGCCACCATAGACAAAGGACCCTTACAAACACATATAATTTGTCTTATTCATCTACGTAGGTATAAGAAACATGTTGTAAACAAACCTGATAGATCAGGAACTGGAGGAGTAAATCTTTCCTGTGCATCAAAAAACTCATCCTCAGACTCTGAAGCAGTTTCTTTGACCAAAAGAGCTGGTTTGGGGTTGGGTGAAGGTGTCAGGAATAGACCCTCTTCGTCCTTGGAGAGACGCTGCTCAGCCTGTCCTGCTTTGTTCCCAGGAATTGAACTTGTCCTTAATGGGACTCTGGGAGGAACCTTTTTCTTTCTTTTAATGGGTGATCTGTCAAAGGGTGTGCTGTCAATCATTCTTAAATCTCTTGAACTGGGGATCTTAGAAATGCGCCTGAGTTCCTCCATGCCTTGCTCCTCTTCCTCATCATCATCGTCATCGTCATCATCACTAGTAGCCTCAGGCGGGCTAGGGAGGAAGTCGGCTTTGGAGAGCTCAGCAAAGCAAAGGCAAGAGTTGTCATTGCCACGGTAATTGAGGTTGGTGGGTCGCAGGGGGCCTTGGTGGCGTTTTGGCTCCAGGAGGTAGGGGTGGTGAACGTCCAGGCTTGGCAGGTCCTCACTTGTGCGGGGTCCACGGAGTGCATCCAGACGAGTTGGGGCTTTGGCTGCGGCACTGCTCTCCTCCAGGGCAGCGCTCAAGGAGCCGCTGGACAAGCTGGAGAAGCTGCTGGTGACCCGTGGGTCTGTGTGGTACCAGTTGGTCTCCAGGTTCATCTCTTCATCCATAATACTAAATTTACGCAGACCACTTCCTGTCGCTCCTCCTTCCTCTTCACCCTCATTTTCCGTACCTTCTGTTGTCACTATTATCTTTACTTCCTGTTTGCCTTCGTGCTCCTCTCTCTCTTTTCTCTCTTCATCTCTCCTCTTTCCTTCCTCCGCTCTCCTCCTTTCTTCCCAGTCCTGACTTGCTGGGTCCGGGCGTTTGTAAGTCTGAGAATCCATTGGGTCATCCTCATCTGTTGAGTCATCGGAGTCACTACAGCATCGAGACACATAACCTAATAACACCAAGAAAATACACAAACACCAGACAAGCATAGCAAAAAAAAAAGTTAGTCCATTTGTTAAACAGAATAAATTTTAAATTATGATGGTATAACATTCTTGCTTTTCTATCCGTACCCATACTGGCTGGTGATATACATCAACATGTGATGTGAAAAATGTCTATCAAAAGGCTAAAGCCAGAAAGTGATTAATTTAAGTGAAACAATTTTTGCTCACTTGATAGGGATTCATAGCACACGCCCTCTATTACGGCGAACTTCCCACACACACCTTCTTCAGCAGGAATCCGGTGCACCCTCACTTTTGGGCGCCCCAGACGGAAGACACTCACACTGGGATCCACCAGGAGTTTGCAGTAGCCTCCCAGCAGACACCCTAAGTCTTTGGCTGCCAGAGAGTCCATCAGTAAGGCAAATGGCTGAGAGAGGGAGGGCATTGAAGAAGATAAGGTAAAGCGGTAGTGAATAAAGCCAACGGGTAAGGGAGAAAAGGCGATGGAGTGGGAGAAAGAGGGAGAGTGAGTCAACTTTGAGTCCAGTGAATAAGCCTTATATAGCTACCACACACCCCCTTGGGCTATATACTGTTTTTGTATTGGGGGAGAAATGCCTGACCTATATTTACTCTAGCATGAGCTTTAGCACAAATGTGATGTGGTGAGTGAATATCCATTTTTTGTATCTGTGTCAGTGTTTAAGTGCCTTCACTTTTATGAATAATAGAGCCCAGTTTTGATGACTGTCTTTATGAATTCAAAGTCTTCCATACCTTCATGTCGTGCAGTGAGATGCGCAGCAGGCTGACTTTGTCCGACTCCGAAAGCAACTCCACTCGACTAATGCTGCTGAACTCCACCAGAGTAGAGATCACGTTGAGCTTGTGGTTGATGACTTGACTCATCCCATACTTGGCTCCCACCAGCAGGCTGACCAACACCTCCCTGTCCTGAAGCTGAGGGTAAGTGACAGTGAGAAAGGATACATCAGAACAGTATAACATAAAATAAGTAAAATGTGTTGAATAATGTCATGTGACAAAAGTCCAAGATTGCAGTTGAATGGAATTGGTGACATGGTGTATGCTTTAGCAAATGGACCCACCAGACCACATCAGGCTCGTAACCCTTACCATCATCGTAGCTGTATATGATCGTCCCCCATATGAAATGAGCTCTCCCAACTGAGTGAGGTAGGCCAACCGAGCTTGAGAAGCAGATATTACCTACAATTCCGCATGGGACATGGACGAAGAGAGAAGAATAAGAGTGAGAGCAGGACAGGCAGACAAGGAGAATGTAAGGAAAATCAGGGAAAATGTCAGGGTTGACTCAGTGACCACAACCATGCTCTCCACAGAGAAATATGCTTCACTCATTCTCAGAGAAACATTATCCAAGCCCCAGACTTACTATTTCCTTTTTAATTACCCTCCCAGTCACCATCTATCTTTCTCCCAACCTGCTGTCACTCCATATACCACTTTAAACCTCAGGGAGATTAGCCGTCAGTGTCAGCTAAAAAGTACCCTAAAGTCACCACTGAACTGTTACTATCCATCTCTTTACGCCTCTTAATGCTTCCTTCCAGTCATCCATCAGTCCGTATCTACCTTCTGGCGCGGCTCTAGCAGGGACTGAATCTTTTTGAGGTGGTAGCTGATGGCTTTCCTCAGGTCCTTCTCCCTCATGTTGCTCATCAGCGTGGGAGAGATGAAGCTGTCAAGGCCAAACTCCTTCCTGTCATCACCACACACACAGAGGGATTAACAGCACACTGATACATAATGAGGAACTCTGTTGCCTCAGTGTCTATTAAAATTGGAAATGAAACTGAACTACAGTACAGTACTCCACAAGCGCTATGCACTTGGTTTAATTTCCCCAAAAGACCAATGTCAATGCCACTTTAAAATTTAGAAGCATGGTGACATAAATATAAATTTCGGAGGTAATCGGTAAGCCTATCGAAACAGTAAGTAGGCTAAAATTAGTGAATTAAAAACCAAATTCAGACTTAAAAGTGAAAAATAAAAAAAGCACATTGGGATTTATGGAGTTTTTTGGAGTAGACATATGTGCTGATGTTTTTTTTCTTCCCACAGCTGCCACTAGATGTTAGTAAACAGACATATCTTAACTGAATAACTGAATGTAGTGTATCTTTAACAATGAGTGCATAATTAGTTTAATTTGAGGTGAAAAGCCTGCATCAGTGATACACCAAGTATTTATAACTGCAATAATGTATATAACCATATTAATCTATAGCCGGTGCATCAGTGAGGTGGTCTTTTGGGAAATGGATCTGTGCTTATGTGTGTTTGAGCATTTATGACTTTTAAGTGTGAAAGACCAAGAGATTGAGAAATGCAGAAAAACACAATGAGAAACTTTTGATTCACTCACAGGAAATAGGACAAATGCACACCTTTGTGCACACACACAAAACATTTTCTATCACATTAATAGGTTAGGCATTTAGTTTGCACCCTTGTCCCACAAAAATAACAATGATTGCAGCAGTAGAACAAGTTCAGACCCCTAGATCACCAAAATTACACAACCTATAAAGAGGAGTGTTGGAGTCAGGGCTGTAGTGGCCTACTAGCGTGACCCTAAAATGACATGCACACACAAACACATATGACTCACGTAATACTCTTGATAGAGGCCCTGGTCTGTCCACAACTATCTAGTCTCTCGTGCATGTGCAGGGCTGCCAGGCGGAGTGCAGTGTTACACTTCATCTCTACTGCAAAACGCTCCTGCAGCACATCCCCAACACTCTGGAAACACACACAATTACAGCATGATGCAAACATACATTACAAATACACATGCATTACACTACTTGGCACTGCACTGTATTACAGCAAACACAGCGATGTACAACTGAAAGGGATCATATTTTTATGTATATATATATATATATATTTACTTGAATAAAATATACCAACATACACTTGCTGGACATAGCAAAATACACAGCTTGTAAACATCTTTATAATTAAACCAACACTGGGACACCCAAAATGTCACTTATACAACAAAAACAAACACAGCAGTAGGCTCCTCATAGAACAATAAATCAACATGACATAAGTGGCACTCTCGATGCTTTACTGTGCAACAAAAATATGCAAAGACAACCTGTGGCTTGGGTATGCAGGAGATGACCGAGTTCTTTGTTAAGTCACAAAATGTTTACAAGGTGATATAAGGCCACAGTAATTAATCTTATTATATGAGATTAGGATAGTTTTGAACTAATATGAGAAAGACACATGAAGAAACTGCATGTTAACCCCATACACCTTCTCAACTTAGAGCACACAAGAGCAAGTTGCCAGATCAACATCTATTAAACATCAAATATACAACTACATTTGGCAACTGCACATTTAGGTTTCCACATGTAAGTAAGGAGAAAGGAGTCAACTTCTGTCAACACAGAGTCTCTAAGATGGACAGAGAAAAAGACAGTTATAGTGCTGTAGATAATATAATTAGATTCTCTGACCTGTAAAAAGAGGTACTCAAAGGCAGAGGGGTCATCCTGCAGCAGGTCCGTGGGGTCTCTGGGGATGAAACACACCCTGAACAGACATCTGTAGTCGTGGGAGTCTTTTTTCTGCACCACCTGGTGTCGACAAAAAATAGAGGTATAAAGATGTAAGCAAGCTCTGAAAGCAAAGGCAACAACATTGCATACAATCTTTGCAGGGTTGTTCCCTCTCATTAGGTTTCAATTACACTTAATATCAGTCATCCACAACTACTGTATGTTTGTGTGTGGATTTGTGCATCCACTGTGTCCTTCACCTTCTGTATGAGCTCGTCTTCGTGCAGCAGCAGTAGTTTGGTGATGCTGTACTGTTGCTCTAGCACCAGGGCAAAGTACTCGATGGCCCGGATGGACAGTTTATCCTTCAGAGTCAGAACAATGTCCTGGAATGGTGAAAACCCAACAGTTCAGACCCCCTTTAGACATGTTTCATCCCAGTCTGTTGATGGCAGAGGGTCAAATCTGATTCTCCTCTCAGTTTTCCTTTGGCTAGGAATACAAACTGAAATACAAATCTAAAACCTGCTGTAACGATAACAATGAGCTCATGAAGACAACAGACATGGACCTACTGGCACTGAGCTACAGACCCAAGGATCTACCTCCTATCTCATTATGATGATTGCATACAGTACATCTCTCAGTCTTATGTGTGTAACTCACAAAATCCAGCTCTGCCCTCCTAACAAGCAAGTGATTCTCACTGTGACATGGCTCTGAATCACTGCACACTCTCCTCCTCACTTTGAAATGTTTCATAACCTCCTCCTCCAGATCTCATACATCTTTTATTTTTTTACTTTTTATTATTCCATCATTAAGAACATGTAAGAACAGCCTACCCACACTCTAACAACCTTGGGGCAATCACACCATAACTTGTGGTGCGCTTAATTACAAAATACACCCACTTGTTTCTAGGAAGCCTTTCACAGCTACAGTAGATTCACTGTTTTTGTCTCATAATGCATATGAGAAACTGAGGGGGCCAATGATGTAGGCAGCACATAAGATAGCTGTTGACTTTAAATAAAAGGTAAGCAACATGATTTATTTATACGCTTTTAATTTGTTTTGTATTTGTATTGTTACAGTAAGATAGGTATATTCATCTAGGTATAGGTTTTGTCATATATATGAGCATAGAGCAAGTGTCTTCTCAGTGGCTTTCATAGAGTGCACTGGTATTGACAAACATGTCAGCCACCCAAGAATGATCAGGCCAATCAGTAATAAGATGCATCATCCAATTACCCATCTTCTATTCAAGATTCATCAAAAGTGACCCAGTCTAGACATTCTTCTTATAATTGTTGGTAAAGTTGCGTCTCTCTTCTTAGATTCCATGATTAACACCTGTTTAATACGTACCTTGACAGTGGTGGTATTGTCAAACTTGAAGGCTTTGGTCTGTCCGTTCTCCAAATAGACTTTTAGGACATTGGGCAGGAAGAGAAGAGAGTTTCCCTGATGGAGAGAGGTGAGAGATATTATTGTGTTTAGACAGGAATCAATATCAAACGAGGGAAGATAAAATAAGAAAAGGCCATATGACAGCTCAGAAAATGAGACCAAATAAAGACTGATCAAAAGTATGAGATCCAGAAATAAGAGTCATTCATCAGTGGCTCATAACGGCGTTAATTCTGTGTCACATAAGATTTTCCCACCTGAGTGTGCCCATTGACCACCACCTCTTCTGCAAAGCGCACTTTAACTGGATTACTCCTCAGACGAGCTCTCTTCTCTGCCGACATGATGGACGATTTGGGATTCTGCAACACAAAGACACCAGGTCCATTATGAATGGCTGGACCGTGGACTAAGACGCACACACTCAAAGTCAAACTCAACCAGAGAATTTACACAATTCAGACTGAGGCCAACACACTTTGAGACACAAACAGCCATAGCCACAATCAAACAGCCGACACACACGTATACATTTGCACAACACAATCTAAAAGCAATGTGAGGGCAGTCAATCCAGTCAGAAGATGCAAGCTTGCAGTCACATGCTTGGAAACACATATAGAGCTTATATTTTAATGAAGTATGGTGTAATGACCCTTTGTGAATGTGTGTCTGTTTGTGTTGAGGGGGGGTCATTAATGTCTTCTTTGTACTCACTGTCATGTGCCGCAGGATAGTCACATTGATACAATCCTCCAAGTCCCTGGGCGGAGAAAAAGTACAAACACCCACACACAAAGAAACACATACGCGCACATGCACACAAGAGAGATCATTATCTTTTTGTCCTGCTGTCAAGTAAGCACTTTGTCCTCTGACCTTTGCTTTGCTTTAACTTGCTAAGCCTTTCTCTCCCTCTCTCACACACACACACACACTCACAAATGAATCATCATCCACACACTCTCGGAAATGCTCTCTGACAGTACATTTAGTCACTGGATGGACTGGACACACTGGTAGCATGATGCTGGTGCCAGTAACTGAACTCGTTTCTCATCATCCACAAAAGGCAATTCAAATACTTCAATACTTATTTTCGATTTCTAAGAGTCTGCAGTTCTTCTCACCTTAGGATGTTTTCCACCTGCTCGTCGCTTAGATCCTCCAACATTATATCATTAATCTGCAGCACGTGGTCCCCTGGGAACAGTATCCCATCTGCAGGACTCCCTACACACACACACACACACAGACACACACGAACACAATGAAAAGAGTGAGCGCTTGCATAAAACAAAAAACCCAGCTGCACACGTGGGCTTGCACTTTCAGTTCAGATAAAGGGAGATGTACACACAGATGTAGGCACAGACACACACGCGCACACAAAATGACACATATAGTTATTCAACATGGCTGACTCAACAATGTTCAGCCGAGCTCTCCAGGATGTGAGGGGTTACAGTTATTCTGGGTCTCATCCAGCTCGGCTCCCTCTGCTTTCTCTAGTTATTTATACTCATTTCTCTTCAGGCAAGAGAGCACGACGGAGGCGCAGCAGTTTCAGCCTACTCTAACACACACACACACACACACACACACACATACATACATAAACATACTAATTGTATGTATGCATAAACACATACACCCACGCACACATATTTTTACACACCCCGTCTGCCTGGCAAAGCCCCGTCTGTCCCTGATTTTTGACCCACTGACGGTATCCCACACTGCTTTGTTAGCTCACACACACACACACACACACACACACACACACACACACACACACACACAGACACACACACAAACACACACACATTCTCTCTCTCTTGCCAGACAAGCCAACCTCCCCCCGCCCCCATCAAGCTTTCATGTCAGCTCTGCCAATATCCTGATCTTTGCGGTTTTTCAAGTTCCCTCCCTTCCTCTTTTTTCTTTTTCTGTCCTTCTTCCTCATACACCACTTTCCTCTCACATTCACCTCTTCACTACCAGGACCGCACTGACTCCTCCCACACCCAAAGGCGTAACCCACCCTCCGTCCCTGCGCACTTTGACACTCATTATTTTGCTCTCTTTGGCCATATTTGCACTTTGGTCGTTGTCTATTCCCTGCTGGGTCTTCCTGCTGGCATCTTCACTGTCTATTAAATCCTGTCTTCTGTTATCACTTCTCTCTCTCTTTGGCAGCAGATAGCAATTACAGAGCTGGTGGCAGGGTGGGACCCTCCTCGGGGCATTTATCAGCTTATTTTACAGAATAGACATAAAAGTAAGGGATCAGCATCTCTCTCTCTCACTCTCTCTCTCTCTCTCTCTCTCTCTCTCTCTCTCTCTCTCTCTTCCTATCTCCCCTATCAAAGTTGCTTTAATGAAAAGTGATTGAATTTAAAAAGAATGAGCAGGTGGCTCTGTTGTTTCTGTGGCTTCTCTGGCACTGTGCCTTGCAGTTTGAATGCCAGGAGAGAGTCAGTGTGTGTGTGTGTGTGTGTGTGTGTGTGTAATAGAGAGAGAGAGAGAGAGAGAGAGAGAGAGAGAGAGAGAGAGAGAGAGAGAGAGAGAGTAAATCTGTCCTGCTGCAGGCGGTGCACGGTTGCATAAAGCAGGTGGCCATTTGGAGAGAAAGCAGGGAAACGAAATGTGCTCAACCACTCAGACACACATCATCACCGCCACACACCCCGTGTACCTGTGGCGACATCCCTGACCAGCAGGGGTGCGTGTGTGGTGAGGGCGAAGCCATGTCCAGTGCTGCTGTCCAGGACGGGGTCCCTGGTGATCTGCAGCGTCAGCTTGGCCTGGAAGTTCTGATTGGACAGACTGTTGGAGCGCTGCGACCTCCCATCGCCTAGCAACCGCTCTCTGAGGAGGTCAAACAGGGTCACAGGTTACCTGGCTGGAGACTAAAACACTGTGATCATCTCAGGATAAATTCAGGCAGATCAAAAGGGGAGACGGCTCACTGCTTTGTCCGTACACGCTGTCAACTTTAATCACATTGTAGAGAAAATCTTTTTTTCTTTCTTTTACAAATCACCGCTTTCTTTATTAATTAATGGCTGACTATTACAAAGTAGTGAAGCTGTGAGAATTCAACTTCAAATAATTAGTTTAAAGGTTTGCAAAGCTCTATCATAGCTCTATTGTAAAGAGAGTTGGTTCAACAATGATACAAAACAGAAAGAAAGCGGGAAATAAACAAGTTTAAACTTCACAGCCATGCTGGTGGCTCTGTGATGCCGTACTCTGCACAGCAGTAGGTAAATGCTAACATCAGCCAGCCGCCATGCACAGTGACAATGTGAACGAGTGAAAACTTTGATCTGTTGTTAGCAGGAAAAGTCAGGGGATCACCGATGTCGTTAGGATTCATTTATCTGTACTAAATTATATGGCAATCCATCAAGTAATTGTTGGGATATTTCAGTCTGGACCAAATTGGTGGACCGACCAACAGACGGGCCAACATTACCATCCCTACAGCCACACTGTTAGCAGGCAGTATACCAAATACTCTGGCATTTTATGGGAAGTCAAAGTATTGTAAAAGCAGCAATGGTAGTATAATGTAAAATACATTTCTATGAGCTTGGTTGTTCACATTTATCAGCAGGCCAAGTAGTCGTTACTGTATACTTCTTCAAAAGTCGTCAACTCAGGACAGAGGTCACATTCATACAAACTGCAATACACCATCAGCTCAAATGCACCCTGGGAATATACAGTATCTGTATATGTGTTTAAATCTAACAGTGACATCCTCTCCCTGAGGCCTGCTGTCCTGTTCAGCTGGTTGTGACACAGTGAGTCTTTTTCCCAGGAATGACTAACAGGGAGTTTACTGGCCTTCCTCTTTGCACTGCCTCCACTGCTGAGAATGACAAACCACTTAGCGGACAACAAGGGAACAAAGGGCTCTTGAAAGCATATTTTTGGTTCAGTGTCGGGTGTGTGTGTGTGTGTGTAAGAGAGAGATTGTCAGGTTTTGAATATGTATTCAACTATGTGTTATGCATCTGAATGTGTGGGTGTGGGGTGGGGATCTGGTGTGTGTGTGTGTGTGTGCGTGTTCATAGCAGAAGGAGAAATCAACTTTGTTCTATCTCAGTTTCTACTTCTGATTTTAGAGAACGTTTGCCTTTTTATATCCATTTCTATATTACGATGTAACATTTTGAAACTCTTTGTACAGCTACATTTCTATTTTAAATTATATATACCACACATCCCCCACTTCTTCCCCACTATAGAATCTGGCAGCAGGCCTAGAAGTGGATGATGTTGTTTTCTCCACTCTCTATCCCAAACTTGATTGTTTAGTTTTTACTAAATAATTTGTTTTATTTGTTGTTGATGCAGTGGTTTGTGTGGGGTTGGCATTTTCTGCTACTGTTGGCTGTCTGGTGCCAACATTTCCTACTGCATACTCAGTTGTTCTTCCATCAAAACCTACTCCCTTTTCTCACAGATAGGTGGTGTCAGTATTCATGTATGAATATTTAACAGTTCACTGCCTAAATGTGAATTAAGTGGGATGCAAAAATTGGAGTAACCTTAGAGGGAGTATTTTCCAGCGTTTAACTTTTACAAACATTTCCTGGACTCTGAAGAGGATCTTTGCCCTGAGCTCTGACCCTAGTTCATTTTGTACCTGCTAAGCGACTCTCGGGTGCGACGTATTATTGTTCCCACCACCTGCTGCACCCGACTGGCCCTCCGAGCTGGAGATCTGCTCCTACATCGCTCCTTCTCCTCCATTTATCTGGAGAGACAAACAGAGAGAAAGACATGAGTTACAGAGGTTATCCCAACAAGCAAAACACAGAGAGAAAAGGAGACGTGGAAAGAAGATGAAAGGAATTTGAGGGAGAAAATAAGTTAAAAACTGTTTAGAGTTTAGCTCTGTCTTGTTGGATTCAGCGCCTCGATTGTGCTCCACTTAAATTTGCATCTCGTCTGCTCTGTTTTTATATTCAGAGCATGTAGAGCAGCCTTGAATAAGATGAATGAATGACTGAATCAGATATGTGAACAGAAAGCAAGAAAGGCTGAGAGAGAAAAAGAGAGGGGTGGAGTTAAGTCAGCATGAACAACAACACATGTCACACAGATTTGCCTAAATGAGCTGATTCTCAGCAACAACCGCACCATCGCACAATAACAGGATTCGCAAAGAGTTCAACATAAATATGCAACAATTTACATGTTCACTACAGCTCTGCAGCTGCACTTTCTGCTTAGCTGGCTCTTTAAAACAGGGGAGTGTTCGGGACATAATGAAGGATGGAGGGCTCAGTCGAACCCCAGGGAGGCAAAGCTGGTCAGCATTGAATCCTGACCAAATCTCAAGACTTACGACTCCCCTAAACTGTGTTTCATTTCTGTCAGCCAATCAATACGCTGGCATTGAGCTTGTAGAGCCTCTGATAATTCCTTGACAGGGTTTATTATCTATTGCTGAAAATATACTCTACAAGGGTTGCTACTTGTTCATGTTTCTTTTGTGTTAGATGTAACAGCAACAAAGACTTTAGATGGCAGGGATGTGTTGCAGAATCAGATTCCTGATCATTCGAAGTAGCTGTATCATTTGTTTGCGACATTACAGAGAATCAAGTTATCTGTTTTTGTTTAGTTTTCAGCAAATATTGTTCTCCTGCTGCCCTGTGACATACTTCAGCTGCTGTTCACGGCTGCGTTGAACTGTTTGACCCCATGAGGCAAAGAAAAAAAAGAGAAACTTTGGCAGGGACAGGAAGAGTAGCCACCTAGACCTGATCAATATGGCTAACAATGATGAATGTGCTCCTGAAACCTAATGACCCATTCCTTGGCCTCACGGAGAGCGAAGTTTGATCAGCTTTGAAATATGGAGGAAACTTCTGCAAGCCAAGACTTTTGTGAAGATCTTACAAGAAGCGCAACAGTTTTCTGCCACGCTTGTATGGGGCATTTTAAAACATATTTTTGTCCAATAAGTGAGGAGGATAAAGTCATTACAGTGCAAATAGCCCACAGTACTTTAAGTTCTGAGTTATGGGGAACCAATACACACTGCACTTCAATCGATAGAGGATGTTTAGCAGTGCTGCTGTGAGTAAAGTCATATTCATGAGATAGAATACAAAATGTATGTATTTTTTTTAATACAATCCGCAACTAAAACAGCAGGATTTCAGCTTGTCCCTGTTGAACGGATCGCTGGTTGTAGACCAGTGATGACGAACCTTCCTCTGTAGTAGTAAAAGCATGCAGTGTAGGTCTGTCCTTTAAGAGGATTAAACGCCCCCGTTCTGCACAGGCCCACACTGGTCAGGGTGTCATTTAGCACCTCCCGCTGATCCAGATTGAAGCAGATTGACGTGGATGAGGAGGGATGAGTGAGGCTAGGTAGCTGACAGCTGCACACGAGGAACCAAGCGTGATTACTGACACACTCGGCCCGTTCGATCATTGAGAGAAACAGAAACTGAAGCGTATATCAGCATCACATAGATCATGAAACATGTTTAGACTGCTGAAAGACACTCCCTCACATTGTGCTGTTGGCTTGAATGTGCAGCACGCTCGCAGGTGTATGGGTGTGCATGCGTGTTGTATGTGCTATAGTGCTGCAATCAATGCTGAGTCAGGTGACGGATTTTGCTGTCATTCTCCTTCTTTCTCCCTTCTGTGTTTGATTTTCTCCCCCCTCTCTCTCTCTCCCGCACTGTCCTTGCCGAGTCAGGTAGTCGTCTCAGATGACAGTCTCTCTGGGCAGCAGCAGCCGGCCATTTTTCATATACATGCACATCCTAATCACTTGATCAGGGGGTTTACTATCCACACTCTTTACAATAACATCCCACCTTTATGACCTTATTAAAGCAGATAGTTAAGCAGGTGTAAGGGCAAACATGCTGAGTGTGTATTAGTGTATATGGTTCAACCCTTGAAATGCTTACATTTTTAGCAATCTATTATTCTACTTACATATGTGTTACACATTATTTAATGTGGTAAGCTCTACAAAAGGCAAAAGAAAAATAAGTATGCTGTCTTCAGAAACACTTTCAGGAGCTTGTCCACATATTTTAAGAAAGCAGCACAATTTTCCCATTTTAACTAAAGACTGTGAGAGCATGACTCACCGTGATGTGGCTTGTCTCTTCAGGACTCCAGAACACAAATACCCTCTCGCCCTCTGAGACATCAGCTCTGCAGCCCCTCCAGGATTGGCTGAAAAGAGGTGGAGGGGGGTCCTTGTGATCATCAGGGCCAATCCCAATCTAGTGCGGCCACCTGTGCAGAACAGAGCAACGCTATCAGCAAGACCTGTCAAATCCCATAAACAAGCTGCATATCCACACGAGCAGTTTATAATTAGAACGAAGCGTGAAACGGCGAGTTATCAAGTCTGATTAAGTTGGATCAGCTGTATCTGCCATGGATTTATAAGTAACAGAACTATATTCCAGTTGTTTATGTTTTCAGAGTGAGCACACAAAGCATGTCAAGCAAAGCAGATGTGAGTCCAGACCAGCTATGTGGTTTTGGTTTTCCAAGAGGCCCCTCCTCTGGTCCCCAAGGCTCTTTTTTCTCGCTCACTCTCTCTCTCTCTCTCTCGCACTTTCTTTCTCTCTCTCTTACAGCCTCAAAAGCACATGGTGATGTGTAGACGAGGCACTCCATCTCCATCTGGTTGTCTAAATTAAAATTTCATACCACCCAGTTCAGTTAACAGTTCTTACTGGGCACGCTCTAAAAGCAAAGAGGACAGCCCGTGAATCCTGATGTGGTGAAGAGGGGAACGCTGCCAGGCAGACAGACATCTTGGCCCGATAATAAAAGAGGACAAGTCTTTCATATGAACATCAGGGCAGATATGTCTGAAACCTTAGCCGGCCTCTGGTTTGGAAAGAAAAACACACTTGGGGAACACTTTGTTGTGAAAAGCCTGGCTGTTGAGTTAGGAGGGACTCTGGATAAACATTCTTGATCTTGTCTAAGGATACCGCCTCATTTTACACTTGAATGTTGATCTGTGAAGTAAACGCTCACTCCCCGGGGGTTTCATCTACAAGAGAGAGCAGAAATCAAGGAATTGAGGGTCCCATCTGCGCAGCTCTTCCATCAGGCCCTCTGTCCCGCTCTCAGAGCTCTTTCACCAGGCCCATGTGTCCCAGTGAAAAGCCGGCAGAAGACCTAGACCCACACAGACTGCAGGGCACATGAATAATGCATTGGGCTAATGCAGTTAGATAGGCCTCCGACCGCCTCCTTCTGCCACTTTACCAACACGGGCAACTAGAAGAGCGGAGCGCAGAGGAAGAGAGAGACACGGGAAAGATGTATGGGGGTTGCAGGGGTGAGGAGGGTGGGAGAGGGGAGGTGGCTCTGAGGGGCTGAGAAAAGGGGAGGGGATACAGAGAAGAGAATCGGTCAAGGCAAAGAAAAGAGAGAAAAGAGAGAAAAGACAGGATATTGGAGGGGGAGTAAAGGGGGAGAATTTTAAAGAGGGTGAAAAGGGCAGCAGCAAAAACAAAAAAAAAAGGAGAGCGTAAAGCTGCAGGAGATGAAAAGCAGGAACAAAAGTATCTACAGTGAGACGTAAAAAAAAAAGTCCATCCACAAGGAGGAGCGGAGAAAAAAGCTGATCAATGCAGCATTTCTCCACCAACTGAGAGCAAACAAAGCCAGGCAGCAGACATTGATGAATAGTCAGTCGTTAAATAAAAAAAAAAAAGAAAACAGCAGACTGTAGCACTGTTAGCATCTGTCCTTTTATTTTTCCCTTTTTCCCACCACTATATGGTGTCTTAAATTAAGAGACTGTTCCCTCTTCCTAATGATGTGACACCATTTTCATTTGATCCCGGTTTCAAATCCAAGACAGAAAAGCCTGCGTGTCTGCGAGCTGGTGATGAGTCTGCTCCTAATCTGGTTCTGAATCAATAGTAATCGTGAATCCCGTCCTCGGCTGTCATGTCCTCTAAGTCCCCAAGCTGCCCTCACACACACAGCTCATCAGCAGGCCGTGTAGCCCGTCTGGCCTTTCACTCGTTCTCCCCTCTTTCCTGCTTTTACCTTCTCAGCCCTCCGCCAATCTTCACTGTGCATGGAGAATATTCGTGTATAGTGCTGTCAGGTAATGAAGACTGTCTCGATCCCTCTGTTTCGATGTGTGCGTCTCATTTCTCTGAGACAATGACCCCTCTCCTCTCTGCCCATTTTACCCACACAATGTCTGTCTGTCTCAGGCAAAACAGTCAGTTATTCAATCCTGTCGCCTGGTATGAGCGCACACGCAGTTCATAGAAGTACTCCTCTCTCTCTCCCTCCTTCTTTCCTCGGGGGCTGAGAGGCGGCACTGAACTGGCAGTTTCAGTGCAGCCAGCTGGATAGAAAACAGCCCAATTAGCACTGCTGGGCCCCGACCGGGCCACGGCAGGTCTCACCCACCTGGACAGGAACGAAGTTTCATGAGGACACGGAGTGGGAGAAAAAAGGCCCAGATACAGCTGCTGCTTAGTTTAATAACATAATCCAAGCTAATGGATGTGACAATCTGACTGACGGGATGAATGTTTCAGTAACAAACTTAAATTCATGTCAATCGGCTGTCCTCACTAATAAATGAAGTCTGGACTAAGCACCGGGGCCCTCTGTTAATGTAGTTACAAACACTCAAGCACACGCCGCGTGCATGCACATACACACACACAACTCACAAGCCTTAATATGATAAGTAAGTGGAGCGTTACACATTTGGTAACCGGACTCCAGCAGAAGCCTTGCTTACTGATTGAGCAACAGCTTTTATTTAGAAAGGACCAGTTGGCCGCTATTGACATCTTGCTCCCAATCTGTCCCACACACACGCAAAGAAACACACGCACAGAAACACACACTCTCCCCTCCAGCCGAATACGACACACCGGACACAGCTGCACCGCACGAGGCGCAGGGTAGCAGCAGCAGCAACAGGGGTTGGTTCAGTAACTCCACAATTCATTTTGGCTCACAGCTGCCAACAAAGTTGGACACAGAGCTCAGCGAACATTCAGTCCGACAGCAGCACACTTTGCAGAAAATATTGTGCGTGTGAATATCTGGATGACTTGAAGTGATTTAGGTTTATGTAAAGCAGCTGGATTGCTTCAGATTTCATCAATGCGAAGTCGTAAATGTGAGGAACAACAAGTAGAGCAGACAATAAATGCTCCAAAGATTCATTTTTTGTCTCGTAGAAGGCTGCGGACGACTGAAATACAGATGATATGCTATGCTTTTAATTTAGGGGTTGGCCATCATTGGAAGTTACATCTATGTAAAGAGATAGTAGATAATGAACAGAAGAAAATATCTATACTATGATTCCCATCTAAAATTTGGTTATTTAAAAGGTTTAAACAGAGACGTGTACTATTCTATGCTGCCAATAGTTTTATGCATTTCATGATTTTAGTCAGTTAAGTTATTGTGCAACTTCGTGGTCACAAGCAGCTTCTACAATAATCAGTCAATTAATTTTTGGATAGGAAGCCGATAAGAGCTCATCACTGCTATGTTGTCAAGAAATTAAATATGTTAGGCTTTGATCACTTCATTAAATTTGTTAATATTAGACGTATCCTTAACTCCCCCTCAGCCCCGCAGGTGCTCAGGTGCATGAAATTTGATGCACACGATCATGTCTCCCTCCGGATGAATTAGTGATCCCTTAACTTTACATCCAGCGTCGTCATCAAGGCAAAACTTCAGTTTGTCGAACACTTTGGTTTATTACTAACTGCCTTAAGAATTAATGGCATTCCCATCAGCCTCAGCAGTACTTTATGTTCTCAGCTAATTAGGGAAACTAAGATGATGAAACAGGTAAACATTACTGGCTAAATTTTTTCATGTTATCATTGTCATTGCGAGCATGTCAGCATGCTGGTGTTAACAGGTGTTGTAAACAACCTTAGGCTTTATATGTTGTAATATGTGGTGTGGTCCATGCAATGTACTTCTACCTGTAAAAATGAAACATGAAAATAAATCTTGCACTTTGACCCGAATCAAAACACTATTACAGTCAACTGTCAAACAGCAGCTTGGAGGCTTGTTTAAGTCTGCTGATTGCCTCTGTTGCTTGCTGTGTTTTGCTGGTTATTTCTCTGTTACCTGTCTTCCAGGCATGACATCTCCGGTTTTTCATTCAGTCTGTCAGCTCATTCCATTAGCATTATGAAGACAGGGCTCGCCGTGCGCCGCTCATTTCATTTCCCCTTTCATCAGCGACCTGGCGAGGCTTGAGTTCCCCAGTGCACTATTAAATAATGGGTCTTTTGAAGATTAATAGTGAGCAGCATTGTGTTACACATCTCTATCGATGGTTCTGATGGTTCCGGAGCGAGACAGACAGCGAGACAGAGAGCGAGAGGAAGATCTTTATGTCTTTGGATGTTAGAAGACGATGGATGTTGCAAGTCTGGAAAACTGTCCGCCTCCCTTTTTCTGTTGCTGTCTGAGCCTGTTTCCTTCAATTCAGTGATCCTTCAAAAACTGCACAATAGAGGACTTATCTTTAAGTAAAAGTAATACGAGGGCAGCAGTGAGCCAGCGGATACAAAAGGCCTCTGGGCTCTGAAATAATACTTACATATAGCTACAGTAAAACTTTAATATTTCATATCACAGCAAAGAATAGAAGAGGATAAACCCAGTTATACAGACCTTTTGATTGACATAGGCTTTATGATTTTCATACTCTTAATGTTTTACTTTATGTCCATAAAAAGAGTTGGCCTACATTATGGCACCACTGCCAGTCAATTGTGCCATCACCACGGAGCTGTCACATCAATGAGGTCACGTCTCCTTTTTCCTCTGCAGGAGTAACGCTGGGGCAGTTTGAGGGGGAGTACACATTTACAGTACCCCATGTTTGTTCCAATTTCCATCTGAACTGTACGTCTATCCATCCACCACCATTGCCATACACCAGTGTAACCCCTGACCCATGAATTCATTTTCTGGGAAAGACCAACAGTGATTGATCAAAAGCTTCCAGGAGCCAGTAGCTGCAACACTGTGCAAGGCATTCCTGAACTGCTTCTAATATGAAATTATCTAATGATCAGTTAAGGCGTCGGGCTGGAGCAGCAAACACCAGCCCAGCTACGCACCGTGCCCTGGAGAAATGAAGCGAAAGACTAAAGAGGAGGAGAGAGGGAGAGGATGGCTGGCTGGCTGGCTGGCTGGCTGCAGTAAAGTGGGACAGAGGAGCAGTCGGCAGGGAAGAGCGAGGCTAATGCAGCCAGGCATCAAGTCTTTCCTGATGTGCAAGTTCTGCCTGTAGCGTTTCTCCTCCTCTGGCAGACTGACCTGGGAGCAGCAACCCCGATCACATGTTGTAGCATAGGCCCACATCCCTGAGTCACAGCACACTGCCCGCAGCAGTGGCAGAGCACAGCCAGAGCTTGTGCAAGAGTGAAAGCAAAACACATGAGCATCCACAGCTAGTTCACACGCAGGCTGCACATCACAGGAACAAAATGGCATTCATTAATTACATCTGTTTCTGCGTGTGTGCGTGCGTGCGTGCGTGTGTGCGTGTGTGTGCGTGTGTGTGTGTGTGTGTGTGTGTGACGTGGACCACAAGCAGCTGCATGTGATGCTGCTATAAAAAAAAAATAATAATAAATATTGGCAACTTAAGCGATGTCTCTGTTCGCGCTGAAGGTATCCCACGTGTTTAAATGGAGCCGCAATCGGCGCTCATACTGAATCATGTCATGCATTAAACGAAGGCCCCAGAACAGCAACAAAAAAAACAAAAAAAAACGCATTGTTCCGGTCTAGTTGTGTTGCGCTTGTCATGCCTGGCACGGCACGGGAGAGCGCGGGGGGGGGGGGGGGGGAGGCTGCCGCTGGCCAAAGGGTACGAGCGAAGAGGAAGAAGAAGAAAAAAAAAAAAAAAAAAAAGAGGAGGAGAGGCGACTGTCCCAGGAGTCCCACACCGCCTGGCCTACGCCCATTCACAATGTGCGTGTCTTACTACCCAGACTCCTGGCATCCTCCCCCCCCCACCCCCGATCCAGTCAGGATTTAGTCCGATGTGATTTCACTGCGCAGACGGCAGCGTGGATCCCCACTGTCGCTGCCTAAGACATGTGTTTGTGAACATGCAGGATAAATAGACATTCAGCGGGGGTGCGAACAAAAAAAAAAAAAAATGACCAGAATGTCGACTGTAAAGCCTGGGTGGTGCCGATTGATGTGACCCAATAGGCTTGATTGAGTTTGTAAGAATGAACCACGCATCGACCGCGTCCGTCGCTTATAAATGATTTATAAATGCCCTTAATAATAATCGATGTTCATCATCGCACTGACCAAACACTAACTTTGGTCAGCCGTGTCAGTCAAACGGGCTTAACAAAGAGAAGCAAAAAAAAAAAAAAAAAAAAGGTCAGTCTTTTGTTGCTTCCTTTATAATTTTAATCGGATTTAAATCTGTCCACCGCCTCCCTAAAAACGGGGACAACGAGTAGCCCGCAGGCGTGGTGAAAAAAGGACCATCGGTTAAATTATTCATTATTCGATGTGATAAATAAATAGTCCGAATGGCAGGATTGGGCGCAAGGTGCAGGGCGCCTCCGTACACAGCTTCATCAGACAATAACACCGGGAAATACCGAGAAAAAACTCACCTCGTGGTCTGAGGAGGAGACAGACGGGCCGGGAGAGTCTGGCAGGGTTGTTCCTCCGAAGAGATCAGCGATGCGGAGGATTTGAGGGGAAGCGATATTTGTTTCCGAAAAAACATCGGCGGCGTCCTCCCGGGCCGGATGGTGATGGTGATGTGGTGTGTGTGTTGGGGGGGGGGGGGGGGCGGGGGGGTTGGCTATATGCTGGATGCTGTCATCGTACTGGGACTGCTCTCTGCCTAATCCTCGGCCCTGAGCTCAGAAATAACCCACCCCCTCCCTCTGTTCGTCTCTCTCTCTCTCTCTCTCTCTCTCTCTCTCTCTCCTCCCTGCCTCCTCCGCTGTCTGCCCGGAGGACCCTCACCCCTCCTCCGCAAGGTCAAGTCTATCCAGTGAGTTACATCCATCAATGAATTATTATTATAATAAAGCCTATAATAATATTTTATTATGTAGCCTTTTTTTTAAATTATTGTCAGCCTACTCATTTCTAATAGCCTATTGTGTAATTCATGAACGTCTGTATCCATCTTGATAAAGGTTGTTTTGACAGTAAATTAAAATATAAGAGTTTAAAAACTTTATTTATAAGGACTATCTTTTTTTTTTCTGACGAAGTCTCATGTGTCTCACGTTGACAACTCAGCTTACACCAATTTATCACCCTGATTCAATGACCACAATGATTCCAAAACTAAATAACGCACAAGGAGGTTCATTGTGTGTCAGCTGTTTTTTTTTTTTTTTTTTTTTTTTTGTTATTTATTTAATTGCACTGAATCACGAAAAGTTTGTTTTTTTAACCAAATAATCACAAACAGGTGATCAGTGGGAGCCACATGGTGTTTCTTTGCCCCAGGGTTAATCTGTCCATGCCCAAAAATCCAAATTAATTTTATTTTTCAAGAAATGTATTATCTTTTATCAATAATAAAAAATGTGTAGCTTGCACACATCCTGTCTAGGACACATCCATGATGTGTATTTTTCTTTCTTTATTAAGTAGAGCATGTAGACGATGTAGACTAACATAAAGAAAACAGATCATTGAATGGATACAACCAGAGAAAAAAAAAAATATGTTAAAAAATAAAATAAATAAAAATAAGAAAATAATTAATGTGTACGAAATGTAATATGTTTTCACAACTTAACGTTATTGTGACGCTATATTCAGTTATTGTTGCCAC
Source organism: Lateolabrax maculatus (assembly GCA_031216445.1). NCBI lineage: Eukaryota > Metazoa > Chordata > Actinopteri > Acropomatiformes > Lateolabracidae > Lateolabrax > Lateolabrax maculatus. The sequence goes on from CM062206.1 coordinate 15,003,950, forward strand.
ATTTAAATGTTTGCCTTCTGGCGTCTTCGTGCGGTTTGTCCCTCCGTGCCCTCCGTCGTTCGTCGTAACTTCCGTTCGCGATGTACTTCCGGTTCAGATCATTTCATCCACGCTCCCGAAACGGTGAGTCTTCATCACTGAACAACGAGAGCCAGCGAAACCACCGCCGCAATGTTCAAACTGGAAGGACTCGGACCTAAAATGGACCCAGAGGAGATGAAGAAGAAAATGAGACAAGACGTCATCTCATCGTTACGAAACTTTCTTATTTACGTCGCGCTCCTCAGAGCCAGTGAGTAACATGCAGGCAGATGACATTGACATTTAGCTCAGTACTAATAATGCAGTACTAAACATTTTTAACAGTGCTTCACCGGCATTTAGGACATCGTTTGGTCGCCTCATGCATGTTCATACACTAAAGGAAACGAGCATAACTAAATGTGGGTTCTTTTGTTTTTATATCGTAACGTTATACAAGATCTCTTAAGAGTGCGATACAAACATCACAGCAACACTGGCTGTCTTGCCTTAATCCCAGTGAAGATTTAGAAACTACACACAAATACAACTCTACTCGATGGTCTCAACAGAAACTGATAATCTGTGTTTTCTGTCTTCACAGCCCCATATGTGTTGAAGAAGCTGGACAGCATATGAGCGGATCAGCCGGTCTCCTCCTCCGCCATCTACTGAGGGTTTACTGCATCAGAGACAGTATGGACCATCATCATCATCAGCAGCAGCAGCAGCAGCAGCAGCAGAACACAGCAGATCCTGTTGAAGATGACCAGCGTCTGTCCATCACTGCACCCGAGGAAACACCTTGTTCTCATTTTTGGTCTCGTTCCTTGTTGTGATCTTTAGTCTTTCTTGTCAAACACATTTTGATCGTTGTTGAATGCAAAGTTTGATAGTGTGTATGTCTGCCACAATAAAGGGAAATAATGTTTATTTTGTTGGTTTGTTACTACATTATTGTGCAGTGCTGCACACATGGAATGGAAACAAATCTACTTAAACTGCATCAGAAATTTGTGAACTTTCATTTTCATTAATTAATTTAAATCTTAATGTAATCATGAAATTCACTCAAAATAAAACAAACAAGAACTGGGAAGCTTCTCACTGTCCATGTGTGTCTGCGTTTCAACTTTACGATTGGCTTTTAAATGCATTATTTTAAACCCTCGTCTTGATTTATAGTGTGGGCTACAGACTTCAGGAATACATTCAGGGTTTTTATTTGTGTATTTAATAAAAACTTCTCAGCTCAGAATGATACTCTTAATTGGTATAACCCGAGTATTGTTTAAATCACATAGACATCTGTAAGTCTAAAAGTTTAAAAACAGATGGAAAACAACATGAAGTGTCATGAGCCTCCAGAACAGCTTCAGTGCTCCTGGCCAAGTCAGCAAAACTCTATTGGAGGATGAACAACATTTCTTCCACAAGATATATTTCCTCATTTATATATACACAACCTTTATTCAATCAGTCTTCTATTCTAATCTAATCTTTTATTCAGGTTTTGTTTAGTTTTTTACTGTTATTTGTGCCCTGTATGTAGTTAGAGCTCTAAAGCCTTAGACCATTCCCACTGATAAAATATATCGCAACCACTTCTCAAAAATCAGTTGTTTCACATAGATTTTTAAATCCAAATTTAAACACCTTAAATAATAAAATATAGTTAAACAAATGTGACTTGCAGTGTGCAGTTACCAATGCAAAATGAGATTTAACGAAGTATGACTAAACCTGGATGCACGTCCGCAGGCCCACCAGCTGGGGGCGGTGTTGTTTTTCCTCTGAGGGGGTGAAGAGACCACAAGTGATGGAGGCGGCGACAGCGGGGGCTCAAGCGGGCTGGTTGCGCGAGCTCTCTGAATGAACCGGTACCAGTGTTAACCGCGAGAAAAAGAAAAAAAAAAAAAACCCCACACGATCGGCGCGAGTTGTGACTCTCGAGCGGGCGGCGGTGAGAGACGAGCCGCAGCCGATCCTGCAGACAAAGCGCGAGACCTGCGCCGCATCCTCTCGTGTTATTGTTGGCCCAGGCCCGCCCATCCTCCAGAGCATCTGCAGGACACCACCAGACAATACACCGCCTGCCACACACCGCAGAGAGATCCTGGCTCCTGATCAGCTGGGCTGTTTTTGTTTTTTTTATTTCACAATGACCTTTTGTTGTGTTACTGTATCTCCAGGATCACCTCGGGTAAGGTAGAAAACCTGTAATATTACATCACAACAAACTGCACACCGCACGTTATGGACTTTCCAGGTCATTTCCAGCATATTTTCAAGCAGCTCAACCACCAGCGCCTCCACGCTCAGCTGTGTGACTGTGTGGTGGTGGTCGGAGGCCAGAGCTTCCGGGCTCACCGCTCCATCCTGGCGGCGAGCAGCTCCCACTTCAGGGCGCTGCTGAGCTCCGGTGACAGCGGCGATGAGGTTGGAGGACCAGGAGCTGACGTGGGCGGAGGTGGAGGTGGAGGCCCCAGTGTGATGGAGCTAGATCCAGAGGTGGTGACCCCGGAGGCCTTCTCCACCCTGCTAGACATGATTTACACCTCCTCCCTCTCTCTCGGGGCCTCCAACGTGATGGATGTACTGTTGGCGTCATCGCACCTGCACCTCAACACCGTGGTCAAGGCCTGCAAGCTCCACCTGTCCAGGAAAAACTTCCCTGCATCGCCGCCTAAAGGCTGGAGGTCAGTGCAACAGCAGCAGCAGCAGCAGTGCCCTCCCCAGGCGGAGAGGTCGGTGTTGCTTCAACAGGTCACGTCCGTCATGGGGGAGGACGTGGGCTTGGAGGAACTGGGAGTGGAGGTTAGTCAGTCTGGTGGGGTTGAAGACCAAGGCGTGAGGAGGAAAGTCAGTGGCGAGGAGAGCGCTGCACCATTTTTGAGGCACAAGAGAAGGTCCCAAGAGGACAGGCTCGGTGGCAGAAAGAGGTCCTGCAGGCCGCCTGAGGGAAACTATAAGGACTGTTCACCTACTGTGACCAGGAGCACCGTCGGTACGGAGGAGGGAGGAGAGGAGCTGCTGTCCCCGGACTGCCTGAAGACTACCGACGGACGCTGGGAGAGCCGGGGCCGGGGGGAGGAAGAGGAGGAGGAGGAGGAGGAGGTGGAGGAGAAATACGAAGCCACAAAGGGAGAGTCGGAGGAGATCCAGCTGCCGAGCCAGTCGGACAGCAGCACGGGAGGTGGAGACGGGGACACTGTGGTCAAAGTGAAGGTGGGAGAGGAAGGGGAGGACGAGGGAGAGGAGCCGAAGATAATGATTGAGGTGAAAAAGGAGAATATGAGCTCGTATTCCCCAGATTTAGTAGCTAACAATTCTCCTCCATCTCCACCGCAAGACTGCGCAGACGATTTGAATGCAGGACTAAATGATGAGAAAATGGCCACAGCCTGCCCGACAGAGGGAGATGTTACCTCTTTACAGTCTCAGCTGTGCTCACACCTTCAAGCCGACGCACACAGAGAGGCCGGAGACCTGGGCGAGGGGTCGGTAGACGGCGAAGGCCTAGACAGCCTGTCAGAACTGGCTTTCTCCTGCTTCCTCAATCCCAGTAGTGAAAGTGTGATGGGAGCGTTGGAAGAAGAAGAAGACAGCCTCGCTAGCCTCACCGCTGCTGCTACCGCTGCCGCCGCCGCCGCCGCCAGCGCCAGCGATGCCGGGCAGCCGTGTCAAAACTCAGAGGCCGCAAGCACCTCCTCTGCCCGCTCCTCCGATTCCTCCTCACTTGTTTTTCCAGTAACGTCTGTCCCCCTGCAGCAGCTTCTCCCGACTCAGGGCCCTGGTTTCAGCGAGACGCTCATCCTCCAGCCCACCCAGAACTCTTTGGCAGGGTTCCTGGGCGGCATCAGACCGGGCCTCGGTCTGGAAACCTCCCTCATCCAACCCTCCAGGGCTGGGAAAAGCTCAGCGGCGACTACCTTCCGTCGCATCGCCCCCAAGGTGCCGCCTGGGTCGGAGGCCGGAACGGAGCGTTCCCCTGCGTCGGCGGGGGACGCCGCTGATCGGCCGCCTCTAACCAGAGCTTCGGAGGATGTTATGTCCAAGTGCAAGAAAGCAGCTGCTGAAGACCACGTGCTGCTGGTGGAAGGGGAGAAGAAATACGCCTGCAACATCTGCTGCAAGACCTTCATGAACCTGACTGACTGTAAGAAGCACATTCGTGTCCACACAGGAGAAAAGCCCTATCCCTGTCCAAAGTGTGGCAAACGCTTCAGCCAGTCCTCCCATCTGTATAAGCACTCGAAAAACACCTGCCTGAACTGGAAAGATGATCAGACGTTCTCAGATGCCCTGCTCTGACCTGCACTTAACTAACGTTTGGTCACTCGCCTGTTTATCTGTTTGGAGAAAAGGGCAAACTTGACTATTTATTACCCCAAACAATCAATTCTTGATGTTATGTTACATAAGCTCATTTAATTTGATTTTATGTAATATTAATGTTTGGTTTTTTTTGTTCTCCACCACGCTGTTTTGTGTTTTTTATCATTCCGTGAAATGAAACCGATGATGGGAATGCACTGAAAATATTCTCAAGGAATAACTTGTTTTTCTGACTGCTGCGTTAAGAGTGACGAGAACAAATGATGCACTAAGTCATTTTTTATTGATCTTAAATGTATTTTGAGCATGTGGAATTTATAAAACACAGAGAGCATTACATTTAAACTAAGCCATAAGTTTTTATTCTTCAGAAGAATTCCGTCTCATACAAAACTGGAGTGTTGTACTGTTTGGTTACAGCAGACATTAACTTCAGAATAATGTGCAGACCAAGGAGTATGATGCTAATGCTTTATGGCAAATATAATAATCACCCACTGATTCTAATTTCAAGGAAAGGTATTTGCATATCAACTACAATTTTCCACATAATACTAAGCTTGTGTAGTTTGTTTTGATTAGAAACTAAGGTCAAGGAGTGAATACACGTCTGAGCATTTCCTTCATCAAAAATGCACACTGTATATATTAAAAGTGCAATTCATTAGTAACTTGATAGGATCAAACAAAACTATCAAGCAAATATGATGTTAACATGTCTGAAGTACATTAGTATTCTTGCTATTCTTTTCATCCCTTCTCCACTTTGATCTCACATTAGAGACTATAACTAGACCAGGTCATTACTGTTATCTGTTATCCATGCAGCACCAGAGGAGGCAGTAGGCACAGCGGCTCAGTTTCAGCCGCTAGAAGGTGAGTTCACTGGGCATGTCCTTGCCCTGTAGACCTCCCAGCAGGTTTTGGGCCGACAGCGCTGCCATGATGCCCCTTGTGGAGTAGGTGGCACTGCCGATGTGTGGCAACACCACTGCACGAGATAAGTAGAGGACAGGAAATCCCATTAAAAAAGCAAATTCGCGGCAAAAATGTACAAGTGCATCGTCAAATCAGGAGGAAAAGAGGCCAAAAAACATGTCTACACACCACAGTTTTTAAGTGTAAGAAGGGGGTGGCTCGTTGGGAGTGGCTCAGGTGTTGTGACATCCAGTCCAGCTGCAGCTATCTGTCCACTGGTCAAAGCCTCGTACAGATCCTCCTGGTTCACCACAGCTCCCCTAAAACCAACAATTCACCAATTATTTATGTATTTTAGCTGGTAACTGTCTACACCCCTAGAAAGGTCGATCAGTACGTTTCCAAACCAATGCTTATTTCCCATAATGCACACAGAGGTTTGCGCTGCCTTGGAAGTCTACCTGCTTGAGTTGACGAAGACTGCTGTGTTTTTCATCTTGCTGAAGAAGGCCTTGTCACACAGCCCTTGGGTTTCTGGCGTCAGGGAGCAGGAAACAACTATGAAGTCGCTCTCAGACACAAGTGTGTCCAGGGGAACTGTTCAACAGAGAGGAGAGGAGGAGGAACAAAAGGGGAAGAGGGGAAATAGACAATCGAATATGAACCAAAATCCTTATTTTTATGAAATAGTTGTATATTATTAGATTTTCACTTTTTCTGCCTTGTCCTTTCTATGCGTTTCTCTCCTTTTTCTTACCAAACTCTCCATTCACCTCAGCAGCGTGGGCCTTGGCTGTTCTCCCAGAGTAAAGCAGCCTCTTCACCCCAAAGGGCATGAGTCTCCGAGCAATGGCCATGCCTGAACACAAATATAACTGGGTATTCACCTACGAACAGGTCTGAAACTCGATGATGCTGGTTAGATCTGACCACACAGGATTTGGCCACAGGATCTAGCCATATGACGTTATATCCTATGATAATGAAGTTGCAGTGCCAAAGTAAATTAAGAAGTAACAGCAAGTCCTACCAATGCGTCCCAGTCCAATGACTCCTACTGTGCTCCCAGACAGACCATAACCACACAGCCAGAGAGGCTTCCACGAGCTCCAGCCACCACTGAGAGAAAGGAAAAGACTATCACCATTGTGTGACTCCATTAAGGCATTTGCAGTGTTAGTTAAAAAGTGACAGACACAAAATAACAATCAAAGTAGCTACTAAATTGTGTTAATGTGTAACTCAGAGACACTGACTTTTTGACCTCCTCCACTCCCTCCGGTAATCTGCGAGCGGTGGCCAGCAGCAGAGCGACAGTCAGTTCTGCTGTGGCATCAGTCAGGACATCTGGAGTGTATCCGACACGTATACCACTGGTGAAAACAACGATTATATAACTTAGAAGCCACGTGACACTTCGTCCTACAGGTCGAAGGTGGTTCTTAAGTATTGGCCACAGTTGTTTTTGTTTTGTTTTTTTGTAACCAACCGTTTTTTGATTTCGTCAAGAGCCAAGTGGTCGAATCCAACAGACAGAGTGCTGATTGTTTTCAGGTTTGGCCCTGGAACAAGAAGCAGATATCAGCTGAAACACTGAAATCTAGACACCGGTACACTGATCAACAGACTATTGCTACTGTCTTTTCATTAGAGCTGAGGCAGATCACTGATTGATATATAATTCAAATTTTTGATAATCGATTAAGAATTTAATGCAATTTATTAAGGAAATAAGGAAAAAACATAACTTACGATGACATGAAACAAACGAAAGTTTGTTTCATGTCATCGTAATGTGAAGTGTCAATAAAAAGTAATCACCCCACTTGGAAGTTTTCATGTTTCATTTCCCTCGTACTGCAGCTTAGTGGTTAAAATGTTGACCACGAATTCTAACACCTGTTATCGCTTTCTAACTCTCATTTCCTGTCTTCTCTCTACTTCTGTGTGCAATAAAAGCATAAAAATAGTACATTTGATGTGTCGTTTTTTAACCCTGATCAACAGAAGAAATTTGAATCCTTTTTACAGTACAAGGGCTGTAAATGGTTTTGTAATTTGGATTGTTGGTCAGATTAAAGGAGAGTGAAGATATCATCCTGCGTTCTGGAAAATTGTGATTTTTTATGGGCATTTTTTAAATATTTTATAAACTCAATCAATTATTTATAATAAAATAAAGAATTATCAATGATCACTCAATAATGTAAGTACAGAATTTGTTCCTTGCAGCCTCAGTTTTCTTCTATTTTGTTTTTTTTCAATTATATGCAGTTTTAGAATGGATTTTAATCGTATTCTTATTATGTTCCCAGAACTCCCGGGATAGCAGTATTGATACTGAATGGATCATTGATCACTGATGGATTGAGCGCAGTTCTACACACACAGATGACGAATACCTGCAGCATCCAGAACCTCGGCATCGATCTTGTCTGACAGCAGACACAGGAGACCGTGAGCCCCGTGCACACCTTTGAGAAGCTCGGCCCTCGGCACAGGTTCATCCGAGTCCCACAGAGACACCTCACACCTGTTCGCACGGACACAGAAAAAGCACCAAATGCATGTGATGGCATGTCAATCAGGCACACAGGCTGGTCAAGGGCACACAGGCTGTCATTAATAATACAGCTGATGATAACAACTGGCTGCAGTGGTGGATGTGTGTGACCCCGGGAGAGGTCACAGTCCATCACACTGGGCTTTCATTTACAGCTCTCCTATTGGCTGCAGACGTGTGTAACACGAATCCAGCTGATGACTGCGACACATGACTGAGTCAAACCGGAGGGACAAGACAGTGAAGCCACAGAGTCTGCTTGTTGGTTAATAAATGCTAAAAAAAAAAATACTGCATACACTCCGGCTGCTGACAGGATCTTCATCCCCTCCTGCGGGATGCGCCTCGTCACGAACACCTTCATGACTTTACCAACTGTCTGCATCCCAGTTTGGAGGGGGTCGGGATGAAGGGACACAAGGGCCGCGAAACCTCGTGTGGAGGACGGACGTCCGCACAGTCCGCCGCAGACAGCTACTTCGCCGGATTTGACCTCCAGCGTCCGCTCCACCCGCCGTGGAGGAACTACAGGAACTACAGGAACGACACCATGAACTGCACGCACCCACGCTGCGCATCAGGAAGTACTTCGTCTCACGCGACTGCGCATGCGTGGAGTTGTGGCTGTTTTTAAACCGAGCGGGAGGGTCTGGTGGTCTGTTCATTAGCCTTCAGATCAATTAATCACGCAAATTGTTAAGTGATTTATTTTATATCCGAGACTCGTCTTGGCTTCTGTGTCGTTGGCCAGGATGGTTCACAGAGGAGTGACTGTTCTGTATTCAGTAAAAGATTTTGTTTAAAAAAATTGTTGATCTCTCTGACAAAAGACATATAATTAATCCTCTCACTGTTTATTGTTTTGTCGAAGGAATAAAGAGTAGGACACATTTTACTTAATTTTATCTGACACTTTCTGACATTTGCGCCCTTATATTACTGGTTGATGTACATAAAATGTAAAGTAAATTCTTAAACATTGCTCAACATATTAATAATAATGTCTTGAAACACAGCCAATGACAATAATTTGAACATGTAGTCATACTCTTCTGACCACTTGGCTGCAATATTCTGCTTCATGTAACATGTTGTGAATAACACAAGAAGAATTACTGTAATGTCTGAGGATGTCGTTTGTAGTTTGAGTGTTTGAAGTCGTCCAGTATTGAGACTGAAACATAACAACATGAGCCCTGATGATGGACCTGAGACTTGTTAAGATGACTTCATACAGGTTTCCCCAGAAGTGTATACAAGCATCCTGGATGTTGAAATATCAACTGTTGTCTTAAAGCACTTTTATGTTGACAGAATTTGTTATGTCCATTTTGCAAATGTGGATTTAATTTGATTATGTTGAAGCCATGTAATGTAGTAAAAGTCACAAATCTTATCTGATGATCTGAGAACCCGATCATTATTAATGATCCAACGCACCTGTCTATAAGACTTTCTAGTTTGCTAGAACTTTATAGTAATTAAAGCTGTGTAACCTCAAAGTGAAAATGGATTTAAAGAAAGATAATATAATTATTTTTGCTGATATTACTGATTAATCTTTGGTGTGCCTGTCAAGTACAAGGATAGAGCAAACGTTTACTTGTTTCACCTCTTCAGTTAGTTGGATATAATGCGAAAGTCATTTGTCTGATAACATAACAATATGTCTGCAACTGAAGAATAGTTATGTATGAGAAGATGTCAACCGGGGCAAGCAAGTGACTTGTTGTTTCTTGGACTTTAAGTATTAATAACTTTGCAAGTAGAGAACCTGTCAACTCTGCTTCCTCATTCTTCTCTCATCTTACTATTTTAACATCACTCTGTTTGGTCAGAGGTTACACAGCTTCTTATCCGAAACCGATCACTAACAGAAGACATTTCAGGCTGCTCAGTGTACGATGTGCATGTTTGCTGCTGAATAAAGTAGAGAGGTTTGTCTGGAAGCTGCTGACTGGCTGAACAGAGGCTGAACAGTGAGGAGACATGGAAGCTGTGATTGGACTGTTGGTGATGTTACTCAGAGTCTCTCATGGTGAGTTATGTAACTTTACTAATTTGGGATCAAGTATATTCAAAAAGTAAAGTCTGAGATCATCTTCAGTGATGTGTTGAATGCCTGATCCAAATTCATACAAGAATCAGACATATGATATCATATGATACAGTATCATATCATATAATATGACATATATCATATATATGTAATATATATAAACATTGTGATGATCATTACTTTTGTGGAAATTATCAAAATATTTACATTCTTTATATATTTTTAATTTCCAGGTGTGGAAACCTACTGTGATGGCAGACAGGATGGAGCTCAGTGTTATGGAGCTTTGGGAGGAACTTTGGTCCTCCGGCTGATGGACAGCGCCTCAGACATAAATAGATACCAGTGGTCAAACAGAGCAGGAGCAATACTCAACGGGAAAAAGCATAAGTTTGAGATTACTCAGAAAACAACGAGATCCTCATTTACTCCCAGTAATGGAACATTTAGAATGAACAAACTGGGCAGGACTAATGGTGGTGAATATACTCTGGAAATCTTTGATTTAAAGGGAAGTATATCAAAGTCACAGACTCTACAGTTGACCATTCAAGGTAAATAACTGTTTTTGCCTGCTGGTGGATTCAGTAAAATGGATATAACTTAAATATCATATTCTGTTGCTAAACTACATTTATCTCATATTCTACATATATCTGTATCTATGCCTGTTCTGTATTAGAAACAAATAACCAAGATTCTGTTAATATCAAAAGTCATCTGAGTGTGTTTCCTTCAGCTCCTGTGTCCTCTGTCCTGCTGGTCTCTGAGTGTCTGTCCCAGGGAGAGATGAGGGTGTCCTGCTCCTCTGAGGGAGGGGACAGTCCTCAGTACAGCTGGACTCTGGATGGACGCACACTGACAGACACTCAGCTCCTCTCTGGAAATAAAGAGAGTAAGAAGATCACTCTGAAACAAGACGTCTCAGGACTACTGGTCTGCTCAGTCAGCAATAACGTCAGTCGTGTCTCTGAAGGAAAGCGCATATCTACCTGTGGTGAGTGAGACCGTGAAAGGAAAACAGGTTGATTATTATGATGCTGATGATTAACCGACATCAGTCACTGATCTGTTTCTTTCCCGTAGGTTTCATATTCATTGAATGTATCTCCAATGGGACACACATAAAACAGTGGGTGTTTGAAGCCAATAACACCCTGTGTCCTGAGCCAACAACAGCCTGTACCCCGACTACTGAGGGTAAGGAGACTGGCATCACAGTGTCAGTTAAACCCTCCACTCACATCACACACGCCAATCAAACTGTTGCTTCCTCCATCAGAGGTGACCCATGGTACATTAGTAAGTGAAAACTAACTCTCCTGTCAAAGCCCTACAGTAACTTGACATATTAATTTTGTGTCTCTTTATCTCAACAGATCACTCTCTGCTCATATGTGGTTTGCGAGCAGCTGTGGTAATCCTGTTATTAATTGGGATTGGCGTCTATTTTGCTTGGAAGAAAAATAAATCCAAGATATCTGAAGGCTCCGCCGTCCCTCGACAGATGAGATATCAAGAGAACTCTGTTTTGATGGTTGAAATGAGAAGTTCTGCATCTCAACTTTAACTTTCTGAAACCAACACCTCAGTGTCACCCTCACCTGCTGTGATTGGCCAAGTGTCTTTATGGATGTGAAAATAAGTTTTAAAGTGCAAGTTCTCTTCTGTTTTTATTCTTCTCAAATTCACTTCTTAGCTTCTTAAATACTTATTAAAAAAGTCTGTAAGTGTTTTCTGCATTTGTATCACTGTGGAAGCTCTGATAGAACAAAGGTTATGTATTGTAACCCTAGTTCTAACATCACAAGTCCGAGTCTTTTATTATTGATATTATATTCTTGATATTTTTCTTACAAAAATTAAAGAAGTTGATGTTTTGGAGATGAATTGTTCTCACTTTTGTTTTGCTACTTGACTTAATAGCTATGTATATATTAAAATAGCAATTTTGCAATCAAAAAATGTTTTTAACATTGCATGTTTAAAAAAAATGTAATTTTTTGCCATAAAATTAAAGTTTCTAATTTCCAAAAAGATTGAATTATGTAAATCTGTTTTGTGTTTGTCTCATCTGATTATAATTACAAATTTTGGTCTGTTTTGCTTTCATGTTTACAAAGAGTAATAGAGCAAAACCTTTCAAAACATTTAATTGTGAGAGCTTTAATTTAGTTGCTTTCTAGTGTTGTCATGTATCAGATAAGCCAAAAGTTAGTTGTAAATTAAGTGTCTTTTTGAAGAATGTCCTTCCTTTGTTTAAGTAACATTTGTTGTTATTTAGCCATGCTCTGTCATTTTGTTATTATTCTATGTTTTGTTTGTGCTCCATACCATATGATCACGGTCTCCAGTTACATAAATAAATGAATAATCTCTCAAGCAAACTTAAAAACCAGGAACATCACTGAAAAATAGTTTGTGCTTTAGACCACTGTGAGCCAGAAGCGCAGTGTGAACGTACACATTTTAGCACCTTGTGGGTGTATTTCCATTTTAAATGAGGAACTAAAGTAATTAGTTGAGTTGATTACTCCACTCCCTTTGCTATGTAGTCAATGACATAAAAACCATCACTCACACAAACTATTGCATAAACCTGCATCTCCACAAAACTTTTAGCATGAAGTTTGTCTTTACAGTTTGAATAGGTCGAGCACTGAAAACAATTCATTTAACTGGCAGCTGTGAAAACCACCGTTAATCACACTTATGTTCAACTGGCTTCTGACAAATTCCCCCATAAGTACAAATAAGCAGTCTGCATGTTGAACAGTTGTTTCCGAATTCTAGTTTGATGGCAGAAGATTTCTTTGTTCAGTCAGTCAATCAATCAACTTGAGGGGGTGGCTTTTTTAAATTTGTTGATGTATACCTCTGAAAAAAGACAAATCATTAATCCTCTCACTGTCTATTGTTTGGTCGAAGGAATAAAGAGTAGGACACATTTTACTTAATTTTATCTGACACTTTCTGACATTTGCGCCCATATACTGGTTGATGTACATAAAATGTAAAGTACATTCTTAAACATATTAATAATAATGTCTTGAAACACAGCCACAGTGGAAATATCAACTGTTGTCCTAAAACACATTTATGTTGGCAGAATTTGTTCTGTCCTTTTGGCAAATAAATGTGGATTTAATTTGATTATGTTGAAGCCATGTAATGTAGTAAAAGTCACAAATCTTATCTGATGATGATCTGAGGACCGAGTCATTATTAATGATCCAACACACCTGTCTATAAGACTTTCTAGTTTGCTAGAACTTTATAGTAATTAAAGCTGTGTAACTTCAAAGTGAAAACGGATTTAAAGAAAGATAATATAATTATTTTGCTGATGTTACTGATTAATCTTTACTGTGCCTGTCAAGTACAAGGATAGAGCAAACGTTTACTTGTTTCACCTTTTCAGTTAGTTGGATATAATGCGAAAGTCATTTGTCTGATAACATAACAATATGTCTGCAACTGAAGAATAGTTATGTATGAGAAGATGTCAACCGGGGCATACAAGTGACTTGTTGTTTCTGGGGCTTTAAGTATTAATAACTTTGCAAGTAGAGAACCTGTTAACTCTGCTTCCTCTTTCCCGTCTCAACTTGCTATTTTAACATCAATCTGCTTGGTCAGAGGTTTCACAGCTTCTTATTCAAAGGCGATCACTAACAGAAGACATTTCAGGCTGCTCAGTGTACGATGTGCATGTTTGCTGCTGAATAAAGTAGAGAGGTTTGTCTGGAAGCTGCTGACTGGCTGAACAGAGGCTGAACAGTGAGGAGACATGGAAGCTGTGATTGGACTGTTGGTGATGTTACTCAGAGTCTCTCATGGTGAGTTATGTAACTTTATTAATTTGGGATCAAGTATATTCAAAAAGTACAGTGTGAGATCACCTTCAGTGATGTGTTGAATGCCTGATCCAAATTCATACAAGAATCAGACATATGATATCATATGATACAGTATCCTATCATATAATATCACATATATCATATATATGTAATATATATAAACATTGTGATGATCATTCATTTTGTGGAAATGATCAAAATAGTGATATTTACATTATTTTAATATTTTTAATTTCCAGGTGTGGAAACCTACTGTGATGGCAGACAGGATGGAGCTCAGTGTTATGGAGCTTTGGGAGGAACTTTGGTCCTCCAGCTGATGGACAGCGCCTCAGAAATAATTAGATACCAGTGGTCAAACAAAACAGGAGTAATACTCAACGGGAGAAAGGATAAGTTTGAGATTACTAAGATAACAAACAGATCCTCATTTACTCCCAGTAATGGAACATTTAGAATGAACAACGTGAGCAGGACTGATGGTGGTGAATATACTCTGGAAATCTTTGATTCAAATGGAAGAATATCAGAGTCACAGACTCTACAGTTGACCATTCAAGGTAAATAACTATTTTTGCCTACTGGTGAATTCAGTAAAATGGATAGAACTTAAATATCATATTCTGTTGCTAAACTGCATTGATTTCATATTCTACATATATCTGTATCTATGCCTGTTCTGTATTAGAAACAAATAACCAAGATTCTGATAATATCAAAAGTCATCTGAGTGTGTTTCCTTCAGCTCCTGTGTCCTCTGTCCTGCTGGTCTCTGAGTGTCTGTCCCAGGGAGAGATGAGGGTGTCCTGCTCCTCTCAGGGAGGGGACAGTCCTCAGTACAGCTGGACTCTGGATGGACGCACACTGACAGACACTCAGCTCCTCTCTGGAAATAAAGAGAGTAAGAACATCACTCTGAAACAAGACGTCTCAGGACTACTGGTCTGCTCAGTCAGCAATCATGTCAGTAGGATATCTACCTGTGGTGAGTGAGAACATGAGAGGAAAACAGTTTGAGTATTATGATGCTGATGATTAACTGTACATCAGTCATTTATCTGGTTATTTTCCCAAAGGCTTTGCATTCATTGACTGCCCCTTATCCATTGGAATTTACATAGCACAGAGGGTGTTTGTATCCAATAACACCCTGTGTCCTGAGCCAACAACAGCCCGTACCCCGACTACTGAGGGTAAGGAGACTGGCATCACAGTGTCAATTAAATCCTCCACTAATATCACATCCTCCAATCAAACTGTGACTCCCTCTCCAACGAAAACTAACTCTCCTGTCACAGCCCTACAGTAACTTGACATGTTATATTTGTGTGTCTTCATCTCAACAGATCACTCTCTGCTCATATGTGGTTTGCGAGCAGCTGTGGTAATCCTGTTATTAACTGGGATTGGCATCTATTTTGTTTGGAAGAACAAGAAATCTAAGATAGCAGAAGGCTCCGCCGTCCCTCGACAGATGAGATATCAAGAGAACTCTGTTTTAATGGTTGAAATGAGAAGTTCTGCATCTGAACTTTAACTTTCTGAAACCAACACCTTAGTGTCACCCTCACTTGCTGTGATTGGCCAAGTGTCTTTATGAATGTGAAAATAAGTTTTAAAGTGGAAATTCTCTTCTGTTTTTATTCTTCTCAAATTGACTTCTTTGCAGCTTACCTACTTATAAAATAGGTCTGTAAGTTTTTTCTGCATTTGTATCACTGTGGAAGCTCTGATAGAACAAAGGTTATGTACTGTAACCCTAGTTCTACCATCACAAGTCCGAGTCTTTTATTATTGATATTATATTCTTGATATTTGTCTTACAAAAATAAAAAGAAAGTTGATGTTTTGGAGATGAATTGTTCCCACTTTTGTTTTGCCATTTAATTTAATAGCTATGTATATATTAAAATAGTGATTTTGCAATCAAATAATGTTTTTAACATTGCATATTTAAAAAATGTAAATGTATGCCATAAATTTAAAGTTTTTAATATCCAAAAAGATTGAATTATATAAATCTGTTTTGTTTTTTTCTCATCTGATTATAATTACACATTTTGGTCTGTTTTGCTTTCATGTTTACAAAAAGTAATAATGTAAAAGCTTTCAAAACATTTAATTGTAAGAGTTTTAATTTAGTTGCTCTCTAGTGTTGTCATGTATTCATATCCTGTCAATCAAGTCATGTCTCATCAGTCAATTGAGATAAGCTACTTTTTATTGACTTTTGATCATGGACTGAACCTTCATCATCAGCATTGGTAGGTGTGATGTTTCCCTCTACTGGTTCACAGAGAAGTTACTGTTGCTTATAGATAATTCTATATTCTGTTGAGAACATTTAAAGATTTTGTGAAAAATAATGAAACAATAATCATATTGCTGTTACTGTTTTAAGAGGCTTTACTAAAACATTCTTCATCACTAACTATCTAGAGTAAAATATAGCTATTTATTGCTGTAAGTATAATGGCAGAAGTCTTTCAATATTTTAAGGTATTTGCCTTTAATCAACAGTCGCCGGTGGAGAAAAACATAAAATCTGTAAAAGCAGCAGGAATAGACCAAGTCTTCAACCAGTATAACAAAAGCACTGCATGACTTTTTATGCCCCTAAATGTCTCTTTGGTTAACAAAGTGACTTCTGTGAGAAGTGGAAATGAAAGGTTAATAGTGATAAAACTAAAATCACGTTTTCTGGTTACAGAAAAGCTGATATTAGTAAACTAAACTGTGTATATAATGGAGAACACGTAGAGATTGTCCACTGCTTTGAATATATATCATTATGAACTATAATGGTTCATTTAAAGATGCTATTGAGGAGCTGCATAGTCAATCCTCCCCTGCTACGTTTGCCCTCTTTTGTAAATGGTGAAATTTTGATTTATCTGTAGATATCACACCAGATCTTTTTGACTAGTTATTTACTCCAGTTATGTTGTTTGCATGCAAAGTGTGGGGATTTGAAAAGAATAATAATAATAATAATAATAAATAAAAAATAAAATAAATATATAGGACAAATTACACCTTAAATTCCTTAAGTACATCCTAAAAGTTAAAATGACAACATGCAATAATATGGTGTATGGGGAGTTGGGGAGATACCCACTCTGTGTCGCTGTTGAAAAGAGAATTATTGGATACTCGGGGAGGCTGATAGAAGGTAAAGAAACTAAACTCAGTCGAATAGTGTACAATTGCTTGCCCAGCTTCCATAATACGGGCATGTATGAGTGTGGTTTGTTTTACCTCTGGCTCACACAAAAGTGTAACAACATCAACTGGTTGAAACTAACTTTTCTGTCTAACAGAAGATTTCTTTGTTCAGTCAGTCAGTCGATTGAAAAAGCCACCCTATGCAAGTTGATTAACTTGAAGGGGTGGCTTTTATAAAATTGGTTGTTATATACCTCTGACTAAAGACAAATTATTTATCCTCTCACTGACTGAAACATAAAAACATGAGCCCTGATGATGGACCTGAGACTTGTTAAGATGACTTCATACAGGTTTCCCCTGAAGTGTATACAAGCATCCTGGATGTTGAAATATCAACTGTTGTCCTAAAACACCTTTATGTTGGCAGAATTTGTTATGTCCATTTTGCAAATAAATGTGGATTTAATTTGATTATGTTGAAGCCATGTAATGTAGTAAAAGTCACAAATCTTATCTGATGATGATGATGATCTGAGGACCGAGTCATTATTAATGATCCAACGCACCTGTCTATAAGACTTTCTAGTTTGCTAGAACTTTATAGTAATTAAAGCTGTGTAACCTCAAAGTGAAAATGGATTTAAAGAAAGATAATCTAAGTATTTTTGCGGATGTTACTGATTAATCTTTGGTGTGCCTGTCAAATACAAGGATAGTGTAACGGGTGGTGTAAGGACCCAAATGCAGCACACAAGACCCAGGGATCGGTACGTGAAGACTCTATTTCCCGTTCAGCAGGTATAACAAGCGGCACACAGAAAGACCGTCGGGCAAGCTGCGGTTTGTCACAGAGTCTCTTAGCCCCCTTGTTAGCTGAGCTGTAGCAACAGACAGAGTCACTCCGAAACCGGAACAGAAAGCAGGTGTATTTACCGGGGTTCAGGCAGGGCGGAGAGGTCCAAGGCTGGCGGGGTCGGCAACAGGACGGCAGTCCGTGGGTAAGGCAGGTCGGTTCACCGGGATTCAGGCAGAGGGGAAAAGTCCAGGGTGGGCAGAGTCGGCAACGGGAAAGCAGTCTGGGGAATATCGCTGGAAAGTCTAACATACGTAAGGAACAATCTGGCACTGAGTGTGTGTAAGGGAGGAGTATAAATGGGGGCTTGATTAGACGAAGCAAGCGACGGACTGTGTAGACGAGACCCCCATCAATAAAGCGTGGTGGTGGAGGAGGCCGAGTAGCAGGAACCAGTGGACTTTCCCGAACCGGTTTTACCTTGGACACGTGAAACGATGGGTGGACCCTCATGGATCGGGGCAATTTGAGCTTCACCGCTGCAGGGCTGATGACCTTCTCGATCTCAAACGGGCCGATGAATCTGGGTGCCAACTTTTTGGATTCTACTTGCAGGGGTAGGTCTCAGGTGGATAACCATACCTTCTGGCCCGCCTGGTAGGTAGGTGCCTCAGTGCGGCGCCGATTTGCTGCTGTAGAGTACCGGTCAGCAGAGCGGAGGAGAGCTGTTCTAGCTTCTGCCCATGTGTGGCGGCAGCGGCGTACAAAGGCCTGGACCGACGGACAGGAAACCGCTTTCTCTAATGCCGGGAATAAAGGTGGTTGGAATCCGTAGGCACACTGGAATGGTGATAATCCAGTGGCCGAGCTGATCAGAGAGTTGTGGGCATATTCAACCCACATGAGTTGCTGGGACCAGGACGAAGGGTGCTTGGAAACCAGACATCGTAGGGCAGTCTCCATTTCCTGGTTTTTGCGTTCCGTCTGACCGTTGGATTGGGGATGGAACCCAGATGAAAGACTGACTGTGGCCCCAATGAGAGTGCAGAACTCCCTCCAAAACACCGACGTGAACTGAGGTCCTCTGTCCGAGACTATGTCTGTGGGAAGACCGTGGAGCCGGAATACGTGGAGGAGCACTAATTCAGCCGTCTTTTGCCGAGGGGAGCTTGGGCAAGGGAATGAAGTTGGCCATCTTGCCCTGGAGGACCGGACTGGTCCTCCAGGGCGGCTTTGACTTTCTCCTCAATTTCCCATGTCAAGGAAGCAACCAAGATGGGGCCCGACAGAATGGTGTCCTGGCTGGGGGTGGATTCGTCCCTCTCCATAAACTGGCGGGACAGAGCGTCAGGCTTTACGTTGCGGGAACCTGGCCGGTAGGAGAGGGAGAAGTTGAAGCGGGTAAAGAACAGAGACCACCTGGCCTGTCTCGAGTTAAGTCTCTTGGCAGACTGGATGTATTCCAGGTTCTTATGATCCGTCCAAACAATAAAAGGCAGACTGGTCCCCTCCAGCCAGTGGCGCCATTCCTCCAAGGCTAACTTAACTGCCAGTAGCTCTCGGTTGCCAATGTCATAATTTCTTTCGGCCGGCGAGAGCCGCCTCGAGAAGAAGGCGCAGGGATGCAATTTCTGGTCCTCTGCCGCCCGCTGGGATAGGATGGCTCCTACCCCAACATCGGAGGCATCCACCTCCACAACAAACTGTCTTTCAGGGTCAGGGACTTGAAGGATGGGGGCAGAAGTAAATCGGGTCGACAGGGTCTGGAAGGCCTCCTCCGCGGAGGGGGACCACAGGAATGGCACTTTGGATGAGGTTAGGGCTGTCAGTGGGGCGGCCACGGTGCTATAGCCTCGGATGAACCTCCGGTAGAAGTTGGCGAACCCGAGGAAACGTTGCAGCTGTTTGCGGGAGTCCGGGACGGACCAGGATGTGACTGCTGATACCTTGGCCGGGTCCATCTGCACCGATCCCTGTCCCACGATGTACCCTAAAAAAGGTGACCGAAGGGGTGTGGAATTCACATTTCTCAGCCTTAACGAACAGGGAATTCTCGAGGAGACGTTGTAGGACTGCCTGGACATGGATGTGCTCCTCTTGTGACCAGGAAAAAATTCAAATATCGTCCAGATAGACGAACACATATCTGTTCAGCATCTCCCTCAGTACATCGTTTACCAACGCCTGGAATACTGCTGGGGCGTTGGTGAGTCCGAAAGGCATGACGAGATATTCATAGTGTCCTGTGGGGGTGTTGAATGCCGTTTTCCACTCGTCGCCCTCCCGGATTCGGACCAAGTGATACGCATTGCGTAGGTCAAGCTTGGTGAAGATGGTGGCTCCCCGCAGCAACTCGAAGGCGGAAGATATGAGTGGGAGTGGGTAGCGGTTCTTGACGGTGATATCATTAAGACCCCTGTAGTCGATGCACGGCCTCAGTGACTTGTCCTTCTTCTCCACAAAAAAAGAACCCGAGGAGGAGGGTCGGATTATCCCAGCGGCCAGAGAGGAGTTGATGTACTCCTCCATAGTCTCTCTTTCCGGTGCCGATAAGGAGTACAGGCGGCCTCTGGGCGGAGTGGTGCCCGGGTGCAGGTTGATGGCACAGTCGTAAGGACGGTGTGGAGGTAGAGATGTGGCCTTGGACTTACTGAATACCTCCCCGTAGTCCTGGTATTCACTTGGCACGCCCAGCAGGTCCGAAGCGGAACTGGAGCAGTCTGACCGCAGAGGCGCAGCTGCTTGCTTCAGGCAGATCCAGTGGCAAGATGGGCTCCAATCCAGGATGGCTCCAGTAGACCAGTCGATGTGGGGGTTATGGCGGCGGAGCCAGGGGTAGCCTAGCACCAAGGGGAGCTGGGGCGACCGCAGGATGAGAAACCGGATGGTCTCGTGATGGCTCCCTGACAGGAGCATGCAAACTGGCGTGGTCTGGTGAGTCACTGTCCCCAGTCAGTGACCATCCAGGGCGAGCAGGAACGGGGCAGGGCAAGGGTACTCGGCTGATGCCCAACTGAAGAGTGAGGTCCTCGTCCATGATGTTATCATCGGCACCCAAGTCGATGAAGGTGGCGAGGGTCTGTGGCCCGTCCATAAGCAGGAGCTGTGCATGGAACATCGGTCGTTGTTTGGAGGACAGTCTAGCGGTACAGCTCACCAGTATGTCCCCCACTACTGATGAGCCATGCCCTTTTACTGGGCACTGGGATATGAAGTGACCCATCTGGCCACAGTATAGGCAGAGATTCCCCCAGCGGCGGCGCTCGCGTTCCTTGGGTGTGAGGCTGGTGCGCCCCATCTGCATAGGCTCAGCGCCCTCGGTTAGGTGCCCTGGGGTGCTGCTGGAGGCACTCGACCACGGGTTAAGAGACGGGGAGTCGACTCACCCTTGCGTCGCTCCAGTCTCCTCGCCTGGATACGCCTATCCAACCGGGGAGGTGAGTTCCACCAACCCATCCAGAGAAGATGGTAAGTCGAACGATACCAACTCATCATTGATATATTCGGCTAGTCCTGCCAAGAATGCATCGCACTGTGCTGCAGAGTTCCAGTTACACAGGCATGCTTTCGTGCGAAACTCAATGGCGTGATCAGCAACAGTCCGGTCTCCCTGATGCAGGCTCATGAGTCCCCCGGTGGCATCCGGGCCCAGGGAAACCACCCCGAACACTTTGCGTAATTCCGCTGAGAAGTTCGGGAAGGAGGAGCAGGCTGGAGTGCGTCTCTCCCACTCGGCGGTGCCCCACAGTCGTGCTCTGCCAGTCAGGAGGTTAATAGTAAACGCCACTTTAGCCTCCTCCGAGGCAAATGTGTTTGGCTGCAGGGAAAACACGATGGAGCAGTTAGTAAGGCTCCAGAGTCCCCACCCAGAGCTCCGATACATGTATCGTGCCGTGAGTTGCTGCATCGGTGCAGCTAATGCGACCAGAGCCTGTTCGTGGGCTGCTGCCGAACGGCGTGTTTCGGCAGCAGTGTGAGCCATCATCGCTTCATGCTGCTGGAGGATCCCCTCGATCCTCTCGAAGCGGGACTGCGATGACGGGGAGTGCGCTGGGTCCATAACTGGCCAGATTGTACTGTAGCAACAGACAGAGTCACTCCGAAACCGAAACAGAAAGCAGGTGTATTTACCGGGGTTCAGGCAGAGGGGAAAAGTCCAGGGCGGGCAGAGTCGGCAACGGGAAAGCAGTCCGGGGAATATCGCTGGAAAGTCTAACATACGTAAGGAACAATCTGGCACTGAGTGTGTGTAAGGGAGGAGTATAAATGGTGGCTTGATTAGTGATTGCCGGCAGGTGAAATGAGTGAGGCTGATGAGGAGGGAGTGGAAGGTTTCGCGGAACTGTGACAGATAGAGCAAACGTTTACTTGTTTCACCTTTTCAGTTAGTTGGATATAATGCAAAGGTCATTTTTCTGATAACATAACAATATGTCTGCAACTGAAGAATAGTTATGTATGAGAAGATGTCAACCAGGGCAAGCAAGTGACTTGTTGTTTCTGGGGCTTTAAGTATTAATAACTTTGCAAGTAGAGAACCTGTCAACTCTGCTTCCTTCCTCCCTTCTCAACTCACTATTTTAACATCACTCTGCTTGGTCAAAGGTTTCACAGCTTCTTACCTGAAACCGATCACTAACAGAAGACATTTCAGGCTGCTCA
Source organism: Lateolabrax maculatus (assembly GCA_031216445.1). Lineage (NCBI taxonomy): Eukaryota > Metazoa > Chordata > Actinopteri > Acropomatiformes > Lateolabracidae > Lateolabrax > Lateolabrax maculatus. The sequence continues at coordinate 15,026,332 of CM062206.1, forward strand.
GTGTACGATGTGCATGTTTTCTGCTGAATAAAGTAGAGAGGTTTGTCTGGAAGCTGCTGACTGGCTGAACAGAGGCTGAACAGTGAGGAGACATGGAAGCTGTGATTGGACTGTTGGTGATGTTACTCAGAGTCTCTCATGGTGAGTTATGTAACTTTATTAATTTGGGATCAAGTATATTCAAAAAGTAAAGTTTGAGATCATCTTCAGTGATGTGTTGAATGCCTGATCCAAATTCATACAAGAATCATACATATGATATCATATGATATAGTATTATATCATATAATATTGCATATATCATATATATGTAATATATATAAACATTGTGATGACTATTAATTTTGTGGAAATTATCAAAATAGTGACATTTACATTCTTTTTATATTTTTAATTTCCAGGTGTGGAAACCTACTGTGATGGCAGACAGGATGGAGCTCAGTGTTATGGAGCTTTGGGAGGAACTTTGGTCCTCCGGCTGATGGACAGCGCCTCAGAAATAATTAGATACTATTGGTCAAACAGAGCAGGAACAATATTAAACGGGAGAAAGGATAAGTTTGAGATTGTTCACATAGCAAAGAGTTCCTCATTTACTCCCAGTAATGGAACATTTAGAGTAAACAACCTGAGCAGGATTGATGGTGGTGAATATACTCTGGTAATCTTTTATTCAAATGGAAGAATATCAGAGTCACAGACTCTACAGTTGACCATTCAAGGTAAATAACTATTTTTGCCTTCTGGTGAATTCAGTAAAATGGATAGAACTTAAATATCATATTCTGTTGCTAAACTGCATTGATTTCATATTCTACATATATCTGTATCTATGCCTGTTCTGTATTAGAAACAAATAACCAAGATTCTGATAATATCAAAAGTCATCTGAGTGTGTTTCCTTCAGCTCCTGTGTCCTCTGTCCTGCTGGTCTCTGAGTGTCTGTCCCAGGGAGAGATGAGGGTGTCCTGCTCCTCTGAGGGAGGGGACAGTCCTCAGTACAGCTGGACTCTGGATGGACGCACACTGACAGACACTCAGCTCCTCTCTGGAAATAAAGAGAGTAAGAACATCACTCTGAAACAAGACGTCTCAGGACTACTGGTCTGCTCAGTCAGCAATCACGTCAGTCGTGTCTCTGAAGAAAAGAACATATCTACCTGTGGTGAGTGAGAACATGAGAGGAAAACCATTTGATATGACGCTGATGATTAACTGTACATCAGTCATTTATCTGTTTATTTTCCCACAGGCTTTAGATTCATTGACTGCCCCTTATCCAATGGAATTCACATTTCACAAAGGGTGTTTGTATCCAATAACACCCTGTGTCCTGAGCCAACAACAGCCCGTACCCCGACTACTGAGGGTAAGGAGACTGGCATCACAGTGTCAATTAAACCCTCCACTCACATCACACACGCCAATCAAACTGTTGCTTCCTCCATCAGAGGTGACCCATGGTACATTAGTAAATTAAATCGAACTCTCCTGTCACAGCCCTACAGTAACTTGACATGTTATTTTTGTGTGTCTTTATCTGAACAGATCACTCCCTGATCATATGTGGTTTGCGAGCAGCTGTGGTAATCCTCTTATTAACTGGGATTGGCGACTATTTTGCTTGGAAGAAAAATAAATCCAAGATAGCTGAAGGCTCCGCCGTCCCTCGACAGATGAGATATCAAGAGAACTCTGTTTTGATGGTTGAAATGAGAAGTTCTGCATCTCAACTTTAACTTTCTGAAACCAACACCTCAGTGTCACCCTCACCTGCTATGATTGGCCAAGTGTCTTCATGGATGAGAAAATAAGTTTTAAAGTGCAAGTTCTCTTCTGTTTTTATTCTTCTCAAATTCACTTCTTAGCAGCTTACCTACTTATAAAAAAAGTCTGTAAGTGTTTTCTGCATTTGTATCACTGTGGAAGCTCTGATAGAACAAAGGATATGTATTGTAACCCTAGTTCTACCATCACAAGTCCGAGTCTTTTATTATTGATATTATATTCTTGATGTTTTTCTTACAAAAAAAATAGTTGATGTTTTGGAGATGAATTCTTCGCACTTTTGTTTTGCTACTTGACTTGATAGCTATGTACATATTAAAATAGTGATTTTGCAATCAAATAATGTTTTTAACATTGCATATTCAAAAAATGTAATTTCATGCCATAAAATTAAAGTTTCTAATTTCCAAAAAGATTGAATTATATAAATCTGTTTTGTGTGTGTCTCATCTGATTATAATTACAAATTTTGGTCTGTTTTGCTTTCATGTTTACAAAGAGTAATAAAGCAAAACCTTTCAAAACATTTAATTGTGAGAGCTTTAATTTAGTTGCTTTCTAGTGTTGTCATGTATCAGATAAGCCAAAAGTTAGTTGTAAATTAGATGCCTTTTTGAAGAATGTCCTTGCTTTGTTTAAGTAACATTTGTTGTTATTTAGCCATGTGCTGTCATTTTGTTATTATTCTATGTTTTGTTTGTGCTCCATACCATATGATCATGGTCTCCAGCCACATAAATAAATTAATAATCTCTCAAGCAAACTTAAAAACCAGGAACATCACTGAGAAATAGTTTGTGCTTTAGACCACTGTGAGCCAGAAGCGCAGTGTGAACGTACACATTTTAGCACCTTGTGGGTGTATTTCCTTTTTAAATGAGGAACTAAAGTAATTAGTTGAGTTGATTACTCCACTCCCTTTGCTATGTAGTCAATGACATAAAAACCATCACTCACACAAACTATTGCATAAACCTGCATCTCCACAAAGCTTTTAGCATGAAGTTTGTCTTTACAGTTTGAATAGGTCGAGCACTGAAAACAATACATTTAACTGGCAGCTGTGAAAACCACCGTTAATCACACTTATGTTCAACTGGCTTCTGACAAATTCCCCCATAAGTACAAATAAGCAGTCTGCATGTTGAACAGTTGTTTCCGAATTCTAGTTTGATGGCAGAAGATTTCTTTGTTCAGTCAGTCAATCAATCAACTTGAGGGGGTGGCTTTTATAAATTTGTTGATATATACAAAGGAATAAAAAGTACATAAAATGTAAAGTACATTCTTAAACATTGCTCAACATATTAATAATAATGTCTTGAAACACAGCCAAGGACAATAATTTGAACATGTAGTCATACTGTTCTGACCATTTGGCTGCAATATTCTGCTTCATGTAACATGTTGTGAATAACACAAGAAGAATTACTGTGATGTCTGAGGATGTCGTTTGTAGTTTGAGTGTTTGAAGTCGTCCAGTATTGAGACTGAAACATAACAACATGAGCCCTGATGATGGACCTGAGACTTGTTAAGATGACTTCATACAGGTTTCCCCAGAAGTGCATACAAGCATCCTGGATGTTGAAATATCAGCTGTTGTCTTATAGCACTTTTATGTTGGCAGAATTTGTTATGTCCATTTTGCAAATAAATGTGGATTTAATTTGATTATGTTGAAGCCATGTAATGTAGTAAAAGTCACAAATCTTATCTGATGATGATCTGAGGACCGAGTCATTATTAATGATCCAACACACCTGTCTATAAGACTTTTTAATTTGCTAGAACTTTATAGTAATTAAAGCTGTGTAACCTCAAAGTGAAAATGGATTTAAAGAAAGATAATATAATTATTTTTGCTCATGTTACTGATTAATCTTTGGTGTGCCTGTCAAGTACAAGGATAGAGCAAACGTTTACTTGTTCCACCTTTTCAGTTAGTTGGATATAATGCGAAAGTCATTTGTCTGATAACATAACAATATGTCTGCAACTGAAGAATAGTTATGTATGAGAAGATGTCAACCGGGGCAAGCAAGTGACTTGTTGTTTCTGGGGCTTTAAGTATTAATAACTTTGCAAGTCGAAATCCGGTTAACTCTGCTTCCTCTTTCCCCTCTCATCTTACTATTTTAAAATCCCTCTGCTTGGTCTGAGGTTTCACAGCTTCTTATCCGAAGGCGATCACTAACAGAAGACATTTCAGGCTGCTCAGTGTACGATGTGCATGTTTGCTGCTGAATAAAGTAGAGAGGTTTGTCTGGAAGCTGCTGACTGGCTGAACAGAGGCTGAACAGTGAGGAGACATGGAAGCTGTGATTGGACTGTTGGTGATGTTACTCAGAGTCTCTCATGGTGAGTTATGTAACTTTACTAATTTGGGATCAATGAATTCAAAAAGTAAAGTTTGAGATCATCTTCAGTGATGTGTTGAATGTCTGATCCAAATTCATACAAGAATCATACATATGATATCATATGATATAGTATCATATCATATAAAATAACATATATCATATATATGTAATATATATAAACATTGTGATGATCATTAATTTTGTGGAAATTATCAAAATAGTGATATTTAAACTATTTTTATATTTTTAATTTCCAGGTGTGGAAACCTATTGTGATGGCAGACAGGATGGAGCTCAGTGTTATGGAGCTTTGGGAGGAACTTTGGTCCTCCAGCTGATGGACAGCGCCTCAGAAATAAATAGATACCAGTGGTCAAACAGAGCAGGAGCAATACTCAACGGGAAAAAGCATAAGTTTGAGATTACTCAGAAAACAACAAGATCCTCATTTACTCCCAGTAATGGAACATTTAGAATGAACAACCTGAGCAGGACTGATGGTGGTGAATATACTCTGGTAATCTTTGATTCAGATGGAAGTATATCAGAGCCACAGACTCTACAGTTGACCATTCAAGGTAAATAACTATTTTTGCCTTCTGGTGAATTCAGTAAAATGGATATAACTTAAATATCATATTCTGTTGCTAAACTACATTTATTTCATATTCTTCATATATCTGTATCTATGCCTGTTCTGTATTAGAAACAAATAACCAGGATTCTGATAATATCAAAAGTCATCTGAGTGTGTTTCCTTCAGCTCCTGTGTCCTCTGTCCTGCTGGTCTCTGAGTGTCTGTCCCAGGGAGAGATGAGGGTGTCCTGCTCCTCTGAGGGAGGGGACAGTCCTCAGTACAGCTGGACTCTGGATGGACGCACACTGACAGACACAGCTCCTCTCTGGAAATAAAGAGAGTAAGAACATCACTCTGAAACAAGACGTCTCAGGACTACTGGTCTGCTCAGTCAGCAATCACATCAGTCGTGTCTCTGAAGGAAAGCGCATATCTACCTGTGGTGAGTGAGAACATGAGAGGAAAACAGGTTGATTATTATGATGCTGATGATGAACTGTACATCAGTCACTGATCTGTTTCTTTCCCATAGGTTTCATATTCATTGACTGTATCTCCGATGGGACACACATAAAACAGTGGGTGTTTGAAGCCAATAACACCCTGTGTCCTGAGCCAAGAACATCCCGTACCCCGACTACTGAGGGTAAGGAGACTGGCATCACAGTGTCAATTAAACCCTCCACTCACATCACACACGCCAATCAAACTGTTGCTTCCTCCATCAGAGGTGACCCATGGTACATTAGTAAGTGAAAACTTACTCTCCTGTCACAGCCCTACAGTAACTTGACATGTTATTTTTGTGTCTCTTTATCTCAACAGATCACTCCCTGCTCATATGTGGTTTGCGAGCAGCTGTGGTAATCCTGTTATTCATTGCGATTGTCGTTTATTTTGCTTGGAAGAAAAATAAATCCAAGATAGCTGAAGGCTCCGCCGTCCCTCGACAGATGAGATATCAAGAGAACTCTGTTTTGATGGTTGAAATGAGAAGTTCTGCATCTCAACTTTAACTTTCTGAAACCAACACCTCAGTGTCACCCTCACCTGCTGTGATTGGCCAAGTGTCTTCATGGATGAGAAAATAAGTTTTAAAGTGCAAGTTCTCTTCTGTTTTTATTCTTCTCAAATTCACTTCTTAGCAGCTTACCTACTTATAAAAAAAGTCTGTAAGTGTTTTCTGCATTTGTATCACTGTGGAAGCTCTGATAGAACAAAGGTTATGTATTGTAACCCTAGTTCTAACATCACAAGTCTGAGTCTTTTTTTATTGATATTATATTCTTGATGTTTTTCTTACAAAAAAAATAGTTGATGTTTTGGAGATGAATTCTTCGCACTTTTGTTTTGCTACTTGACTTGATAGCTATGTATATATTAAAATAGTGATTTTGCAATCAAATAATGTTTTTAACATTGCATATTCAAAAAATGTAATTTTATGCCATAAAATTAAAGTTTCGAATTTCCAAAAAGATTGAATTATATAAATCTGTTTTGTGTGTGTCTCATCTGATTATAATTACAAATTTTGGTCTGTTTTGCTTTCATGTTTACAAAGAGTAATAAAGTAAAACCTTTCAAAACATTTAATTGTGAGAGCTTTAATTTAGTTGCTTTCTAGTGTTGTCATGTATCAGATAAGCCAAAAGTTAGTTGTAAATTAGGTGCCTTTTTGAAGAATGTCCTTGCTTTGTTTAAGTAACATTTGTTGTTCTTTAGCCATGTGCTGTCATTTTGTTATTATTCTATGTTTTGTTTGTGCTCCATACCATATGATCACGGTCTCCAGCCACATAAATAAACTAATAATCTCTCAAGCAAACTTAAAAACCAGGAACATCACTGAGAAATAGTTTGTGCTTAAGACCACTGTGAGCCAGAAGCGCAGTGTGAACGTACACATTTTAGCACCTTATGGGTGTATTTCCATTTTAAATGAGGAACTAAAGTAATTAGTTGAGTTGATTACTCCACTCCCTTTGCTATGTAGTCAATGACACAAAAACCATCACTCACACAAACTATTGCATAAACCTGCATCTCCACAAAGCTTTTAGCATGAAGTTTGTCTTTACAGTTTGAATAGGTCGAGCACTGAAAACAATACATTTAACTGGCAGCTGTGAAAACCACCGTTAATCACACTTATGTTCAACTGGCTTCTGACAAATTCCCCCATAAGTACAAATAAGCAGTCTGCATGTTGAACAGTTGTTTCCGAATTCTAGTTTGATGGCAGAAGATTTCTTTGTTCAGTCAGTCAATCAATCAACTTGAGGGGGTGGCTTTTATAAATTTGTTGATATATACAACGGAATAAAAAGTACATAAAATGTAAAGTAAATTCTTAAACATTGCTCAACATATTAATAATAATGTCTTGAAACACAGCCAAGGACAATAATTTGAACATGTAGTCATACTGTTCTGACCACTTGGCTGCAATATTCTGCTTCATGTAACATGTTGTGAATAACACAAGAAGAATTACTGTGATGTCTGAGGATGTCGTTTGTAGTTTGAGTGTTTGAAGTCGTCCAGTATTGAGACTGAAACATAACAACATGAGCCCTGATGATGGACCTGAGACTTGTTAAGATGACTTCATACAGGTTTCCCCAGAAGTGCATACAAGCATCCTGGATGTTGAAATATCAGCTGTTGTCTTAAAGCACTTTTATGCTGGCAGAATTTGTTATATCCATTTTGCAAATAAATGTGGATTTAATTTGATTATGTTGAAGCCATGTAATGTAGTAAAAGTCACAAATCTTATCTGATGATGATCTGAGGACCGAGTCATTATTAATGATCCAACGCACCTGTCTATAAGACTTTCTAGTTTGCTAGAACTTTATAGTAATTAAAGCTGTGTAACCTCAAAGTGAAAATGGATTTAAAGAAAGATAATATAATTATTTTTGCTGATGTTACTGATTAATCTTTACTGTGCCTGTCAAGTACAAGGATAGAGCAAACGTTTACTTGTTTCACCTTTTCAGTTAGTTGGATATAATGCGAAAGTCATTTGTCTGATAACATAACAATATGTCTGCAACTGAAGAATAGTTATGTATGAGAAGATGTCAACCGGGGCAAGCAAGTGACTTGTTGTCTCTGGGGCTTTAAGTATTAATAACTTTGCAAGTAGAGAACCTGTCAACTCTGCTTCCTCTTTTCCTTCTCAACTCACTATTTTGACATCACTCTGCTTGGTCAGAGGTTTCACAGCTTCTTATCTGAAACCGATCACTAACAGAAGACATTTCAGGCTGCTCAGTATACGATGTGCATGTTTTCTGCTGAATAAAGTAGAGAGGTTTGTCTGGAAGCTGCTGACTGGCTGAACAGAGGCTGAACAGTGAGGAGACATGGAAGCTGTGATTGGACTGTTGGTGATGTTACTCAGAGTCTCTCATGGTGAGTTATGAAACTTTATTAATTTGGGATCAAGTATATTCAAAAAGTAAAGTTTGAGATCATCTTCAGTGATGTGTTGAATGCCTGATCCAAATTCATACAAGAATCAGACACATGATATCATATGATACAGTATCATATCATATAATATCACATATATCATATATATGTAATGTATATAATCATTGTGATGATCATTAATTTTGTGGAAATGATCAAAATAGTGATATTTACATTATTTTTATATTTTTAATTTCCAGGTGTGGAAACCTACTGTGATGGCAGACAGAATGGAACTCAGTGTTATGGAGCTTTGGGAGGAACTTTGGTCCTCCGGCTGATGGACAGCGCCTCAGAAATAAATAGATACCAGTGGTCAAACAAAATACGAACAATACTCATCGGGAGAAAGGATAAGTTTGAGATTGTTCAGATAACAAACAGATCCTCATTTACTCCCAGTAATGGAACATTTAGAATGAACAACCTGAGCAGGACTAATGGTGGTGAATATACTCTGGAAATCTTTGATTCAGATGGAAGTATATCAGAGTCACAGACTCTACAGTTGACCATTCAAGGTAAATAACTATTTTTGCCTTCTGGTGAATTCAGTAAAATGGATAGAACTTAAATATCATATTCTGTTGCTAAACTACATTTATTTCATATTCTACATATATCTGTATCTATGCCTGTTCTGTATTAGAAACAAATAACCAGGATTCTGATAATATCAAAAGTCATCTGAGTGTGTTTCCTTCAGCTCCTGTGTCCTCTGTCCTGCTGGTCTCTGAGTGTCTGTCCCAGGGAGAGATGAGGGTGTCCTGCTCCTCTGAGGGAGGGGACAGTCCTCAGTACAGCTGGACTCTGGATGGACGCACACTGACAGACACTCAGCTCCTCTCTGGAAATAAAGAGAGTAAGAACATCACTCTGAAACAAGACGTCTCAGGACTACTGGTCTGCTCAGTCAGCAATCACGTCAGTCGTGTCTCTGAAGAAAAGAGCATATCTACCTGTGGTGAGTGAGAACATGAGAGGAAAACAGGTTGATTATTATGATGCTGATGATTAACTGTACATCAGTCACTGATCTGTTTCTTTCCTATAGGTTTCATATTCATTGAATGTATCTCCAATGGGACACACATAAAACAGTGGGTGTTTGAAGCCAATAACACCCTGTGTCCTGAGCCAAGAACATCCCGTACCCCGACTACTGAGGGTAAGGAGACTGGCATCACAGTGTCAATTAAACCCTCCACTCACATCACACACGCCAATCAAACTGTGGCTTCCTTCATCAGAGGTGACCCATGGTACATTAGTAAATTAAATCGAACTCTCCTGTCACAGCCCTACAGTAACTTGACATGTTATTTTTGTGTCTCTTTATCTGAACAGATCACTCCCTGCTCATATTTGGTTTGCGAGCAGCTGTGGTAGTCCTGTTATTCATTGCGATTGGCGTTTATTTTGCTTGGAAGAAAAATAAATCCAAGATAGCTGAAGGTTCCGCCGTCCCTCGACAGATGAGATATCGAGAGAACTCTGTTTTAATGGTTGAAATGAGAAGTTCTGCATCTGAACGTTAACTTTCTGAAACCAACACCTCAGTGTCACCCTCACCTGCTGTGATTGGCCAAGTGTCTTTATGGATGTGAAAATGAGTTTTAAAGTGCAAGTTCTCTTCTGTTTTTATTCTTCTCAAATTCACTTCTTAGCAGCTTGCCTACTTATAAAAAAAGTCTGTAAGTGTTTTCTGCATTTGTATCACTGTGGAAGCTCTGATAGAACAAAGGTTATGTATTGTAACCCTAGTTCTACCATCACAAGTCCGAGTCTTTTATTATTGATATTATATTCTTGATATTTTTCTTACAAAAGAAATAGTTGATGTTTTGGAGATGAATTGTTCCCAATTTTGTTTTGCTACTTGACTTAATAGCTATGTATATAATAAAATAGTGACTTTGCAATCAAAAAATGTTTTTAACATTGCATGTTTAAAAAATGTAATTTTATGCCATAAAATTAAAGTTTCGAATTTCCAAAAAGATTGAATTATGTAAATCTGTTTTGTGTTTGTCTCATCTGATTATAATTACAAATTTTGGTCTGTTTTGCTTTCATGTTTACAAAGAGTAATAAAGTAAAACCTTTCAAAACATTTAATTGTGAGAGCTTTAATTTAGTTGCTTTCTAGTGTTGTCATGTATCAGATAAGCCAAAAGTTAGTTGTAAATTAGATGCCTTTTTGAAGAATGTCCTTCCTTTGTTTAAGTAAATTTTGTTGTTATTTAGCCATGTGCTGTCATTTTGTTATTATTCTATGTTTTGTTTGTGCTCCATACCATATGATCATGGTCTCCAGCCACATAAATAAATGAATAATCTCTCAAGCAAACTTAAAAACCAGGAACATCATTGAGAAATAGTTTGTGCTTTAGACCACTGTGAGCCAGAAGCGCAGTGTGAACGTACACATTTTAGCACATTGTGGGTGTATTTCATGAGCATTACATGAGCCCTGATGATGGACCTGAGACTTGTTAAGATGACTTCATACAGGTTTCCCCAGAAGTGTATACAAGCATCCTGGATCTTGAAATATCAGCTGTTGTCTTAAAGCACTTTTATGTTGGCAGAATTTGTTCTGTCCTTTTTGCAAATAAATGTGGATTTAATTTGATTATGTTGAAGCCATGTAATGTAGTAAAAGTCACAAATCTTATCTGATGATGATCTGAGGACCGAGTCATTATTAATGATCCAACACACCTGTCTATAAGACTTTCTAGTTTGCTAGAACTTTATAGTAATTAAAGCTGTGTAACCTCAAAGTGAAAATGGATTTAAAGAAAGATAATATAATTATTTTTCTGATGTTACTGATTAATCTTTACTGTGCCTGTCAAGTACAAGGATAGAGCAAAGGTTTACTTGTTTCACCTTTTCAGTTAGTTGGATATAATGCAAAAATCATTTGTCTGATAACATAACAATATGTCTGCAACTGAAGAATAGTTATGTATGAGAAGATGTCAACCGGGGAAAGCAAGTGACTTGTTGTTTCTCGGGCTTTAAGTATTAATAACTTTGCAAGTAGAGAACCTGTCAACTCTGCTTTCTCTTTTCCTTCTCAACTCACTATTTTAACATCACTCTGCTTGGTCTGAGGTTTCACAACTTCTTATCTGAAACCGATCACTAACGGAAGACATTTCAGGTTGCTCAGTGTACGATGTGCATGTTTGCTGCTGAATAAAGTAGAGAGGTTTGTCTGGAAGCTGCTGACTGGCTGAACAGTGACTGAAGAGTGAATGTGACCCTCTAAGGATAAGCGGTAGATAATGGAATGATGGATGGTTTACAGAGGAGTTATTGTTGCTTATGGATAATTCTGTATTCAGTAAAACTCTCTACCGAGAACATGTTACCTTTTCAGGAAAAAAGTAACTGCCTCAATAGGCTTTTCTAAGTCTGCCTCACTAGGTATAGTGTTTATTGTATTCACCAGTGGAGGGAGACAGAATCTAAGAGACAGAGAGAGAAAGAGAGAGAGAGATACAGAAAGACTGAGAGAGAGAGAGAGGAGCTTAAAACCAGGAACATATTGTTTGGCATTTAGTTGCCTTTTACCTTGTTAATAAATACCTCTGACTAAAGACAAACCAATAATTATCTTACTGTAAATTGGTTTGTCAGTGGAATTTTTCACATATTGCAAAGACCCAAAGTATAATAGAGGCAACAAATAAAGGCAACAAGGGTATTAATTAATATAAAGGTTGACATGATGTAAAAATATAATATAGCAAATATCATTATTACTGCAGAATACGAGTATTCAACATCACATGATAAAAACTCAAATTTGTGTTTACTACATTGACTCAATCTGCTTAACAAGGAATCCGGACAGAGGTGCTTCATGAAGCTACTGTTGGAAATGGGTAGAAATGAATGGGCCTCTGTAAAGGATTCCCTGATCTCTCTTCCTGATTCAGTGTCATATTTTCGTATACTTCATGATTCAATTTAATTAGGATTTTCACTGACATTGTCAAGTCAGCATGAAGGTATCGAATCAAACTGTAATTTATTAATGGTCCTTAAATCAGCCTCCTGCGGTCGAGCGCGAGGTTCTGGGAGGTGAGCTCACCGTCCTCCTGCTGCCATCACTGGGGGGGAACTGAGTAAGAGGACACCACTGGGTCTGTGTAGTTTTATTGAGGAAAAAGTATCACTACAACAATGTTGAAACACTTCCCAATAGTAAAAAGTATCTGCATTAAAATATACTTTAAACTACCAAAAGTGAATAACAGTATTTGTTCACCAGCTGTTAACCTAACTTATCATATGCCCATCTGCTTTTTGGAAATTATGTTTATGGTTCCTGCTTATATATATACTTACATTTAATGCACAAATCAACCTGTATAATATGTACATATTACCCCAACAAATCAATCTGTACATTTTCACCTGTTCCACTTAAAATGCTCATTTTCTATCTGTAAAAAAAATATTTATTATCTGCATATTGGTACTTCCTACTTATTGCACTTCTGGTTGGATGCTAAACTGCATTTCGTCGCTCTGTACTTGCACATGTGTAATGACAATAAAGCTGAATCTGATCTAATCTGATCTAATCTAATCTTAAAACTGATCTGAACTCAGGGCTTCACGTGTTGCTGATGATGCGTCACGCAGCGCGGGTTGCCTGCGTCTGACGTCTGACGTCATCCCCCCCTCGCTGTGCGTACGTCCTCCACCGGGGGGGGGCGCTGCGCTGCGCTGCGCTGCACGGCTGCAGACGGAGGGGCGGAATAAGGAGCGATCAGGACTTGAGGAACAAACAAGTAGCCCGTCTCAGAGCAGGAAACTGAGAGTCGGGCCCCGGTGTGGAGAAGGTGAGGAAACCGTCTTCGTCGGGCTTTTTTTTTTTTAATTTTTTTTTTTTTTAAAGGTGAAATAACATTGACGTCGTCGCGGATACGGCGGCCGGCGGCGTCAGCTGGTAGCTTGTTGGCGGTTTGTTGCAGCAGAAAACGAGCCGCGGTGTGTTTTTTAGCTCGTCAGTCGGGATCAAGAGCACTTTTTAATGATTACTCTCCTGGTGTCAGCGCCAGGACATTCCCCGGTGTGTTGTCTGCACGCAGCGAGCCGAAACACACATCTGCTGCCGTGTAGTGTAGGCGTGTCAGGTCGGTGGTCAGCAGTCAACAAGATCCCCTATATGGGAAGATTTAGTGAGGTTGATTATGCGTCTCTCTAACTGCATGTCATTTTTTTTTTATACTTTATACTTGAGACGCATTCTTGTACGCAATACTGTGTAACGTGTCGACAGTCATTGCACCCTGTCCAACAATCACAACGAGGAACTGGATTATCAGTGGTTTATCTGTTTTAATCTGTATTGATTTGTGTTGTCGTCCTTTGTGTTTGTTTTCATTGCCTTCACAATAAAACTGTGCCGCTAACGGAATGCAGCTTCGTTCCTGCAAATGGAAAGAATTGCAATGAGTTCTGTCTTTGGTGGGAGGTCTGGATCAAACAGTCTGTCAAAGTCAATGTAGTTATTTTGCCTTTGTTGTTACTTATCGTGAAAATGTCACGACATTTTCTTGAAAGTCAATTTGAGTAACCCTGTGTAGATTAAATAACCAGATAAAAATGGCGGATTTCTGCTAACTAGGGAGGTGTATTTCATCAAAAAAAAATATCACGGCTCTGCATCACACTCATTGAGCAAGGATGGCCGAGATATGACAAAACCTCGATGGTATATACAGTATATATCCCATGGTATAGCCTCACGTTGTCCAACCCTACCTCTGCTGGATTAAACAACTATGAAACTATTGTGAAAACTATTCCTTCCATTTCATAGGACTCCCTGAACTAGACAGCCGGTGTCCTGAGACTCTTCTTTGATGTCGATGTGAAACCTTTATTTATTTCTTGGATGCAATCGAACCCTAATATCCATGTGTTCATATTCATAACAGTATTTTCCCCCGGCACACTCCTGGCTGAGGAACCTGTCGAGCTTGTCTGAGCCTGCCAGCAACAGCAGGTTTAGTGGAGACATACCTGTGCTCTGCAATGGCGCTTCTCACCCTGCATAGGATCCCATCCATCTCCACCGCTCCGGTGAGTTCAGCCGTGCCCATTCCTTGTTGCACACAAACAAGCCGGGCATGTTGCATCATATCCTTTTAGATGTAAAATTGTTTACCATTTGCTTTGCAAAGAGTGATTCAGAAACATAAGACCTGTTCAAGCTGTTTGGTTTTACAGTTGTTTCAAGGGATGCGATTGCATTGTCAGGCTTACAGGGCAAACGTGCCATTTGATGGTCTTCAGAATGATTTAGCTCCCGTTCACATTCATAACAATGATGTCTGAGAGGGACTGGATCCCCTTCTGTCTGTCTAAATGCTCACTGCCACTGTAGTTGTTTAATGCACACATATAATCACACAAACACTGTCACCAGCCTCTGTCTTTAACTCTATCTCCACTCATTCTGTCACTCTATCATGAAGATTATTTAACTCTATGTCCAAGGCCTTGCTTTTCTTCTACTCTTTGTCATTGACAATTAATCCATAAATGACCTGACTGTGGGTCCAAGTCTCATTTTTTGCATATATTGTCACAGAATCTAATCACTCTTCTATCTTAACTCGTGTTCTCTCCTTTCTTTGCTTTCTTCTTCAACCCCTCATCGTTCCTCTCCTGGCTCCTGCCCACTTCTCCTCTTAAATTGTTTTTTTTTTTTTCTTGTCTGGACTTGTCAGTTGCGTAACAGGTAATGTTACTGTCTCAAGTTTCTTTCTCTGTAAACCTTTGTCACTACTGCTACTTATCTCTCTTTCTCTCTTCTCCCTCCCCTCTTTTGCATTACATTTTGTCTTTAATTTCTTAACGATCAATTTCACTGCCAATGACTTTGTTTTTATATGCCCCTCCCCCCGCTCACATATCACTCTTCATGTCTGTCTCCTCACTCCAGTCTTCCACTGCACCTTATCTGTGTAGCACCACATTTCACCCGAGAAATTACTTAACATGTTTTCCGGCCATTTGTGTCCACACTTTCCAACAGGAAAAACATCACACACACTGCATCCAATGCTCCCAGAAAGTTTGTTAAAGCGTTTCAACACTTTAGTCTTCATCAAGTCAGAAATGTGATCTTTTGGTGAGCATTAGAAGCAGTGAGTAATGTTTTCTCATATTAATTAGTGTTTTACAACTCCAGCATCTGCTTAGAAGTTTCTTTAGGATGTGCATACATCAACTCTTCGTCACAATTACAGTCTACACAACAAAAATGTTACAGTCTGCT
Organism: Lateolabrax maculatus; assembly: GCA_031216445.1. Classification (NCBI taxonomy): domain Eukaryota; kingdom Metazoa; phylum Chordata; class Actinopteri; order Acropomatiformes; family Lateolabracidae; genus Lateolabrax; species Lateolabrax maculatus. Next base: position 15,041,858 of record CM062206.1, read on the forward strand.
GGAATGTATAGATATATGGACCCTGTGATTAAAAAATAAGACCCATACACAATAGAGGCTAAATATTATTATATACAGTCTTTTGATGAGGCTTTCTTGTGTTTTATTTTAAGGATGAAAGTCTCACAAGAAGAGGGAGACTTCAGAAAAGGTAGATGTACATCAGTGTTGTTTTTGAATTTCTGCATCTTATAACAGTCCTAACAAAATGATTCCCAGTTGGTAGATTACAGCAGCATTATACTCACTGATCTCTGTCCATCTCTAGGGAGAGCTTTGCCCTTGTGAAGGGGGCGGTGCTTCTGCTGGAAGAGGACGAGAGGGAGGGCCTTCATGAGGAGACTTCTCCTACTCCAAATTCTCCCGTAAAGGGAGGTGATGGAGCGTCAGACAAACGGCACAGACAGCTTCATGCCATGGTTGAACTGCTCAGACCAGAAGATACCATTAAGCTGGTGAGGCCTCATCATGCTCACATGCTTCATATCAGATCAGCAAAACTTGAAAAATGTCTTGCAAAAAGAATTTTGCCGTGGTTAGTTAAGTAAAGTAGTTCCATCGACATGTATAATCATATGACATGGTAAAGGTCATAACATCAGTATGTTGAGTGATGGGATCATGTTGCTCTTTTCAGAATCTTATAGTCTCCTAGCATTATGGGTAACCTTTAAAGTAAACAAAACCTGGGGATGCATCGTTCTGATACGCAAGATCCGTATTGGTGGCAACCTTATCAAGTGGCTCACGCATCTTTAACGCTGTGACTGATCCACATTAAATACAGTCTTTGTCAGTGTCATTTCTGCTAAAAGTTACATCCGTTCAGTCGTTTTTAGTGCCACAGCAACCCTGGCCAGTCACACATGAGGTTTAAACTAGCATTGGTCCAACAGTTTACCTTTGAATAAGCTTAATGCTTTCCAAAGTATTCCACTGATTGACCAGTAAGTTTTGCAGGCAGCTGCTGGATTCGTTATTGCTCTAAATTATGAAAATGTGCTGGTGACCTGAAATATTCTTGATATGGGCAATCCATCACGCCAACCGATCTTTATGAAATAAATCTAATACAGAAGATAAAAAAGAAAACATCATTAAAAATCTACAATAAGAGGTTTAAGAGCTTCCCACAAGGACTTGAATACACCACTTTACTTACAGCTGTATAACCATGCATCAATTGTTGAACTTGGTCAAAGAAAAAGAAACTAATAATTGAGTGTGATGGACTACCCAGGATTATATTGAAACCAGAGGCTGTGTGAATGGCAGAAAAAACTAATCAATCTAAAACATAATGTTTGCTGTAGAACATGGAACTGTGAAATATAAAAGATTTGGAGTTAATGTGTTAAACAGAGGTATGGTCCTTTCTAAAAGGACTATAGCCAGTATCTGTGTTTCTCTGTAAACACAACATTCTTCCCTGATGTGATTTTCCTGAGAATGCCAAAGAAAACATTCTGCACAGGATATTTTGCGCCCTGTGTAACCAGACAGGTTTATTTGGTGTAATGGGTAACTTCAGAGCAATGCATTACATGGAATTTACTTGGCCTCACCCCTGTTGCCCTCCTTTTTGTCTCCTTTCTGACTCACGCACCCTCGTCTCCCCGCTGCTCTCGTCCTCTGCACTCTGTCATGTAGGCGGTGCAGTTGGAGTCCAGTAGCTCGGTCAGAGTCAGGTATCTGATAGTTGTCTCCACCCTCAGCAACAAACAAGAGAGCATCCTGCTGGGCATGGATTTCCCCAACTCAGACAGGTGTGTAACCAAGATGCTGGTGTACTGTGTCACAAAGAGAGCACGAGATAAGATTTCCAGTCAGTTAATAATTTCTGGTTTAGCTTTGACGAGTTAAATGTCCTTCCTTGTCTTGCGTCTCTGTGTCCTCCCTGCCTCTTTGCAGTGATCGGTGCACCATCGGCCTCGTCCTGCCGATGTGGAGCGACACACAGGTGTACCTGGACGGAGATGGGTAAGAAACCATTTAAAAAAGGGGAATGAGGGTTGAAATACAAGTATAAAAGCACAAGCGAGGAGTTTGCGAGGCTGCAGCACAGACGGTGCAGCATGATATCTGGGATTGTGGCCAGAGATAATGTGAATGAGTAATGTCTCTATTTATGGAGCTGAATCATTCTCCAGAAATTACAACTGCTCCTATAAATCACTCACACCCTTACAAAAGCATGGACATCATGTTTTTTTGCAATGAAATGAAGTATGGTTGACTTCTTCCTGTGTCAGTACAAACTGGTTAGTTAGTTTCCATTTCATTGCATTGGGACAACCAGCTATGACTGATAATTGTTTGTTATAAATGTGGCAACTCCTTAGCCGTCAGCAGTTAGGAGGATGTAGAGAAGGGTAAAACTGAGAGCCCTAAAAAAAAAAAAGTCAGGCTAATACGGTGGGGTGACTCTGCTGTCGACTGCTGTGTTTTAACTAATCTGCAGTTACGTGCTGATTGTGTCGCACAAGACGCTTTGATCGGCAGCCATGTGACACCAGCATGTTCACAGTCATCAGGCCAGATCACACCTCAAACAGTGCTAATTTCTCTCTCTCTCTCTCTCTCTCTCTCTCTCTCTCTCTCTCTCTCTCTCTCTCTCTCTCTCTCTCTCTCTCTCTCTCTCTCCACATTTTTATTCTCCAAGTTCTTCACAAGAACCATCACTAATTTACACTGAGTAACTGAATAATCTCTCTCTTCTTATCAGTATTACTTCCTCGTTTCTTTCTTCTCCTTATCTTCCTCTGACTTAATTATTGGAGCTCATATCTCTGTCCTGTTTCCAGTGGTTTTAGCGTTACGTCAGCTGAAGAGACCAGAATTTTCAAGCCTGTTTCCATGCAGACCATGTGGTGAGTGAAAATGCTGACACGCATGTATTCATGCCAAAACAAAAATGACCTTACTATGGCACCCAGTACGTCACTTCCTAAAGTATCTTATCAACTACATGACTTTCCATTCCTTTAAATCTTGAAACTACTGCATTGTTAACCTTTTTAGCCTCTCTCTTAGATTTTTTAGTGTCATCAAATATACATTATCTTCTGGCCTCCCTCTCCCTACTGCTGTAAGGTCAGTGCTGCAGGTGCTGCATGGCTGCTGTGGGCGGGCGGTCAAGGGAGCGGTGATCCCAGGAAATGGCCTGGAGTGGGCCCAGTATTACCACCAGCACATCGAATCAGACCGCCTCTGCCTCAACGAGTGGGAGGCCATGAATGACCTGGAGTCGGTCCGCAGGGACAGTGATGGACAGAGGTAAGTGAAGCACCTCAAGACTAGAGTAAATATGTTTTGTATTATTCCACCACTGCCCTCTGCTATAAAAGTGGATATAAAATGGAAGTTTATCATACGTTCTTATGTGCTCACATGTCATATTTTTTTCTTTTTCTTGTACGGGAAGCTCGGCAGACAGAATTTCCAACCAAGCGCTGATCAAAGAGCACCTGAGAGACATCATGAGAACTGAAGACCTGGACAATCTCACTTCTAAAATGGTAAGACATATGGGCAGATGTAAAGAGGAAGTTGCCTTGAAAAAAGTCAGAGCACTACTAGAATGTGGCTATGAGGGTTATGAATGTGGGTTAAAAAAAAATGTAAAGAGAATGTATGTATGCCTGTATAATTTGATCTTCCCTTTGTTTCTGTAGGTGCACTCTGCCCTGGAGACCAGAATAGGCTTCGACATGAGACCCTTTAAGGAGTACATTGACAATGAGATCCTGGTCACCATGGCTCAGATGGACAAACCCTCCAAAATATTTGACTACCTTTACCTGGTGAGGGATTGGTTGGCTTCAAAGACAGTAGTGAGCTTTATTTAACCACAATGATGAGAAACCTTTCTTATGTTTTAGTCTATAAACTGACGGAAGTGTGCTTTCACCATGATGTTGGCATGTGACTGTAACTTCCCCTTTCTGGGAGCTCTGTGTTGACCGTGATAGGGAGACGACTCTGTGGGCCCATTTATTCTCACTCAACTCAACTCTTCTGTCTTTATCTGATTTCAGGGCTCTGAGTGGAACGCAGCTAACTTTGAGGAACTGCAGAAAAACAAGTCAGTTTTTTCATCTGCAACACTTTGTATAGCTCTGTGTATTCTTGTTTTTGTTGTCCATCTCTATTTTCCATTGTCTCATGAGATGGACACTACTCAATTGGTTATTGTGTTTTACTGAGTCACCACTGTGGCTCTAAGTTTGTGTCTGCATGTTTTTCAGCGTGGGCTATATTCTGAATGTGACGAGGGAGATTGACAACTTTTTCCCAGAGTCCTTCACTTATATGAACATCAGAGTGTACGATGTGGAAGCCACCGACCTGCTCCCTCACTGGACAGACACATACAACTTCATCAACACTGCAAGGTAGTCCTGAAACTCCAAAAACATCAGAAGACACCAAATCTGTGAAAAGCCACTGCAGATTACGGTTGCAGACAAGCACATTGTTATCACATTTACTGCTCCAGTTGGCCTGAAGCTCAATCAGGAGGGGAAATGTTTGTCACACTAAATCCCCTATTACTAAACGGTGATTTGCGCCAACAGTCCATGGTGACCTCCTGTATTGTTACACAGATCAGTGCAGATTTTCTACAGTTCTCTCAGAGCAAAAGTTTGGTGTTTTGGGAAATACACCTATTCGCTTTCTTGCGCAGAGCTGGATGAGAAGATGGAGATCATTTTCACAGTCCGCCAAATATGAAGATGGACACACAAGATGGTTAGTTTAGCACAAAGAGTAAGCGGAGGGAAATGGCTAGTCTGGCTCTGTCCAGCAGTAACAAAAATCTGCCTACCAGCACCTCTGAAGCTCATTGATTGCTGGACTTTTTCTTGGCTCTCAGCAGTTGCCAGGCAACTAGAGGAAACTCAAAGAGTTACTGTGCCTTGCCAAGAACATGAAACCTCACTAACTTGTAAAACAGAGTTTTTACATTTTGTTTTTTTGCACAGATTAAACAAACGAGATATACTTTGTTAATTAGTGAGTTTTAGAGTTGCTGGTAGGTGGATTGTTTTTACCTTTGGACATAGCCAAAGTAGCATTGCCATTGGATGCTGTCTGTAGCTTCATATTTAGTGTACACACATGAGAGTTTTGTCAATCCTCTCAGCTACATTCTCGCCAGAAAGAGAACAAGTGTATTTCTCAAAATTTTGAACTATTCCTTCATATTGTGCACTGTGACTTATATTTCAATTCAGTTTAAGCTATGTGAATAATATCTACAAACTCAGAGTTAATTGGGAAAGTTCTTGACTGCATTATTCAAATAGAGCTTGACAGAAATACATTACCCTTCCATTATTTGTCAAGCAAAATCCCTAAACCACAGAGTGAGCTTCTCTTGATCTCCGTGTATTGCAGGAAGAGTGGACAGTCGGTGTTGGTGCACTGTAAGATGGGCATTTCTCGCTCAGCGTCCACTGTAATTGCCTACGCCATGAAGCAGCATCACTGGCCACTGGATATGGCGCTGAACTACGTCAGGGATCGCCGGTCCATCGTCAAGCCCAATGAGGGCTTCATGAAGCAGCTCCAGACCTACAACGGCATCCTCAATGCAAGGTCAGGCATGGTGTTAGGCGTAAGCGGTTGTGATGTCCAATGTTACAAAAGCATTGTTGGCTGCTGTGTGTGCCTTTCTAGATTGATTGATCTGTGGGCTCATGAGGATTGTGCTGTTTGTTCATACTTCATTCCAGCCAGCAGCGTCACAGTGCACTCTGGAGGCGAAAGTCTAGAGACCAGAGACAAAAGTCAGTGCGCAAGGAGGAGGAAGGGGAGGAAGGAAAGCCGGAAGAGGAGGAGGAGGAGGAGGAGGAGGAGGAGGAGGATGAGGATGAGGATGAAGATGAAGGACTTGATGATGAGGATGAGGGACTTGATGATGAGGGGGAGGATGTGGAGAGTCCAGATGAAAAAGATGATTCAGAGGAAGACAAAGAGGTAATTTGTTAAATCAATGATATGTTATTAGCGCTTTAAATCCTTCAGATTTTTTTATCTTTATGGCTTTAATCGTTTTATCTTCCCAAACACACCCAGGTGTTTGAAGAGCCCACCTCCCAGTCTGATACCATCCAGGAACCTGGGCAGCAGGAACCAGACAGCAATCCTCTTATCACAGTAAATGAACCAGACAAGGTGAGCAGACTGCCCGATCTAAAGCCGTTCATCTTCACGTTTCTCTTTTTTGGTACAGATCTCACTCCTTCACTACATTTTCTTTTTGGATGTTCTTTTTCTTCCCCTCTCTCTTAATCTGAAGGTCGCCTCGAGTGTTAATCGCAGTGGCAGGATGAACCTCCTCTCCCTGATGCAGTCCATTAGTGAACTAGATGATGTGGATAAAGGACAGGTAAATGAAGCGGAGTGCTTTAAGTGTCTCTTTCTGGTTTAGCTGTTGACTGATTTGTGAGTAGAGGAAATTCAGAGGAGCCTGGTGTTGAAATTAACTCTGGAGGTACAAGATACTTGGACTAAAATATTTAAGAAACTTTAATTCCACTTTCTCCCTCTTCAAGCATATCAGTTTAGTTGGTAAGTGCAAAAGTACCTCTATTTAATTTTGATAGTTAAGGTTCTCTTGTTTTTTTTAAAAAATCCCACTATATAAAAAGGCTGAGTTTTAAGAAAATGGAATACAGGAAACATGTATATATTTTATAATCAATTTGTTTTAGCCTTTCTCCCATGATTTCAGGTTGAAAACAGTTTTAGTTCAGTGCCAATGCTCATTAAATGTAGCCGCTCTATAAGCTACTCCCTGTTCTTTTCAAAGCTGCCCGGCAGTCCGAGGCGGTCTCCAGGGCAGCGCAGACGTAGCCACGGGCGACGGGGTCTGATTCACCAGAGAGCGTGCATGGACGTTTCACCTGAACCACGAAGCCTGCCGGACTCCGATCCAAGCAGAACCTCAAGTGATTAGGGATGGAAGAGCAGGGAGTTACAGGGGGGGCTAGAAAGGAGGAAATAGATGGTGGAGGAAAGCCAACATCTGAAGGAAAGTGTGCTCCAGTAACATGCCAAGGTCTTTATACACTGATACGCTCTGGCTTTATATGTTAAGATTACTTAATGATGAAAGTTTTAATTTATGTTTTGCAGGTCTTTGATATTATAACTGAGAGTTCACTGTTGATAAAAGGAACTTGCTGCAGTATTGCTATACCAGTGAAAGCCAGGATATCTAAAGACTATAGTCATTATGAGTGGACACTGTTGCATTATTCTGGTCTCCCCCTCCATGTAGCGTCCCTCCTTGTTCCCTCTTCCCGTGTTCAGCTCCCGCATCACCACTCCACGGATGATATCTATGCAATTCCTGTTCTCTTTTACTTTCCTCTGTGAATATGAGGCTGTAAGCTGCCAATCCAAGGTAGATGGTTTTAAATGTTTCATTTTCTCTCCCATCATCCTTTTTCACAAGACGCAACTTTAAGAGGACGGAGGATTTTTACTGTATCCAAGCTGTGCACTATGGGCCAAGTCAGGGCCAGTTTTATGGCACAAGTCTGTTTGCCAAATAATGTATTCAATGTGCCAATGACTATATTTAATTAATCTTAATCATGGACCAATTGTATATTCCCTCTATTTAAACACCAGGGCTGTATGAGTGCCTTCAACTAGAGAATGAAATATGACTGACTGGTGTTTGTAATATTTTTACTAAGACGTGGTGGCTGCATATTGTATGTATCTTGTACCGTTTCTCACTTGGTTTGATTGCAGTATAAATGTGACTTCCCATGGTTTTGCATGTCTGCATATGTATGTATGTATACAGTATATATGTATCGACACATAATTGCTGATGACCTGGGTGCATGTTATGTGTTTTTATACCAACATGTGAGGGCAAATCTTTCAGGGTTTTCTCATGTATTTATATTGACATTTAATGGATCGAGGTAAATTATCCAATATACTGTTTTCAGACTTCTGATCACTAGATGCTGATGTGGAATATTCTTGTTTCATGCTGGTGTTACTTTTTATCCAGTGAACCCAGGCTAAAGCTTACTTCAATTAACATGCATGGTCACAGCTAAACAAAACATGCACTTTATAATCCCACAACACACACTGTTCCCACTGCCTGAGCCAACGTCACGCTGTATTCTGATTTAAAATTATCCCTGAATTATTATTTTTGTTTTTATCTTGTTCACATATCCAGGCCTTGTTGTGTTAAGCCACTCTGTCTGTACCTATCTCTCGTTTACAACGTTGAGTGAAAAGTAAATGATTATCCTCAAACCAACCGCTTCGTTTCTTGATTAAATGACACACCGGAGGGGAACATCTCGTGTTCAGACACATTTTATCCACTATAGACAAAGCACAGGGACAAGCAGCCTTACTTTCATCACTCATTTTGATTAATCTTAATATCAGTATAGTCATAATTCACAAAAGAGCAGAGAGTACAGGGATACAGAGGACATTTTTACAAAATAACTGATGTGAAAGATGACACCTAAATTCAGGTAGATACGTATTTCCTTCTGGGTTCACTGAGGGTGATTCCTCCCTGTTTCATTGCTCCTCTGAAGGACTGAACCTGGGAAAGTCAGGGAGAGAGAAACATGGATCAGGTGACGACTTATGGTGGGGGGGGAAGAGACCTACAAATGAATTTTCTAACAGCAGTTGGTGCTGCGTGTACTCACAGCGTCAGAGCGGTACGTCCAGGGAATCGCCCTGTACACCATCCTGGTGATGCCAGCCTGCAGGCATCGATGTGCCAGCACCTCGCCCACAGCCTGACACGCTACCACGCAGCGTGTGGAGGCCAGCTCCCTCTTCACCGCCCACTCCTTGGTCGAACAGGAAAGCACCGGGACAGCAGAGCAGCTGGAGAACACTTGGGCCGTCACATGGTGCTGAGTGCGAGAAAACTCCAACCTGAAGAGACCAGACAGACAAACACGGTCAGAACAGGCACATGGTAAAACAGAAGCGAGAGAGGCGGGTGAGAGGAAAATAACTAACTGTTGTATTTTATTTTCTTATTATTTATGTAGTTTTTCTTACTGAATAGTGACTTACAATTGTGCCTACACTGACACCACAAAGACATTATCAGCTTTCTGCCAAGAATGATTTCTGAGATTGACAGTTGCAGTTAGACAGTCAATTCAATGGACATCAACTGGAAAATAAAACAACTGGTTTTAACAGTTCGCTATTATGATGCACCCATATCTAATAAAGAGGTTAGGCCCGTGTATGCATGCACACACAGACCTGTGGTAGAACTGCCGGTGGGGCCAGGTCGTCTTCCAGCCCCGGTCCTTCACAGCCAGGGCCATCTGCTCCAGGTTGCGGGGGTTTCTGTTCACGAAGGTCGGGTTCACGGCTTCATTCTCCGCTGCGCCGGGCTCCGGCTGGGAGGCTGCCTGACTCAGACCCCGGGCTGGGTTTCAGAAAACGGAAAAAAAAAGGGCGTGAGCTGGACCAGACAGTTACTGTGAGTCCAGAGACAGAGGTTAACGCTTTGGTTGAACGGCCACTGTCGTAGCTGCAAGCTGAGCCGTCCACAGACTAGGACACATAAAAGGAGAAGAGCCATCTTCACTTACCCGTGTGGTTTGAAGCCACAGTGGGACGACAGCGTTGGATTTGACCTAACAACAGCCTCACACCGCGACGTGTTTCGCTCAAAGCCATCTCCTCCTCAGCTGTGTTCAGCTCACACACTCAAATAAAAGTCCAGTCAGTGCGCTGCGGTCCGGGGAAGCGCTGTGTCCTTAAAAATGGGAAAACATACTCTTTCTATTCTGGCTGTTTGATAAGAAATCACCGTGACATGTGGAGCGCCATCTTTGACATTCGGACAACATCCGGTTCACGTGGTGCGACTTTGGAAGCGGCACTGACGGAAACAAACGCCAGCGCTGCAGATTGTTCCGTTTCCATGTTTTTTTTAAAGAATAAAAAGATCGGCTTTGCACTGCGGTGATGTTAGTTTTTAAGTTGGATATTATCGACATTGATTCAGAGATTTGGATTCACTGGTCACATTACATAGCCCCATTGAAAAAAAAAAAAAGATTTATCCTTTAAAAACTTTAGTTTAAAATAGAAGGAACACCACAGTCCAATATAAAGAGGGGTGTCCTATTTGTCAATGGTAGTAGTCATTTCTGGTACTGATTTGGGATCACTGCACCACATAAAATGGAAGCTGATGAAAAATAAATCATAATTTTTACATGAAAAAAAGTTGTATAAAATAAAAGAAGCTCTAGAATCAAATATAAAGAGGTGTGTCCTGTGTGGTCTGTATAGTGATACATTCTGGTGCTGATTTGGAGTCACTGGGTCACATCACATGGAGGCTATTAAAAATGAATAGCTATTAAGCTATTAATAAATACCCTACACTTTCGACAGACATTAGTATAAAATACAAAAAGTGAAAATCACATCATACTTTACATTTCAGAGGTACTACATTTATCTTACAGTTACAGTAACTAGTTAGTTTGCAGAGGAAGATTTTACACTTTCAGACTTCACCAATTAGTCCAATTTACATGACAAAATAATGAATGACTTTAAACAATAAGTTTACACAAGAAAATCATATTTAATTTCAGTTCAAATTGGATCCATTTAACAGTGCAAGCCGGCAGAGGAAGAAAAAAAGAGAGAAATGTCCAGGGCAGATTTTTGTTTAAAATAGTGGCATAATAATGGATGTCATGATCTGTTGAAAATACTTAGTGGATAAACAAGCACTCAGTCGAAGTAAGGCACATAAAAAAAAACTTTTACTACCAATAAATACCTGTTGTGTGTTGTTCTTGGAAGACATGACAATGAGGTAAAAGTATCTTTGGCTCATGAAGATCATTCAGATAATTCCCTGCCATAATTTGAAGAATCCTACAGGACTGGTTTATTAGAGCACAATACACTAATTCAACAATTATACATTACCTTAAACTGCAGAACAGATTCATTCTTTTAAATGCTTTCCCTTTTCATAATAGGTCTACTATATTTGTGTGTTCATACAGAGGAAAGTAAATGATTACTATTTTTTTGAGTGACTGATAGAATAATTAGAAAGCAGTTCATAACACTGAGTGAAAAAAATTAGCAAGTGGATACAAAAGTATATTTTTTCATTTCATTTCATATAATGCAATTGTAATTCCTTATATAGGGACTCATTCTCCTTCTAATGATGCAAAAATAACAGTCTGTACCATCATGATCATTGTGCAAGTCAATTAAACCATTTCATAGCCTACAGGCAATAGAATACCATTGTTAAGACAGGGAGACAAAGTAATTCTGATGTGAGTGGTTGCAGTCCAAGTACTCAATAATAGACATAAATTAACATAACCGTTTGGCAATTCTAAGTAATCGTTTGGCCGGTCATATAGCCCTCGATGCATTGATCAGAGATGTGAAAGAGAAAGGGCTCAGCTTGTATCCTGATCCACTGTAGAACTTGTTCTGAAACTCCACCCTGTAAGAGAGAGAAGCAAAGTCAATATGCAACAGCAAATACAAACTACATACACGATCCATTCTTGTCCACCCACTCCATTTCTCTGCATCTCCTCACCAACAATCCTGTCCAGCTCTACTGTGGACATTTACAATTTTTTTTATTTGGTGATGCTCTGACCTTTTGTAAAAAATCCCTTTTACCAACACTTTAATCTATGAGTGGATAAAAAATAAACAACAAAATGTGGATATTCATGGTCCCAAAATGGATGGCTTGGCGACCTCTGAATCTTTTCTTTAGCACCATCATCAGGCAAAAATGTCCATTTATACACAAGAAATATCGAAATGCAAGATGCAGACGGCCATGAAATTTACTGAGAACATTCATCACCTCCATCACATTTGCCAGGTGACTAATAGTTAACATGGTTCAATGTTTCACAAGAGACTTTGGAAACTCTGTGGATGGATTACTAAATTATGTGGATAACTTTGATAAGTGATGTGATGTTTAGGAACATTGCAATTCGCTATAGACTTATTTTTTATTTATTTTTTCTTACAGATGTTTTATTGTTAACTATATGATGATTTAAGTGCTCCACTTTTTAGTTAAATGTCTTTTATTTCTGATGCGGTCTGCTGGTTGGATGATAAACAATACGTGAGTTATGTTTTAGGAAGGAATCCTTTTTAGTGACAGCTTGGGGCAGAAGAAAGTTCTTTGTTCGCAATGTTAAGTCGCATGTAAGAAGTTATGTACTTTGTTTCCTTAACTGACTAACTAACTAATCCCCAACGTGGACTCAAGCAAAAAGCTGCAGACTTTTTTGCAGATATCCAGCCTACTTATCATTCCAGCTTTGTGAGACATGGCCATGGAAGTTTAGAGGCAACCAAGACAATATGTATTCAACTTTAAAAAATGTTTTGATTAAGCAATCAAGTTTTTTTTTTTTACACATTTTTGCCCTTTGACTTCTTCTCTCTCTCATCCTTACCAGTGCAGACGGAGTGCGTGCAGGAAAGCTGAGAGTCCCTCCATAACCAGCAGAATGGATACGGTCAACACAGCAAAGAAGGCGAAAATCACAAAGAGGACAACAGATCCCACGTAGCCCTGCCACCTCAGGGCCAGACGCATCACCATAACCCACAACACCTCCGACAGCTCTGCGGAGACACAAATAACTCACCATCAGACAGCCATCAGTGCTTGGAAAAAAATATATCATGTGCGTATGAATAACTGGCTGAAAAAAGGATAGTATGAGTGTGTTTGGTATTGTAGAGGAAGTCTGCCTGTGTGTCTTAATCATGTGAGTATGAGGGTGTCAATTGTGTTTGTGTGTGTGCCACTAACGTGCGTGTGCCAGACTGAGCGCCCAGAGTCGGAGGTAAGAGGCCGTGTTGGAGATGCAGCCCAAACAGTACTCTATGGTGTGGATGGCCTGATGCATGAACACGTCTGCAGCATCAAACTCCTGCAGACAGCACAGTGTGAAGACAAGAACCACAACAGTACATATCTGACCAGATTTCTTGAGTTTAGTGAATTAGTTACTCGGGCTTCTCTCTTACCTCCTCTTCAGCGGGTCCTCCCTCCACCTCCCCCTGACGGGTGTTGATGGAGCCGTCGTCAGCCACCAACGGATGTCGGTCTTCCTCCTGATGTTGCAGAAAACCAGAAATCTGTCAGGAAATACATCCAACTCTTAAAAAAAAGGTTTGAAATGTTCAGTCAAACAGACTCACCACTTGACGTCGTCTTCTCTTGAACGTGAGGTATTCACACATGGGCTTCCCTAGCAGGAGGACCGGGACAGAACACAGGGCCAGCACCACCAGGACCTTCTGCACTATACTCTACACATGAAAAGTTACAGGACCAGATGTTAAACTTTTCAGCAACACATGTTCACTTTAGGAAACCATTGGTGTTTTTGCAAGTTGTTCACTACAAATGTACTTTAACTTCCGCAAACCATTTCACAAAGCATACCATTAACTTTTTATTTATACCTTCCAGATGTTCACTGGTTTCAGTTCATAAAAGTAGAGTATAAACGGAGCTTGCAGAGACCTGAAACTAGCTAAGATTGCTATTCCTCACAGTGGGCATTTCATTGTCCCTGATGATGCAGTATAAGCATTGATTGTTTTAAGAAGTCTTCTACTGATGTGTTTATGGGACACTTTGACATCTGAAGGTTTTATGAGTAATCTGCCAAACAGTATTGCATTCACACGCTATACTGGCTGAATAAAAAACACCCTTAGGACACAAGCAAACACTAGGGAAAAAAAATGGTGAAAATGGTTACTTTATGCATAAAAAGTTGTTGACTATCTGACTTTACCAATTTAAAATCTTACCAATTTTGAATAATTAAAAAAAAAAAACCCATTTCACCTCCAGTACCCAGGAACAATTAAAGAGCCTTGACATAAGTGTTCACTGTGATTGGTTCCATGTCTCAAGCAGGTTTCAGGCCTCTTCAAGGTGATTTTCATACTGTACTTACAAAATAAAATAAAACCAGTGGCTTCCAGGAATGTAGGAAAATGCATCCATCAATATAAAAAATATGTTTGGCATGCTTAAAAATGGTTGGTGGGTACGTAATGTACAAGCAAATTGTATTCCTTTAAGGGAAATGAACAAACCACACACACCTGTCCTTTATAGAGCTGTGGGTTGTCGGGGTTGTCTGAGAAGAGGAACATGTCTATGAAGTGGATAAGTATACTGGGAGCAATTTTGGACTGGGCGGGAGTGTAGGCGATCCACTTAAAGACCACCATGAACACCAGGTAGCCAAACAGACACACCATAAAGAACAGCTCAGGGATCAGCACAAAGAAGACACTGCTCATCTTGCGAAAGTGCCTGAAGAAAACACAAACAACGAAAAAGGGAAAGCAGGGGTGAATATGTGGAGGTAAGTCAGAACAAACACACAAGAATGGAAACAAAACACACAAAAAAGTAAAAACATGATTACTTACAAGTAGTTGAAGAATGACAAGCAGACTCCAAAAGTCATGTGAATGACACCGATGATGACTGACATCTTCATCTTGTACGAGTTAAGGAAAGTTAGTTTGTTGTTGGACAGCCCCCAAATCTGACAACAACACAAAAAACAAAATTATGAGGATGGATGCAGTGATAAACAAGGTGACAGCATGAAAGGAAAAACGTCTTGAAGGAAGGGTTGATGAGTTTGATGGCCATACCGGATCAATGCCAAATGGATAGGGGCTGGTGAAAACACCGGACACAACAGGATCCATGGACAAGTACTGGTTACCTGCCAGGACTGATGCACTGAAAGAGATATATGTAGATAAAATACAAAATAGGTAAGATAGACAAGAAACAAAGTGCGTGGAGACTGGAGAAAACAACAAACAAGAATTGAAGCTTGAAGGTATGACATGTCCTCACTTCCATATGTTCTTCTCGAACATCGGGCCGACGTGCCACCCTGAGCTGAAGGTGCTGAGGCCTCTGCTGAAGCACTCGTTGTAAATGGCCCCAGTGTAGATAGAGAACAGTCCCATCAGCAGAATCAGATACCGTCCTCCAAACATCATCTTCCAAATCTGAAACACACACACACACACACACACACACACACACACACACACACTTCAGTATTTAATATGCAAGCTCAAAGATATGTTTCAGCTCTTTTGTTTTACAATTGTTTAATAATTTTGCTGACATCCTACACATTTTTTTTATTAAACTCTTAAAGAAAATATATAGACACAATAAAAAGGTTATCTTGTATAGTTCCCAAATGTGCAATTTTGTTTCAGTTGAACGTCAATCGTTTTAGGATTAGTTTTTAAATATTAAGTTGTAAGTCTTATCCTCGTGTTCAGCTTGAGTGTGGGCGTGTGTGCGCGCGAATATCCTCTGAATTACCTCATTGTTGTTGTTCTTGAGTTTGGGGTCCTTCTCCTCAAGGACCATCCAGAGGGCAGCCAGAGTCATCAGTAAACCATGACCCACATCCCCAAACATCACAGCAAACAGGAAGGGGAATGTAATTATGGTGTACACCGCTGCAGAGGTATTGAGAGAAAAAAGCTTGAGCAAACTACATGTGAGGTTGAGCATTCTCTGGCTCTGTTTTGATAATCTGACATGTCATTTTTCTTTCAAGACATTAATGAAGACACTTTTAGTGGCGTGTCGACGTACCTGGATTGACTTCACGGTAGCTGGCCACTCCGTAGGCATCGACAATGTTTTGGAAACCAGCTGTGAAAGAGTTGAGGGGAAACAGGGTAGGTGGAGGGGCGGAGGAAGGCAGGCGGTTGTAGAAAGAGTCGACCCCACTGCCACTCTTCCTCTGGAGGATGGAGGAGAGGATAAAAATGAAGAGAGTGAGAAACGAGCCAAATGACTTGTATTAAGCCCCCTCAATCTACAACCTCATGTTTCTGCTGTTCTCCGTTGTCTTACCCCTCCCTCTCTGAGAGCGCTTTGCAGTTCAGGCAGCTTGGCAATGGGACACCAGGCCTCAGCGATCAGGCATTTGTCAGTGACGGAGGGGCTGCAGAGATTCAACACCATCTGGACCGCCTTACACTTCTGCACCCGCACCTTCCACTGGGGCAGCACAGCCACCGCACGCATCAGCAGCTGCTGCAGGAAGTCCTCAGTCTGAGACAACACCTGAAGTAAAGGGAAGTGAGATTGTGTGCATTCTCAAATATTTTAGAAGTACTATGCAGAAAAAAAAAATAGTTATTTGAAGAAAACCCACATTACTGCTATGTTTGCGCCTTCTAGTTGTTTCAAGTGTGATACAGACATTACAAAAGAAAGGGTAAATGCTGGTGATTGCATCAGTGTTACACAAATAGTACTCTGTGCCTTTATAAACATGCACTACACTTACTGATTTGATATCTTCAATTCTGCCTTCAAGTCCCTGAAGAATCTCCTCTCTATCAGTAGTGCTCTCAGGGTATGCAAATGTCTGTGTGCGGAAGCTGTGAGGAGGGGAAATCAAAACATATTCAACAAGTCCAACAGACACTGCAGCGTTTCAACAAACTGATGCACAGGTTTACCCACCAATCACATATCTTTTTGACTTTCTGTCCGATCTGATCTCCCCAATAGGAAATGAGGAACACTGTCCATTGCACCATTTCCCCCTGCAGATGAAGAAACAGCAAACAGCGGGGACAAAATACCCATTGGAAAACTCATTAGATGTGACAAATCATCAGAGGCCATTCCTATGACAGAAATAACTTTCATATCTATCTCTCAACCGCGATCCCCTCTCTGTCTCCCAGTTCCCACCGTGTCCGGATGCTCAAGACGATCCCCCATTTCTCTGAAATCCACGATAATATAACCGCGACATGCTCGCCATAACAACCGTTCAAATGAGGGGACCTTCCAAGGATGGACCACTCCTGCCACAAAACTGAGAGACAGAACATTCAGCGGAAAATGTGTTAAATTTAGATAAAAACATAAAACACATAACGGACATTTTAAAAATTGGGATTTACCTGAGGTGGACATCTTGGCGGTTATCAAACAGGCCTTGGCTTTCCAGTATAGGTGGTGGTGCCTGTGAGAAGATTTCAATTTATTTTCTGTCAGTTTTTGCTTATCAGTTTGTTCACTACAGCACAATAATTAAAGAGAAGGTAATAAATGATGCAGGAATTCTTGTAAAAATTTAGTTTTTACCACCTGTGTGGCTGTGAGAGAGTGTGTCTTGGTCAGGACTCCTCTGTACTGACAGAGCTGGGTCAGCTGAGCCCGGAGGCTGTCTCTGTTCCTGGACACCTAGCGAGACACACGTCAATAAAAGAAATCCGTCAGGCCAATAAGATAAACCTACTTGGATGACACAACAGAGGCATCCCTTTAATTCATTATCTCAGCCTTGTTTTAAGAGCTCACCTCTTTGAGCTCTCTGGCCAGCCTCTCGCACTCCTCCTCTATGGTGATGAGTTCACGGGGCTGAGGGGCCAAAGGTGTCGGGCATGGAGGAGGGAGGGGACCCTTCGAGGGTGGAGACAGGGAGCGACTGATCTCCTGCTCCAGGAAGGCTGAAGGGCAGATAAACAAGGTCAGAAAGGGCAAAAGGAGAATCTAAACCAAACTAATAAATAAAGGACATGGATGAAAATATAGGTGGGGACCAATCAGTCAACGCTTACTGAAGGTTTTCTCAAGTTCCTCGCATCGTCTGACTTCACCAACAAACTTCCTCTGAAAGGCGTTGACATTTGGATTTAACTAAAACATCAAAGCAGAGGGGACGGGAAGAAAGCAACATGGTTACTGGTGATCATGTGATCACAATAAGGGAGACGGAAACTTTTGCTGTGTCTCACAGTGACTCAGAGCAACCATCGGTTTACCATCTCATCTAAGCTCAGATTTAGAAATGCTGCAGATTTCAAAGTGACTTCATAAAAGCACTCACTGGTACCAAATACAAGCTAATCACATTCGGTTGTAAATAGATAAATCACTGTGCATTACTGAGAATTAGAATAACGAGGAGAGGTTTGTAAGAGTTTAGGTTACTCACGTCTCTGAACTCAACCAGGCCCAGTTCTCCCAGCTCACTGACACAATTGTAGGCCGAGCCGGACTGAAGGAAGAGCTGCACCAGGCACACCTCCTCACTGCGAAACATGGAGCCCATTGCTGCCTGCACAACACCAAGGAAACAAGTCCAAATCAATATTCTCAAAAATTGACAACGTAGTCAAAAGTGCTACAGTTTATAGTGGAATGAGGGAGCTTAATGAGAAAGTCAGGAGGAGAGAGGCAGTAAAGTTCACAGAGGGCATCTGTTTTCTATAAGGACAATAAAAGCCTCTCAGTGACAATACAGAAGCGTATGAGTGGAACTGAAGAAAAAAGGGAAGCATCAAGTTCTCCTGACTGTGATGATCAGATGGGATTTCCATTCTTGCACAGGCATGTTTCTGCCAATATTACAAGTTCACCGTGTTTTCATTTGTGAGTAAAATACAAGAAAAAGAAAAACATTTCTAAACACAGATTAGAAAAATATAGAAAAACTAAAACTGATGCTCTGCATTAAATCCTACCTTTATGAAGGTTACACATTTCAGTTTTTATTGCAGCTGTTTCAGAGAGGCATTGTTTCGTTTTTGTGGTGCTGTTGAGCTGCCTCGAGTTATATTTAGACTTCCCTCATTGATATGAATGGGGTGGAGAAAAATATCACAGAGGAACCAGAAAGAAAAAAAAAAAATCACAGCGTCCAAAACGACCATGAAGTTGAATTAAAACTTGTAGTTTCAGCCAGGTGTGCCTGTAGTGTGTGTATGAAGTTATAAAAGTTATGAAGACTGGGTGTTACCCAAATAAATACTAACCACAAACACATTAAAGCAAGTATACAAAGAAAACGATGCCTTAAATAACAACTTCCAGCTCAATAGGTCTACCGTGTATTCGCCATAACCATCAGCAACGGGGCAAAGTTTCGTTTTGAGTGGCATGCCATGCCGATGAAACAAAAGATTCAACGATAAAAAAACATTAAACAAAACGAACTCTCGAACGACAAGCGATTCCCCCGCGTAGAGAGTAAAAAGTAGCTCCACGGTCTGAGTTGTGCCATGACAATAGCAGCCCGTACAAGGCGGGCAGAGGCAGGGAAAAAAAAAACAAAAAAACCCCGCTGCAGAAGAGCACAAAATGCCGCTGAACACCGGATATCTCACCCGTCTGGCTGCTCGCTCCCGCTGGACTCTGTGCTGCTGTGTTTCGCCGCCGTCCAGCACCGCACCGAGGCACGAACCAGACGTGTTTCTGGTCTCCGAGCGGCTCCTCCGTCGCTCACTTCCCGTCCGGGAGAGTCACGTTACCGCCGTCTCACGTGACAGCTGACAGCTCGCCTCCCGTTCGGCCGCGAGGGTTTCCAGCGTCTTTAATGGCGGCAAAGCACGCAGGGACTCGAGCTGGATTCAGCGTCCGGCGTTGGTTAAATGTGAGGTTTTTATCCCTCTGCCAGGCCGCGGGTTAATGGAGGTCATGTGTGGAGTCGTTTGGTTCGCCGAAAACAGCAGTTGCTAAGCGACGCCGCAGTTACATGAGCGGCGTGACTCTCATTTGTCTGCGGCTGCGTCCGAAATCTTTTGCTCGTTCACTACTTCCTGCAAAGTGGACACTCGGTGGTTCACTCGGTGGTGAGCACACTGAGATGTCGGAGCCTGTATGTATGGATGTGATTTTCGACGTCCGTTGGCTCTGAAACTAAGGATAAAACACATTTTGTGCCAGTGTATGTTAAACACCTCGTGACTTTACCTATTCAAACGCCATTTGTGCGTGACACAGAAGACTGTCAAAGACATGACCGTGTTTGTATTAAAGACGCCCTCCAGCCATGCTCAAACACAAAACAGGTTATACCTCATGAAGTATTCATTAAGTTACTAAACTGTATTCCTACCTAATTGAAAACTTCAAACTAAAGGTTTTTCATTTGGTAAAGTTTAACTCCAAGTACATCAGTGTATGTGCACTTGTCTTAGTGGCTACTGGACCATGAAACTAGTTGTCAAACTGCACATACATCCAATTGAAGTAACAATAAGACAAACACAGTTATGGGCTAATATGAAACTGCTGTTTTGTGTGACCAGGTGAAAAACCTCTTAGGTGAAGGTAAAGTGAGATAATTTCCATTCCTGCAGGGGGCCCAACAGTGCCTTTGGTCTTGATCTGACACACATATGAATGGCAATACAAAAGATATTTTATTTTATTGTAAAAGGGCAGAGTTGCAACAGGTAAAATAGCAAGTACTGAGAAATATACAATTGGAAAAAGACAAAAGCTTAATTGAAAAAAAATGACAGAGGAAATGAAATTGAAGGGAAGTTTAACAAAACTAAAAAGTTCACAGAGGAACATGAATCTCATACACCTGTTTACTGCTTAGTTGGGCTAGACATCACTACAGATGTATTTTCATCTTACGCTAAAGATACTGTAATGAAGTTCGTCTATATTAAGAAGCAAAGCAGATTGTTGTCACACCAATTATAGTTCCCAGAAGTGTACTACAACACTTTGGAGTTGTATTACAAGCAACTTTAGATTCCTCCCTCACACAAAAAAAGAAAATACGACAGTAAAATCATATTTGCTGGCAAGTCACACAGGAACATTACACTGGCTTCTGTATCTCATATCGCATCATTTACATTTCAGACTTACAATGCCAACAAACATGTTATCCTAACCATGCTGCTGTGGTTTCATATTGCAGACAATTTTATGGGATCTCATTTCTGGACATGAGGACAAACACACTAGTGAAGCAAAGTTAGCAGTGATTTTTTTTCTTTTTCTAAAAATTACAGGTCATTTCCATGTCTACGTCCAGCAAAGTGACTGCTCAGACGCAGAGACCATTCTATCCTCCTCTCGGTTGTTGTTGTCCTCCCCATATCCTGAATTTATCCTTTGTCTACAAACTGTAAAATTTGAGACTTCTGTCCATTCCTGCAGAGGTCAGGAACTGAGCGTTCTCTCCAAAGGCCACTCCAGTCACCAATCCTGTATGGTCTACAATTAGAGAGGACAAGCAAGGTTACAAATCTGACACCTCCACAGAGCAAAACGCCGTATCACATGCATACTGGATGAACATTTGAAAAGAGGCATTTTTTTAGCCCTCACCGGTGAAGTTGAGGACTTCAGACCACTGCTTGCAGATGTAGACACGGATGTCAGAGCCTCCTACAGCCAGGTAGGTACCACTCTGGTCAAACACAAGGGACTTCACCTGAAACATAAAAACAAAGGAATGAGATGCAGAAGCACAGAGAAATGGCAGCTAAGACAACAGAAAATATTGAATTCCTTGCATGCTCAGTGTAGCAGTTACATTCACAGACAGGATATATGTGAATCAGGATGTATGTGCTTGTCAAGCTCATATTTCCTTTTAACATTTTGTCTGTATCACTTATCAGACTCTCTTGCAGAGTTTCAGTCTTTCTACTGAGAACGTCAAACTACTCCTTTCATAGGAGAAATTACCTCATAGTTGTTGTCCAGAGTGATGGTCTTAAAGTTCTTCAGTTTCCTCAGATCCCACAGTTTCAGAGAGCTATCCTGGGCACCTGGAGCACAATGCCAGAAAAGGATGTTTGGGTATTTAAATCAAACAAAATTAAATAGTTTCCGATCCCTTTAGTGCAAAAACAAAGGTTTTTAAGATCTTCCCACAACTTTTCAACCTGATGTAGAACACTTGCACATAAAAGATTAGGAGCAACATTGTCTAAAAATGCTGTAAGTAGCTCTAACCTGTGGCCAGATAGTATCCGTTCTCAGAGAAAGCAATGGAGGTGACAGGGCCAGAGTGGCCTGGGAAGTTGGCTACGTTGGTGCGCTCCTTCAGATCCCAGATCTTGATTTGGGAATCAGCCGTTCCAGTGCCAAAAATGAGACCATCAGGGTGGAACTGAGCACAGGTGAGAGCTGTAAAGGGGGAGGCAGGGGGAGCACAAACATTAGCACCTGGAACAAGAGGACACATTCAGACCACTTAACACAAGTTACCACAGTGGCACTTACCACAGCCAGCACTTTCGTCAGTGACTTTGGTGAGGACTCTACCAGTCTGGATATCAGAGAAGGCCCAGTACTGCAGAACAGTGAAGAAAAAAATGGGAAAAGTTAGTGTGGTGAAGCGCAGAGATCACTTTTTCTGTCCTTATTTTCGTCAAGCTGCACTCATACCTGATCCTCGGAGGAGCTGAGCAGGTAGTCCCCAGTAGCATGTAGGGAGAGTCCAGTGACACCTGCCTCGTGGGCACGCACCACCTGGACGCAGTTGCCCCCGGCGACGGACCACACGCGGATGGTGGTGTCTGGAGACGCAGAGAAGACCACGGACTAGGGGGGAAAACAGAGTAAACAATAAGAAAAAAAAGGTCACTGGATTTATTGGAAAAAGATTTGACTGGTTGATGTTTGAAACAAATGAAAAGAAAAGACGTTACCTGGGATGGATGGTAAATGACAGAGGTGACCTTCTTGGTGTGACCCTTAAGTGTTGCCACGATCTGCTCCTCGTTCTTGTCAAACACCACCACGTTCTTATCAGCTCCACCTGAAGAGCACAAGAAGGTTGATATTAAATTTAAGTCTTGTAGTGTGTAAACAAATCACATAAACATTTAAAATTGAAACAGGAGCAGCTGAGCATTGGATGAAATCAATGTACCGGTGAGAACTTTGTTGGTGTCTGAGGGACACAGATCCAGAGCCAAAATACCAGGGACACTGGCACTATGAAGGCCCTGAAGGCAACAAAGGAAGAGCATGTTGGCACTAGGATTAAAAAAAAGAAACAATTTAATTCTGACTTAAACAGACAGGAAATCTATACTTACAGCATGCGAGGCCACTTGGCGGTATTTGCTGAGATCCTCAGCTCTAACCAGCTCCTCTGGGACAGTTTTTCCTCTCTGGAGAAATACAGTAAAGCATTAGAGCATACTATATAGTGCCACAACGGTTATAGACTTGTGGTAGAACAAGTGTTTACACAACACTGAGATAATACAGCATAAATGGGCATAATGTAGCCAAATAAAACCAAAATATAATACCTTCTTTCTTTCCGTAGTAAGAATAGTGGCTTTGTCTTGGAGCTGCAAACAGAAAAAAAGGCATATTAGACCTGCTAAAGAAAATGCAAAGCTTATAGCCAAATAAAGATTTATATAGGTAAATGCAAAAGTCTTACCTTCTGGATGATCTCTGGGGTCATTCCCACCTGTTCACTAATCTCCATAGGCTCTCCACCAGCACCCTGAGATGCAGGAGGCAGAAATAGAGTTTGTTAGGAGGAAGTATGGGAAAAGATTATGAAGAGCATTTCTGATCAGTATCTTATTGACTGGAATTCAAGGTAAATTTCTCACTGCTGCAGTTGGCTGAGAGGCAGGGACCGCCTGAGGTGCAACCAAACCAGCTTGGGGTTTGAGTGTGGCAAGAGCTGTAAAAAGGAAACAGACAGCGTAAAGAAAACATGTTCTATGATCTATGAGCTCATGTTGGTGTGGAGCAGATTCTGGAGAGAGTTGATGATCATATAAATGCCTTTCTTTGCAACTGGAATTATGCCCTGCTATAGAGGACACTCAATTGCTGTCAACCCACCTTCTCTCGCAGCAGTGACCTCTTTGGTGAGTCGAGCGATGACTCTGCAGGCGGCATCATGTTGGTAGAGAGCGTGGGACAGTTCTTGGCGAGTAGTCTGCAGCTGCTGCCGCAGGGTGAAGCTGTGTAGCATAACAGCATCCTAGATAACAAAAGAGAAAACACCAAGGAACTCTTGTCACTGTCTAAAATCAATAATTTGAAGGGAGAAAATAGAAAAAAGAAAAAGCAACTCTAAGCTATTGTTATATTGTAGTGCATTGTACATATCAGATGGGGAAAAAAACAATGGCATAAGGCAATTAGAGCAACAAACCAACATTTTTCAGTCAAGACAAAATATGCATTGCACTGCAATAAAACATTTACATCCACTGTTGAGAGAACAAGGGGAGGCGGACTGTGTTTACATCAATGATGCTTGGCGCTAAAACATAGTCAAAGTGGATCGAAAATGTTTTTTAGATATCAAACTTTTGGTGTAAAGATGAAATCCACATTATCACCACTATCTTGTTGCTGCTGTTAAAAATTCCCCCAGATGCAAATTCAAAAAATGCGTTACTGCATTGCATGCAAAATGCATTATATTTGTGTAGCATATAGGGGATACAACTTTACTATTTTGTTTTGCAACCATGTGTTGTAAAATGACATGTAAATGATAGAAATGATACAATTACAGTATGAAGGTATTTTGTGGTGGATTTCTCCTTTGCCACCTCCTCAAGGTGAACAATACTTACCCACTCATCTTGGAGGGACTTGAGAATGGCAGGAATGCTTGTTGCTGATGGTGCCTTTGGTCTAATAGGATGGGACACTAAAAAAAAGAGAAAAGTTCATGTTCATACTCATGTTCAAAGCAATTAATCAAGTTAGTCTTGTTTATAAATAGCACTTTTTGAGGTTTCAGTAACAATTGCAGCAAGGGATTTCTTTTAAGTACAACAGCACTTCCAATATTGTCTGAAAAGTTTACAAGTAATGCCAGATTAACGCCGATATTATTTTTAACACAGTTTCATGCAACAGCCCTGCAACTAATCTTCCCTGCATGAAGGTTATAATGTTCGGTTTAGTTTAAACAGTTTTAGGGAGGTGTTAATTGGTTTTGGAGGTGGTAGTTTGCTTAGCAGTTGAATAACACTGTGTTATACTGAGCCATCCTCAATGGTATCAATGGGATGGACACAACTACACTCAGTATAATACCGTGTAGACAAACGCCGCCTCAAACCTCAGCATCCAGACTGAACACAAGCATGACTGAGCATTAAAACCATCGTGAGGATTTAATACAGGGCTGCTGTGTAAAACCACAGCTAGGTGCAACATCACCGGCCCCCGGACCCCCCCGAGTTTTACCTTTGATATCCACGAGCTGCTCCTCGGAGAGAGGCTGTCCGTTCATCGGGTCCGTCCCATTCTCTGCGATGTACTTCTCGATGAGCCGGCGCTCAAACACCTGGTTGGACACCGGAGAGACGCACGGGTGCTCCGGCACCTCGTTGGAGACTGGATTAAAAAAGAAATTAAAAAAATAAAACAAAATGAATTGACAGCTCAAAAACGCACACGACACCAGCAACACAACCGCCGCGAAGCAGCCCGGTGAACCGTGTTTAGGCGGACGGCGGCAGTGCGTGGCCGCTAACGTTAGCCGGATTAGCTCGTAGCACAGCGCGGCGCCTCGTCCTCTCAATGGATTCAAACTTCACTTACTTGCACAAACCAAAGACATCTTTCCGACGCAGTCCCGGGGGTCTCTTCTGAAGATGGATCTGCGCTCGTCCCGTACTTATATAGTTGTTAACCGCGGACGTAGACTTTACTTATGTTTTGCTGGATTTGGAGGCAGCACGCTGTTCTTTCATTGCCGCTACAAACGGGCTCCTTCTTCTTCTTCTTCTCCTGTTTCTTCTTCCGCGCTGTCTTCCACTCCCCGAGCGCCTCGCTGCCACCTACCGCCGGAAGCACAGCACTGCTCCGACCGGTGCACCGAAAACTGATGCTGGAGTCTTGATCCCATGGATAGTGAATTGACAACGACTTTGACTGTCGTTTAAGTCATTTATCAAGCAAAAAAAGTTTAAAGTTGACAGCTTCTTAGATATAAATATTCTTAAAACTTGAATATTTCAGGCTTTGGACTGGCATCCTAGCAAACAAGTTTCGGTTAGGGGAAAATACCGATATATCATGTCTGTATAATGTTCCCTGAAGGTTATATTTTTTGCAACCTTTAGGGAACGTTCCCTTAAACGTAAATTAGGGATAAATATCTTTAAAAGATAAATATCATCATTTAACATAGAATGCCCATGAAACCCTTCCACACCAAATAATACCTAATAATGAATAAAGCTTTGTATAAAGCTTAGCAGTTTTTTTAAAGCCATACGTAGTATTTTGTTGTTTAATATTATCTGGGAGTAAATTCCACTCTTGCATTGTTTTGTATATAACTGTCTGTTGAACTGGTGTGGTTTTGAATTTTGGTAAAGTAAAACAACTTCCAGCTGCGTTTCTCGTTGAATAGGTATGTGTATCTGTACCAAAGGATAGTTTTTTGTAAAAAAACAAGTGTAGTCTTTATTGTAATGACATTCCTAATGAAAACCATCAATGAATACAGTAATCTAGTATTTTTCACTTCAAACCAAGAGAACACAAACATTCATGCATTTTAGTAACATTTGTTCTCAGGCCTACACGTGCTGCTTTTTTCTGGACCAGTTGCAAGTTTCTTATATTACCTAATGAAGAATTGGACCAAACTGCTGAACAATAATCCAGGTGCGACAAAAAAAAAAGCTTGAATTACTTGTTTGAAAGTTTGTTGTGTCAGATATTTTGCACATCTCTTAATTGCAGACAAACCATTTCCCATATTAGTTACAACTGTCTGTGTTTGTCCCATGATAATTTATTTTCTATGATAATTCCAAAAGTTTAGCTTCTTCTACCTGCTTTATTAAATGTTATCTATACAGAGATCAAGCTTTTAGTTTTGAACATAACAAATAGTTTGTTCCTATTACAACACTGGTTGTTTTAGACACATTCAAAATAAGTTTATTAATTTTGATCCAATCTAAAACCAACTTCAACTACCAATCTAGATTTGTATTTAAATCACTAATTGTTGCTTCTGCTAAATATATTGTAGAATCATCAGCATACATTGAGATATGTGCCTTTTTTAATACTAGAGGAAGATCATTAGTGACAATTGTGTGCAGAAGAGGCCCAAGACAACTTCCTTAAGGAACTCAATGTTTCACATGTTTAACATCTGAGTAACTTCCATTAAAGTACACCATTTGCTTTCTATTACTCAAATAACTTTTTATCCATAATAATGCAGATTAAGAAAAACCATAACATTAAAAAATTTTCAACATTAATTCATGATCAATGATGTCAAAAGCTGCAGAGAAATCAAGCAAAACTGCTCCAATAATCTTCCTCTCTTCTATTTCCTTAAACCAGTCATCAACCATTTGAGACAAGGCAGTGGGTGGTGATATTTTTCTCTATATGCATGTTGAAATTTAGTGATTCAATTATTTTTGGAAAAGTAAGACTGAATCTGTTCATACATAATTTTTCCACTATCTTACTCAAAATTGGTAATACACTTTTTGGTCGACTATTTGATTCAGTAAATGGCAATTTTTTACTTTTTGGTATTGGCACTTCTTTGGATACTTTCCATGCTTGTGGACATACATTCTTATTAAAACATTGATTAATATTGTGTGTGATCACTGGGACAATTAGTGAAGCTATAGGCTTGAGCAGCTTGACATCCAGATTGTCAACCCCAGGTGGTTTATTCTTACAAATCACTAACATTAATTCAACTTTAGCGACTCTAATGTACTTGAATTCACAGTTACACTTTTTGCCTTCCATATTATGATCTATTAATATGTATGATTAATCTATATTATTTGGCTGTACAGTGCTTCTTAACTTGTCTATCTTGGTTATGAGATTAGTATTTAAATAATTTTCTGTGTCTTGGTTTAGTAAGAAATTCCTCTCCAATGTCTAAATAAGATGGGGTGGACTTAATAAATAATATAAAGTATTCCATAATTGTTCACTGTCATGTTTACTTTCATTTATTCTATTTTCATAATACAGTTTCTTTTTCTTCTTATTTAATAAAAAAAGAAATCCGTAGTTTGCACTATATTTGCCAATCTGATTTAAGATTTGATGAAATTGCTTTTCATTTTGTTCCATCCCTTTCCAGCCAATAATAACTGCACCTTCAGTCTCTTTCCTCCCTCTCTCGCACACAGTAATAGCTCTGTCCCCCTCATGCATAACTCATTCTTTCTTGTGCACTATGGCTATTATCCCAGAACCATTTCAGTCTCATCTACACGCACCTCCGCAACACTCCTTCAACATCTCACAAACAATTGTTTCCTCTCACAATTTTTTCACTCGGTTGTTGTCCGGTTTGGCACTTTATATGACTGCACTCTCTCCGCTACTAAGGGATTCAGAGGAGTAATGGCAGGTTAACAAGCAAAATGCATCTCTGGCCATTTGGCCAAAAATTGTCCACTGAGTGTATGGGAGAAAATCAGTTCAATTGTAAAGATGCATTTTATTATTTGAGAGATGACATTTTGATGCAAAGCAGTCCAACCTCTTTTGTCACTAGAAATATATGGTCATAAGATATTATCCTGTACACAAAGTTCACAGATTAATATGTTATTGCAATATTTGGTGGAGCATGTTTTGACATAACTATTATCACAATTACCTTGAGAGTAAATAAGGTTAGGGTTAGGGTTGCTACATCATTGTAATAATCACTGAACTGCAGAACAGACATTTAACATGATAATTAAATGTTGTTGAAGTCAGGAATGGTAACATGATGGATGGAGAAAAAACACGTCAACTAACTCTCTAATACTGTACAGTATTTAAGAATTCCCTTTTGCAAACGTTTGTATCACAACTCTAATTTCTACATAGCCTATAGATTGCATTACTCTCATAAACATACACTTACCAACACTCGGTAAATACAGTGCAGATTATATTGGTCCTGAGGGTCTGGAGGTAGGTAACAGCAGGAGATTTCAGGAGCACCATCAGCAGTGTCAAGAAATATGTAATATTAGACAGGTAGGCTAATGCTCAACTCATGTCTCAGATTCATGAAAATGACATGCAATATTGATACTAAACCATTAAAAAAAGACTTAGATGCAAAAGGCACAGGTGACGTCTTTCTTTTCTATAACAGCTTCACTCCACCTGAGAATCCTATACTATAGTTTCTCCATGCCTTACGTTTCTTCTTCCCTCATTTCAGCTTAAATTCTCTGTTTTATAAAAAGTTCAGTTTGTCCGAAGTGTAAACACTGCAGGATTCAGAGCTGTCTACATCTAGTGGCAGTGTGGAAAAGTATTCTTGTGAGTTCCTCGACTTTCCTTTGTCTCCATTTTTCTTGATCTGGAATTGAACGCAGTCCTCAGAGGAGTGGAGGCAGTCTGAAGCCCCAGGCACCGAAAAGGAAATGCTTTTCTCTTCCTCATTAGATGTGTCCTGCTAGGAAGGAATGAAAACATGTGTCTAAAAAACATTTAGTCCTTGACATAAAAATACTTACAGCTGAAATGTCATATTACCTCAGTAGTTGAATTACGACTAGTGGAGCTCCCAGCTGCCAATCTGTGTGCTTCCTGATTCTGAGCTTTCGGAGTTTCTACCCTAACTGGACTGTAACCCTGGAAATACAAACGGCAGCACACAAGCACATCAGGTACATGCACACACACACACACACACACACACACACAAGCACACACACCAAACACAATTATATTTAACAATTTTAAGCAAAGTCTAAGCTTAAATCTTAAGCTAAGTCATTTAATGCAGTTAGTCAGCCTTACATTATGAGTAGGACTAGCTCTTGGGGTCCATTTTCTTGGGGTTCCAGGCTGCTGAGAGTGACTGTAGATGCCTGATGGCTGAGGGCTGGGCTGGCTGTGGTCCTGCACACACAAACACACAAAACTAATTCATGAATCGTATTTTTAAGATTTCTTCTTTTTGATTATGAACAACATTCTTCTTTTTAAGGTTTTATGCTGTGTGTGATACCTCAACTTTGCAATCATATCACATCATCTGACCTACAGATGGTTGACAAATTAAGAAAAAAGACATATATGAACATAAAGTGCCTTAGTAAGGAGATGGATGAACTGTGTAAGATGCTGACATAAAAGTACTGAGCCAAGACCAGATTTATTTTTAGAACATGACAAGAAGCTAATTAATAAAGCTAAAAAAGGTAACAAATTATCCTACCTACACAGCTATCTCAGCCACTAAACAAGGTTCTTCTGATTTCCTCACCTGGATGTTGACCCTCGGAGGGTTGGCTGGTGGCGTGCGGTTTGCTCTGACGCCAGCGATGACCTGCGAGAGGCTGCAGTTGGGGTATCGCTTCATGAACAGGATGAAACCTGCCAGTGACACAAACATGCCAGAAGGGACAGTGATGGACTTGAGAAGCGCTCGCCATCTGCCTCCTTTTTCTGGGGAGAGTAGAGGCACAGAGATGGGACGGATATCAGAATGAATGGCAACTGTGAGGAAGCAAATAATTCAGATCCAAAAAACAAAAAGCTTTTACACAAATGCTGTCACTCACCGATCACCTGCAACAAGGTGGAGGATACCAGGTTGCCATCCCCATCTTTGATTTCATACACCCCGTCATGCCTTGGGTTCAGCCTCGCTATGACGACCTCATTGATGGTGCCGTTACTGCCCAGAGAGATGAGGCCCCTGTAGCGCATGTCATGGTCTGTTATTTGGCCCTCGCGGATCAGCTGCACAGGGCCACGGGGGGGCTTCGGGTCAAAAGGGCCCAGGGAGGATTCATCAGGGAATCGGGTGGGGGTAAAAATGAGGTGGGCATGAGGAATAGGAAGAAAGAGGGGCAGGTTTAGAGATTCCTTGGGAAAGCGGGTGACATTGAAGGAGTGCCCTGCGTCCATAAACAGGATCATGAACGCAGAGAGAGAGAAGTGGATAATGAAGGAAAAGTGCGGGTGTCAGATGAAAAGGGAAAGATAAAAAACATACATGTTACAGTTGACAGGATCCTAAAGTAAAAAGAATGTATCACTCCGCTTCTTAAAACTTTAAAAAATCTTCTGTCTCTGCTCACCGCGGACAGTGAGGGTGCTGTGGGACACGACCTTCCCCTCGCCGTCTCTCACAGTGTAGTTGCCTTGGTCTGCTTGCGTCACTCTCTCGGCCACCCAGACCTTCCCGCCCCGAAGCAGCCGCCCCCGGCCCACGTTGCTGGTTTCAGGGTCTGTCCGGTTCCACAGCACAACTGGCATGGCCTCAGCTGGAGCACCCCGGGGAGAAAACTCCAGCAGGGAGCCATTTTCAGGGATGCTGTGCTCATAGTTCTCCCCGTAGTTTCTGTGGTAGGACTTAATGCACTCTGAAGCAGGACGAAGGAGTGAGGGATGTGAGGCAGAGAGAATGATCAGGAGTTGAGGAAGGTAACTAAGTACATTTACTCAATACTCTTC
Source organism: Lateolabrax maculatus (assembly GCA_031216445.1). Lineage (NCBI taxonomy): Eukaryota > Metazoa > Chordata > Actinopteri > Acropomatiformes > Lateolabracidae > Lateolabrax > Lateolabrax maculatus. Next base: position 15,073,191 of record CM062206.1, read on the forward strand.
AATACATTTCAGAGGTAAATATTGTACTTTTTACCCCACTACATTGACAGTTGTAGTTTCTAATTACTTTTCGGAGTGAGACTTTGAATAAAAAGCATATGATGAGCCTAAAATATACAATGTATTGTTAAAGATTAAAAAAGGAGTTCCCAACATTTTTGACTTGTGACTCCTTATGAAAAAGCACTGCCTATTTGGTGCTCCCTGTTGTTTTTCAGATGTCTATGAGTTGTTAGCAATTCAACCAAAGTGACATTTCCCCATTAAACTTCTCTAACCTGTTTTCAATTAAATCCTTGTTCAAGGTCTAAAGAGGTAACATTATCCAAAACATATCCTAATATTTCACAACAAAGCAAAGATCAGAGAAAAGTCTCAAAATGAATACACATTTGTGTAGCAGAACTTTATCTTGTGACCCTTACGAGGGGGCCTGACCCCTAAATTGGGAACCACTGGACTAAACTACCTAACTGAATATATAGTAGTTAAATGTAGATCCACCTTGACCAGCTACAACAGTAAAGCTTTCACATTGATCAGTATTAACAATTTAAAAATGCAAAATGTAAGTTACTACAGAGGCCATTTTTCTGCAGAGCAAGTGCTTTTACTTTTGATTTTTAAAGCACATTTTGCTGATAATACTTTTGTTCTTTTACTTAAGTAAGATTTTAAATTACTTGTAATGGAGTTTTTTTTACAATAATTCTCGGACAATAAAAGAGGAAGGTGATGCATTGTGGAGAAAAACAAAACAAAAAACAAACGATTTCAGAATAAAAGGAAATTATAGTACCTGAAACAGTCAAACGAACAGTCTCGTAGGTGAATCCAGAGAACAGTTTGATGGCGTAAAGTCCCTCATCACCATGAGTCACTTCTTTCAGGACTAACATCCTATCTCTGGTCCACTTGAACCGCGGGTCCTTTACCTGCAGTTGTACAGTAAATGAGTTTTGGAAATCTGTACATGCAGCAAACAAACAAAAACAAAGCAGCAACACACTTCCACTCACAGTGGTTTTGTCCAGCAGGACGCGCCTCGGCCCGTCATAGTTTGGTGTAAAAGTCACCATTCTGGATGTGGAGTACACAGGTAGACGAAATTCCTTCCCGGCACACACCATCTGGACTTCTTCTCTTTCAACTGTCGCAGCGGAAAAAGAAGTTAGCAACCTCTTGAGATAAAATGTTTTGTACGTGAAGGACATGATGCAATGAAATGTGGCATTTGACTCACCCGGTACGACCCAACCTGTGAGCAGAGCAGAATTAACATGATTATTATTAAATCATGAACACTCCCTTCTTAGTTAGGTTATACAGAACCATGATGTTCTCCATCACTGTTATGCAGATGACACACAGCTTTATGTTCCAATATGGCAGCGTAGTTCATCTACTTGCCTCACTGATATTGAATGCTGGATGTCCCAAAACTTCCTAAAATCAGTCATTCAGTTTAGAGCTGTAATATCAGTGTAACTGATTGTTTGTCTTGATGAACAAGTAAAGAAGGTTGTCAAATGCTTTTTTTTGTCTCCTGTTGAGTTGCACAAAGTTATACATGCACTGCAATGCACTTAATTTGGGTAGAAGTCCGAGTTCCCTCTCAGCCAATCTATCGTTTATGGTTTATATTTAAATTTTGTGTTAATTTTATTTGAATTATTTCCAAATAAATTCCATTTTTCACTTTTAAAGCACTTAATGGCCTCACTCCAGATTATATCATGGATTTATTGACCCCTTTTGTGCTTATGTGTCCCTTTAGATCAGTGGACTGGGCTCTGCTTGTTATTGTCACGTCTTGGCTGGTGACAAAATTGTTAGACAGACTACATTTTAAAACATTGTTTTATAAGAAAGCTTTTATGCATTGATACTTATTGTTTCTTGTAGTTTTACCTTTCCATCCTTGCAATTTTATGTTCTCCCTTATGTTTTCACAAAGTCAGCAAAAGGTGGTAGACTACTCCAGAGGTCTAAAACAGCAAAAGAATCCTCTCGTGTTAATCTTTTGAGTGAACTTCGCTTTCTCCTGGCTTTGTTTTGGGGAAATACAGACTAGCATATGGACTGTGTGGCCTCTGACTTTCTGGAAAAGAGCTACAGATTATCTGGACCATAATCCATTTATTAACAACAAATTGACATTTACAACTGGATTTGATAGATTACGTTAAGAAGCCTTTATTAATGACTTTTACAATTGCAGTTGTAATTGCACATGATATACTAGTTTTGACTATCTGCTTCTTAGAATGTGAGAAATCTGTGAACATTTCATTACATCTGAACATTTGTATATGAAAACTATGTTTTATCAAAAATAAAGAAACCAATGGTTATTAGTTGATGGTTTATCAACATTAATAACTACATTATTACCACATAAAAAAGGATAAACACCAGTCAAAGGGATTTTCACAACTTGACAATCCAATTGTTTTTCTTAGGAGTGGTTTATAACTGATATATAAAGCATTAGTAAAGTATTCATTAACAATTATTTAAGCCATTAATTACAACGTATAAAAACCAAAGGGTGTCCTATTAAAAGTGGTACAAAAAGATATTAAAGAACTTACCCACAGCAAAAGGGAGGGTAAAAAGGGCAGTAAGCAGGACAGAGGAGGACATCTTCTCCTGAGAGGACGGACCAGATTGTTTCATCTGCAAACACATTGGACAGACACACACACACACACACGCACACACACACACACACAAGATTGTCATTCATCCGCACCCTCCTCTGAAAACAAGCCTGCGAGCCGCGGGACATGCGATCATCGATCAACCAGCCACACAAGGGGAGCACACAGACAAACTGTGACAAACTGTGGGGATGCTCCTGCACCACGCAGGCCTCCATCATACAAAAAAAAAACATCAATACTGTCACAGGCTGATGCATGACGCCCGGTCGGCTGTCTGAGGTCCTGTCCACTCAGGTGTCCAGCATGTTTCCCGGCAGATAAACAACACTCACAGCGACACCGCGGACCGTGTTCAGACGACCACACAGTTTGGGATGCATCTCGTCTGAGCTCACCTGCAGGATGTGTGAGGAGTAAATCCACCGCCGCACATGTATGAATGTTTATGTGAATGTGGATTAGAGGATAACAACGTCCTCTGCAGAGCGCGCATGGGCATTGGGCCCCGTTTTATATTCATGGCGACGGTAGGCTTTATTCTCAGCAGTGTGTACGCAAGATGCGTCACGTGTGGCCTTATTTTTGCCCGTTCCTGTGTGTAAATACGATATTGGCGCAAAAAAGTGCACGGTTGCAAAGTGGGATGGTTGTGAAGGGCTGTGTGCCGAGTTTAAACGTAAAATGTCGCCAGGGATTTACAAGAACATGCTCACTTGTGAAAATTATATATTTTTCTGCAGAGAAATGTTCTGAACTGAAGTACAAATTTGTGGTTGGCTACTTTTCTTGAGTATTTCCATTCAAGGCTACTTAATTTTACTCCACTACAGTTCGTGGGGAAATATATAATTGTATAAGTTATTTAATTATATACGTTAGTTATAACTAAAATATTAAGATTTTATATACAAATAAAATGTGCAGATATAAACTAAACTACCAAACAGTAATTAGTTCAGTCAATTACAGTAAAATTCTACATAAAACCTTACAGTACACATCAATGCATCAGTAATAATAATAATCAAATAATATAATGTAAAATAACAGTCAACGGCAACTTTCCAGCATTATGAATTAATTTACTTTAGATGTTTTAAGTAGGCTACATTTTGCTAATAATACTTACATAAGTGACATTTTAAGTGCGGGACTTTTACTTGTAATTAATTATTTTTTATATTGCAGTAACTTAATACTTAAGTGAATGATCTGAATACTTCTTCCACCACTCACCTTGCTTATTATGAGGTATTAGAGCAGGTTTTAGGCTCAGTGCTGAATCTGTGAATTTCTAGTTTCACTTATCACACAGTTTTTATACAAGTATCACTTATTTAACTACAGCTCAAAAACAACAGAAAGTTCAACATATATTTTCACAACCCTCCAAAAGAGACGCTGAAAATGTTGAATTCCAGTATGAACCATGTGAGCTGGTGTCTGCCAGATGTACACAAAACATGTTCAACATATCCGAGGGAGACAGCTTTGTAATTTACTTTGGTTTGTCCTCTCGCTTTACAGGGATGCGTTTCCATCTCACCGTATCGCAACTTTCCCCGAAAAAAAAGACGCAAACAAAGACAAATCTGCAATTGACCGCAATGTTGTGCAACACAAAGACGTATTTATTCTTTCTAACGGTGAGACCCCTACATTTGATCTTGGGAATGCAACACACGGTTGCGCCTCGCCACGTTTGCGCAGCCCGCGCACGTACGGCGCAATTACGACGCAAACAGGGGGCGAAGGAAGCCTTGCGCCAGACCAACTTTTATTAGTCCCGGAGCAGCAACCGCACGAACGGGACCGTGACATCGGAGGACGTCCTGTTTTTGCGGCGAGTCTCTCCTCTGTCACTTTTTCTGCAACTTGCGCTGGATGTGGAGCTCGGTCCGCTGCGGGTTTACAGTTAAAGCGTGAGGACCGTGACGACGGACATGCTCCTGTTTTACGTGACCGTCTCCTGCGTCCTGTTCGGTGAGTACACAGCTTCTTTTTTAATTTTTTTTTTTTTAACTTTTATCGTAACCGAAGTCCCCGCTCCGCATGTCCGCGGACTACACGACTGTGCTATTTATGCCGTCTGCTGTGTGCTGGGGGGGTTACGCCCGTGGTGTTGTGCGTAGGCCTGCGTGTGGAATAATAAAAAAAAGCGTACAGCCACCACCGCCCCCCCCTCCCTCCATTTCCATTAGAGCCTGGTGCAAGGGCGTTTCATTCAGAGAAATAAATTGGGCAACAAATATGGAATTCTTAACTATTAATATGCAAATGTAGAAGTGCAAACCTACATAACAAACGTTCCTGTTTTTCCCTGATTGTGCTGCAACTTATTTATTAAACAGCAGAAACATGTTAGGCCTTAATTTAATTTATAAATTAGTACATTTTAATCAAATACACATTTGCAGATTTTACGCTTCCTTTATGTATTATTCGTTTTTTTCTATTTCTACCTCTATGTATTTTACATTTTTTATTAATTTACTTATGTAGTTAATAAGTTTGGTTCTAATGCAGAATAGAGTGTGGTCACTGTTCAGCGTTTTGTTAAAGGTTAAAGCATTTTTGGTCACTAATTTGACATTCTACAACGTAGAAAGGCAGTACTTGGATATCCCAGCTGCATGCGGTAGGTAGCCAGCAGGCAGAAAGTCAGTCTGGCGTGGCTGTAGACTCTCAAAACTGCATTATTGTAAGAGAGGTGGGGTCATTCTGCCATTCATGCCCCGGAGTGGTCACTGGGACATTTTTTTAAATGTGGCCTTCAACTGTACAAATTTTGTGACAATCCAGAAATGATTCATGTGACATAACAGTAGATATTGCTTCAAAAGTGCCCTCATTGATTTTTTTTGTGTGCACAGGATGCGTGCACAAATGTTGGTTTACGTCTGCAGCTATTATTACATTCACGTATATACAAAATAATTCACAACATTTTCATTGTTATCTATGGTATCAGATTTATCAAAGTTGCTTACAGTTTGTATTCCACAGAAAAACCCCCTCCTCAGACGGTTTATGTCTGACTTAACCTTAATATACTCTCCATATATCTCTTCTTCTTCTATCTTTCTGATTGAAGGTTCATCCGCTGGTATTGAGGATACAGAGCTGTGCTATGGCAGACGTTTTAAATTACCATTTGATTATATGCCACCTGTTTTCCGGGGACAGATATACTTCACTCCAAGTAATGGGGGATCCAGGAAGCTAGTGATGGATAATGGGGAGGTGAGCAGCTTCTGGTCTTATAATTTTACTATCACCAATATCGTTATGACATCCATGCATAGCAAGATCTGGAACACGACAGTTGTCTGGCTTTTTTTCTAGTCAGAGCAAAACAGGAGACTGCACAGAATCTATTCTCTGTCCTGAATAAATGTATTTGTTTTGTCCACTGATTCAGGCAAAGGACCCACGCATTGAAGTTTTCAGTGATTCAGTTTATTTCACAGATTTGAAAGAAAGAGATGACGGAACTTATTCCATCTCAATTGATGAGGACAGACAATACGATGTCATCAGACTGAAGATTTTGGGTGAGAACATTACACTATACTGCATATTTAAAGGCTCTGCTCCATCAGAAAACTCTGGTGAAAATAGGTATTTCTATTAGCTATTTGCACTATTCCTAAATAAAACTCCACCTTGTTTATTTTTTCCTGTATTTGTTTTTTAGATTGTTCTGAAAAGATCACGAGGTATTATGGTGTGGGATACAGCACTGATATTCCTAGAAAGGCTGAATTCCTGGAGTTCACTCCCCAGCACAATGTGGACCACCCATATGTCCTGTGGAATCGTACCAACCCTCAGACCAACAACAGAGGAAGAGGACGGGTGAAGCATAATGTCTGGAAGATTATTAACCTCACCCAGGCAGACAACGGCTACTACAGCTTCAGGAGAAAAGACAACACTTTGGTGTTTAGGATACTGCTCACAGTAGAAGGTGATGTTAGAAACTTGACTGAAGCTGCATGTGAGCTTTTAGACTGCTATGTATCTGATTAAATGTTCTAATACAATATACTCTTTATCACACACAGAGAACAGTATATACTATGATGTACAGGTGAACGAGCGGCTTCTCATTGAAAGTCCTTTAACCGATATGGAGTGGAATGTGAATTTTACGCCTGAGGGCGAAATGGAACACATTACATTGATGAAGGAAGGCTATCTGGTCAGAGAAGGATACAGGAGGTCAAGTCCTACGTATTTTACTGGGAGGATTCAGGTTGTACGTGATGACATAGAGATCTATCCTGTGGAAAGCACAGACTCTGGCACCTTTGAGTTCAGAGACCCGCAAGGAAACCTTGCCCAGACTGTGCAGGTGAAGGTCCAACACGGTGAGCAACAGCACAGGAAAAATGTATGAACAAACTGTTACCGATGATTCAAACTAACACACTCCCTCCCTTCTTCTGCTCTCACAGAGTATGTTCCTACATCTGTTTATATTGGCGTTATCGTTGGCATTGTATTTGCGGTGATTGTCTGCTGTTGCTGTGTGAGAAAGTGCTGTTGTAAGAAGAAGTCTTCTAAAAGGGATGAGTCTGCTCCTCAGACTGCAGCAGCACCTGCTGTGTATCACCGTGTAAGTACTTCCTCAAGTGGGCATCAGACCAACTCTTTATGATATGAGTTGCTATTTTTACTTCAATATCCTTGTTCTAATTGCAGGATCAGTACCAACCTGCAGGCCCAACATACTCTGCTGCACCTGCTGCAGCTTACTCTTATCAGCAAATGAATCTCCTTGCTTCTACAGAACCTGCAACTACCTCTCTTGGGCCATCGGTAGGTGTTATTTAAGGTTTTCAAACTGTGAGTCGCGCGCCTCCAGGGGTGCATGGGCAAGAATTGAGGCAAACTTACTGTGTGAGCTGAAACATGGGTGTAGCTGGTGTTCTGTAAACAACAGGAAGTAGTTATTGTAGTTTGACTCGCTTTGGCCCACTCACCAACACGGCTAACAGTTGCAGCTGCAGCAGTGGTTGTGACACAGCTCATGGAGGCAGTTATGGTACTTTAAAGTATGGCGGGACATGGAAACATTGTCTCACATGCATTTATTTTACCTTACAGGTGTACAACCCCGTGAATATCCCTGGGAACCCCTCTCAGCCTGAGGTACACACACTCACACACACACATACAGAAATGTAAGGCCATTAAAGTCTACTGGTATAAATCCAATCATCTTAACAAACAACAAGACAGTCCTCATTCTAAGATTGATTTTTGGCAGACTCTTTCGACACATTGAACACTGTTTCATCAATGTACACATTTACCTTGTTTTTTGTTCATGTCTCTCTCCAGGTGGGAGCTCCAGGAGGACAGGGAGCTTCTCCAGCTCCTCCATGCAACTCTGATTATCTCTCCTCAAACCTCGAGCCAAGATTTGAGCTGAAAGGACTGACTTCTACCTCTGCTCACCCACTCACTTCAGACTCAACTTTCTCTAATGTTTATACCTCAGATAAACTCAACTTTCTTTAAGGAGCACACTGAAACTTCAAGTGATGCAGAGTTGAATTCAGCATTGTGCTGTGTGACTAGCTGGAACACAGCCATTTCAGTCCTTGATTGGATTGTGTGATATATACACACATTAAAAATTAAGTTCTTGAAAACCTGCAAAGTCGTCGTGATAGCTGCACAGGATAAGGACCATGTATATTGTAAGAAACATGATATCATTCACACTATGTTGATACATGACCAGACTTATCATAAGTTAGAGAGTTAGATATCCTCTTTCTTTCAATATAAATATACACACAAATGTTCAAAGTTTGAGGCCACTACAGTTTTTATCTATTTTTTATCAGTTAACTCTCGATACCTCAAGCTTGGTTGTAAGGTTGTAGCTGTATTCCTACAAATGATCAATGTATTGGTGCATTTCTTAAATGCTGCTATTTTTTCTCAGGTAAAGAAGAATAAAGCTCATTCAGTAGTACTTTAAATCCAGCTGTTTTTCAAGAGTGAACTGCCATAGTCAGGATATCTATATAATATGGATTATAAAAGAATGTACGTATAATGTACATATTCCTGTTTACTTTGCCTTTGCTTTCTGCTAGAAGATAGAAAGAGATCGAAGGTGGGAGAGATTATGATTCACAGTGGACTGAAACGGAGTCTCTCACAGTTTTTAGAGATTTGGGAGACTTGAGTCTAACTTCCACAGTTGTGAAAATCAAAACACAGCACTCACTATTTAAGCCACTATTACCAGCCTTACTTTTATACTGTTTTTATATGGTTGTTTCAAATCCTTATCATGTGCCTTCAGCTTCATATATCAATGTATCTGTGGTTTTTATCATTATATTATGAGAAATGGGATATTTGTTTTTGTTTTATGCTTGTAAGTCCAACACCTGGAAACTGTTACATTCTGTATCTTTTTTCTTTGTGTATATTTGTAGAACTTGTGTAAACTGTTTTTTCCCATAAGCTCTTCTTGTGGATTTGAGAAACTGCCTTGGTCATTTGGCTGTGAAATCAAAGTAATGATCCTTGATGCAAGTATTTGTCTGTGTTATATGCAAGGATGTAACTATGCTATACTTTGATTTTCATGTTTTGGAAAATACGTTTTCTCCTGGTTTTTGAAAGCTTAATCAGTTGCCTCATTGTGGTAGAGAAGTTTGGCCATTAAGTTTTGCCATTAGCTGGTGGTTCGATCCCTGGATCTTCCTGTCCACCTTTCAAAGTGTCCGTGAGCAAGACATCGGATCCCAAATTTCTCCCAGTGGTAAAGTCGCTCTAGACAAAACCATTTACCAAATTGATGTAATGTAGTATCAAATTAAATCTATAACACAATCTTTGCATCAACATATGGTAACTACAAAAGTTTGTTATGTATGACACAAAAAACTTTATGCTGCATGTTAAAGGCCCTAAAAACATTTTCTGTTGTGACTAAAAAACTACACTCACAGAATCTTTAGCAGAGTGGCTGAGTTTCTGGCTGATAAAGTATGAAAGAGGAACTCGAGCTATTTTTTAGAAACACGTTTTACTGACATTTAAGATCTCGTAAGCTCAGCATGTTGCCAACTAATAAAGACTCTTATCTTACAACGACAGTTCCGATTTTTTGAAATGGGGTTGTATGAGGTTCTCATCCATAGTCAGTGACAAAATAGTGACATAAACAAAATATGAGGCAAATTGAAATTTTGACCTGATGATGGCGCCTGAAGGCCTATATGAGAAGTTTTAGGATTACCAAAGTTTTTATACCATTCACCCTCAGTGTACATGAATGTGTGTGCCAAATTTCAATCCTCAGTCAGTTGTTGAGACATTTCACTCAAAAGTACAAATGCCCGCAAACCTTACGGTGGCGCTGGAGGAAAAGTCAGGGGGATCACTGACGCCAATGGGTTTAATTGTGTGGCGACACTTGAATCTTGCGGCGACCCATCCCACAGCTGCGGAGACATTTCAGTGTGGACCAAAGTGGTGGACCAGACATCTTCATCCCAGAAAAGCCATTCCGGCCGCATGTTTAAACAAAAACAACAACAACAAAACAAAAAAAAAAAACAAAAACGTTTTGACAAACGTTTCGACGTTGTTGTCTGTCTGACAACGATCATGTCCGACAGTACGTAAACGCATCACAAGTGGATGCATAGAAACGCCCAGGACAAAGCCTTCCCCCCGGCCGGATGACCCGTGAACAACGGTGTAGTGCGGAATATAGACATTGCACAACTGCCGTTTAAATCCTGTACACATATTAAAGTGTTTGTCACTTGAAAAGTCTTGATGAACCATAAACACATCGCGCCTTTAACTGGTCAACGACGGTTTTCACTGGGCTCGGATTTTGTGTTTGGAGTCAACGGCAGATGATGATAGTGTTGCTGTTGCTGGGAGCCTGTGTTTGCATGGGTGAGTCAATGCAAACATCATTAGTATAGTCTGTTTTCCCGAATATAAACATTTAACAGTTAAGTAATACAATACAATGCATTATGATCTTCCTTAAGGAAAACATCGTAAAGGTTCTTCTTGTGTACTCAGTCATAATAAGCATCTGCAGTAGTGCGTAAATATAGTTAGTAAATATAATTTGATTGTGATATACTGTGATATATAAGTGCATCTTTTGCAAGATGCATGTTCAAATAATAACAAATGAAAACAAAACTCAAATGAACCTTACCGTGGTTCTGTTTGTCACCTCTGTAGGCCTCTCGCATGATTGGTTGGACTATGGGGACACATACAGAATGAGGCTGCACAGAAAGGCTCAATCCATCGAGTTCAGCCCCAATTACAACTCAGATGCGAAAGTGTTGTGGAAACGTGACGACCCTCCAGCCAGAGAGGACGGTAGGCAGAAGGTGATGGGTGCCTTCTATGTGATGAATAATCTGACCCAGAAAGACAGTGGCAGCTACACAATAAGAGACAGAGATCAGAAAGCACTGTCTACCAACACCATTATGGTAACAGGTGAGGATCCTTCTCTGTTCTTAATTAATTTCATTTCCTTTCCTGGCACTACTTTTTGCCAACACACTGTGGCTGTCGCACTCTTCTCTTGGTCATTTATTTAAGCGTAATCATATACTGACTGTAGGTCAAAAAGCACAAGGACATCAACTGAAAATGTCCCACCCAATGTTTTTATGGTTACTCAGACAAGATAATTGTCAAAACTCATAACTCATAAATGCATGGTGGTCAAGCTGAAAAGAAGACCGTGTTGCATTTTCTTTGGACTCTAAAGTGTTTACGCTCAAAGTATGAACTGATTGTCAGCTGCGAGTTTTATTTGTGTTAGTGTCAGTACCTAACTTTGTATCAGCTTGTTCAAGGTTAAGACTCAACAGTCTCATGTTTTATTACTGAACTGAATCAATTTCTTACTTCAAATGGCTTGCTAACTTACTTTAACCACAAGCGTTTGTAGTTTTATCCTTCACAGAGTACAGCGACTGTGGTCAGCTCGGATTTAACCTGTTACAGTCGAAAAGCATCAAGTGGCTTTTGGTCTTAATTCATTGTATTGTACATTGTAGTTTACTGATTGGCTCCCAGGTACATCACTCAAACAGGGATTTTTTCAGTAAAGGACCAGTGGAGGAACAGGAGGCAAACGCTCCAATGTGTCCAATGTATGTAGCCATATTTTGGAGAAAATACTACTGTTTGGAACTTGATAATACGGTTGATGTGAATTTAAAGGAACAGTTCCACATTTTGGGAAATTCGGTTAAATTTAGAAGAAAAGATCAATACCACTCTCATATCTTTACTGTAATTATGAAGATACAGGAGACAGTTAGCTCAGCTTAACACAAAGCCTGGAAACGGGGAAACAGCTTGCTTGTCCGAAAGTCTACCAGCCACCAGTAAATACATTGTATCTTGTCATTTGAATCCTTACTAAAACCAAAGAGTAAAAACAGCAAGTGTGCAGTTTTAGGGGGAGTTACGTGTCGGACTAATTGTTCGTAGCTGGAATTTGTTGGGACTGTCCAAAGCCAGGTTAGCTGTTGGTGTAGCTTCATATTCACCGTACAAACGAGAGTGGCGTCGATCTTCTCATCTAATATTCAGCAAGAAAGCTAATAAGTGTGTTTCCCAAAATGTTGGACTACTAATATAAGCTGATCACAGCTGCCATGCTATGTGAAAAAAAAAACAAACTAGAAACCTAACTAAGAACCAAGACTACATAGGATGAGTGTTTGATTCCCAAAAGATTTTGGGTGGAGAATTATTTTGATTTTGTGTGTCTTCTTATCCAGCAACCACAAGGTCCTATACACGGAGTCCTGGTGAAAGCCTCAACTTCACTTTCGATCTGGAACCGAAGTCCTGCAACATCTACTTCTTCCCAGTAAATGACTTTAAAAGGGAGATAGTTCATAGTGGCACGCTGAAGTGGGACTTAGATGACTTGGATTGCGCGGGGTTTGAACTGTTAAAGCCATGTGGGATTTTAAATAAGGTCCTCACAGTGTCATGCAGCGGGCGCTTTGAGGTCAGCGATCGGAATGGCGACAAGGCCTTGGTGGTGGAACTGGAAATGGAGCGTAAGTAACCTGTGATTTTTTTAATTAGTGTTAGGTGACTGTGTTATTGTATATTGTTATTATTATGTAATAATCAGCTTGTCATAAGAAAACTTATTTTTAGCTTTGGTTTGTTTTTAGCTTTGGGTTTATCCAAAGTGGTTTCCACAGAGGCCACTCAATTCTAAAACCAGTACAACAGTAGTGTTTTTCCAACTTGTTCTTTTTTTCTTACACATTGTGTACCTATTTGCTATTATCTACAACCTGGTTATAGGTCTGCAACTAATATTGATTTATCGCACTTTCTTTATAATAATCTTTCGGGCTACTCGACTCATTGTTTCAGCACTACAATCTCATTATGATACATCATCGTACATTGGTACTGGCGTAAGTATTTTCCTCGTTGCACTTTGCTGCCGTTGTTGCGTGAAGTGCTTTGGTGGGAAGAGCTCCACCGAAAAGGAAAGAACTGAGGCTGCCGAAGCTGAACCTGCTGTGCATTACCCTGAGGTGAACACATTTTTTGAGTGTGTACAATTAGAAGTCCTGCTGTTGAAATCATGTGAACCCATCGTGTTTCTGTTTAATTCCAACTGCAGAATGACAATGAGCCGAGGCCAGACCCACTCAGACAGCCTTCTGGGACACACTACCCCGCTCGGCCTTCCTGGAGTCCAACTGGCCTGATGGTAATTTGTGTTGCATTTCATAGAGAGAACTTCTACTCTCTTGTTCGCTCAACACTTATTTTATTTTTTCCCCCTCTCCACTACTAACATGTTACGTGTCGCTTCACTCTGCAGATACATAATCCACCTCCTGTGAATGCTCCTCCAGGCTATTCTGAGGTACGCACCCATGACATACAGACCCACATACGGACCCACTCATAAAAATATTGCTCCATAGCGCAACTAGTGGTCAAAACACCACAGAGTACCTGAAACACCACATTTCTCATCACTGGTGGACTTGAGGGGGAAGGCAGGGCAGTGTCAATAGTGTCACTCCATTTGTTTTGTCGGTTTGTTTTTTACTTTACTTTATGTTAAAGGAGAAGCATATTGAGTGTCATTTTTGCTTTGGTTTTTCAGTTGTTTTATAATGACAATAAATCAATCTGTATCTTTTATTTTGTGCTGTAGGCAAGCACTTTCCTTTGGGCTAAAAAGCATTCAATAGTTTCCCACGTTACCTAGCAGCACATAATGTAAAATATTATTTAAAAGCCTCTAAACACAGCGTTACCTGTTGATTGATTGAGTTTTACTGCTCTTCATGGTATTCCATTTTTTTGAGCACTTAAAGGACTTCTCGACCATGTCAGCTAAAGATCGAAAGTTTATTATACTACTATTGCATTCTACTATTCATATTGAGTAGCCCATTTAATGCAATATAATGCAGTCCAATATAACAGCCCTGCCATGTGAAGCTTATAATGGTCAATTTTTGTTGCCACTATGTCAGAAAAGTGTTGATTTTACTCAGTGGAAAATTCAACACTTATTTTATTTTTTTCCCCTCTCCACTTCTAACATGTTACGTGTCGCTTCACTCTGCAGATACATAATCCACCTTCTGTGAATGCTCCTCCAGCCTATTCTGAGGTACGCACCGATGACATACAGAATTGGGACCCACTCATAAAAGTATTGCTCCATAGCGCAACTAGTGGTCAAAACTCCACAGAGTACCTGAAACACCACATTTCTCATCACTGGTGGACTTGAGGGGGAAGGCAGGGCAGTGTCAATAGTGTCACTCCATTTGTTTTGTCGGTTTGTTTTTAACTTTACTTTATGTTAAAGGAGAAGCATGTTGAGTGTCATTTTTGCTTTGGTATTTCAATTGTTCCACCATCGGCCATTGTTGGGAACCTCTGAAAACAATGGCCTATTCTTCCTCCACACTCCACACTCTCTAATGGAACTATATCTACATCTTGTTCTACAAGCCTGTGTTTTAAAATGACAATAAATCAACCTTGTATCTTTTATTTTGTGCTGTAGGCAAGCACTTTTCGTTGGGCTGAAAAGCATTCAATAGTTTCCCACGTTACCTAGCAGCACATAATATAAAATATTATTTAAAAGCCTCTAAACATTGCGTTACCTATTGATTGAGTTTTACTGCTCGTCATGGTATTCCATTTTTTTGAGCACTTAAAGGACTTCTCGACCATGTTGGCTAAAGATTCAAAGTTTATTCTACTATTACTGTATTCTACTATTCGTATTGAGTAGTGTCAGAGAGGTGTTGATTTTAACATTTTAACATGTTATGTGTCGCTTCATCTGCAGATACGCATTCCACCTCCTGTGAATGCTCCTCCAGCGTATGCTGAGGTACGCACCCATGACAAACAGAATTGGGACCCACTCATAAAAATATTTTGTCGGTTTATCTTTTACTTTACTTAATGTTAAAGGAGAAGCATGTTGAGTGTCGTTTTTGCTTTGGTTTTTCAATTGTTCCACCATCTGGGAATCTCTGAAACCAATGGCAACCAATTAATGCAATCTAATGGAGTCCAATATAACAGCCCTGCCATGTGAAGCTTATAATGTTCAATTTTTGTTGCTACTATGTCAGAAAGGTGTTGATTTTACTCAGAAGAAAATCAAACACCACCACCTACTGCAGGCTCGACAATAATAACAGACTTGATTCCACATCTCTTTGAGAAAGTATCAACAAGAGGTGAAGATAATAAACTTCCAAATGGTCAGATTTATTGCAAGGCAAGGTTGTATTGGATTGCATCAAATTTTGCAGGTGAACCTCTAACTGGTGAATCAGTATATTTTGTTTATATCTTATACTTATTCTTATACTAATGATACAAAATGATTAATGATTTGGCATGAATATTCTCAATGTAGCACCTGTAAAACAATAGAAGCTAATGCTTGTGACACTCTTGTGTCTTTTTCTCTGCAGGTTTCAGCTGCAGAAGAGCAGGCAGATGCTCCATCTGTCCTTGTCACTGACACTGAACCGCGGTTTGAACTGAAGGGGATGACCTTTCCCTCTGCTCCCCCACTCAGTTCAGACTCGTCTCACTGTGATGTTTATACCTCAGACAAACTTAATTTCCGCTGAAAGCCTCGATTTTGAGGTCTACTCAAATTTGTGAAGTCATTCATTAGTGGGACATTAAAGGAATAGTTGGACATTTTGGCAAATGTAGTTACCTCTGTAAGCCTAAGTTAACCAGCTGGTGGCTATAGCTTCATATTTACTGTACAGACAAAAGAGTGGTATCAATCTTCTCATCTAACTGTTGGAAAGAAGTGAATAAGTGTATTTCCCAAGATGTTGGACTATTCTTTTAACATTGAAACAGTTTTTCTTGTATCTGTATCTTTGTGTATTTGGAGTCAGGTACATTAAAGCTAATAACACCCTACTATTTGGTTTGTAATTGTATTCATTCCACTGTCTTCATGTTTTCACATACAACATAACTTACTTACTAAGTTCTGTGACACCAGAAGAAGCACCACCCACCCAACATGTCACCACACAGCCAAAAGCTCATCCAAGCATATAAATTCCTTCCCACCATACCAACTGGTTCCCAGAAGAAACTCAATTAAGCAGAAGTTAAAATACGGCTGAGTCTTTTGTGTGTTGCAAAGAAAAACTACGGAGCCATAAATCTGTTTGTTGTACGAGAACAAAACCAATTCTTTGTAGACACATTTGTTACCCTCAGTGATCCTGAAAATCTCTGTAGTGGATTAATGCAGGTACATCAACATGCAATGCATATTCATGGTGATAATCGCATCAAAATAGTCATCTATGAGTTGATTTTTAATTACATAATCGGTAATCTCTAACCAAATGAAATCATAGGTCAACGTGGGACCTAATGTTAGATGTTACAGTGGCACTATGGCCACGATATTAAAGCGAAAGTGCTGCCTTGTTGTCTCCACAGCTAACACCAAAAGCTGGATCTCCGGACTTGTCAATTTGACTTTCATGTGAGTCAGAGCAGCTGCAAGGTTTTTTTCTTTTGGAAGTTTAAATGAAAATATTTCATCAAAATGCACGTACCAGTCACATAGTCAGTTTGTACAGGTCAAATCCAGAATTGCTTGATTGTGGGTTTTTTTGGGCGGCAGTGAAGCGTGCTGTGAACACTACAAAAACATAGTGTTAAAGCTGGCAAGCCTGACAGCAAACCAGTGTTGAAGAAAATAATATGTATATATATATACATATATATAACTCCAATGAATTATCTATGATTAAAATGTAAGTATATTCATACACACACTTGCCTTGTCCATGAACAAGTTATTTTAAGAGAGGGTTATTGTGAGAAAGAGAGTAGGGAGTTTGTCATATCAAGGACATACTTGTCCAAGGACGTGAGAGAGCTACAGAAAGGCGGGTGAGTTTCTCATAGTAACAATTGTAACGACGCATGTTTTTACTCCTATCAGAAAGTTCTTTGTTTGTTTAGGGACGATCAAGATTTTTTTTTTCCACTCAGGAGGAGCGAAGTGTCGAAGGAGACTGTGAGGTACATTTCATCTCAGTGTTTGGTACCTACAAACCTACTGATAGTGGTTATTTATTTATTTAACCTTGAGTGACTTTATATGTTTGTGTGTGATGGATGCACACGGTTTTTTGAAATTTCATTCAATATTTATTTAAAGTTGTTGAAAGCTGAAAAAAGAAGAAGAAAATCAAGGACGTCCAATGTTTACTCCCTTTTAGCTCTGTTTTGCTCTTCACCAACTCCTGAGGGAAATATCTGGTTCTTACCAGCTACTTACTGTGTCAGTCTGCCACTTGTTTTTTTTAAGCATTTTTCTCTGAAAACAGCTGTGTGCTGCAGCCTAAAATGACGTACAGTAACAGTAAAACCAAAACAATAGGCTGAAAGACATTATAAGGCTCCGTGGAGCTGAGAGGAACTGCAGTCAGATAATTCTTTGCCAGTAATTTTGTCAGTACAAGAGACACCAGATTCATTTTATCCATTATTGTCAAAAAATATTAATTATGGCACTTTTAAAGTCAAACGCTCAATTTATACACACTCTTCTCAGATCTTTTCATATTAGGTGTTTTATTTTTACACTAAGATTATCATTCTGTAAATAAGTAAATTCTAATTGTCATCGCTCTCTATCTTTCTATCAGACTGTGAGAGCTCACAGTTGGTTTCACTGTAGATTCATATCTGGCCCACTTGGCACTCCACCACAGCACCCAGTGTAGGAGGGAAGCAAGTTTTTTCTGCTGCAGCTGAGTGAGCTAGCAGGAATGATAATTCTGTCACTGAGGTCAGGTTGTTCCACTCGACTGGAGTGGCAGTGGGGGTGGAGATCCTCGGTGTGAACCCAGAGGATCAAAAAAAGCTTCCAGCTGACGGAGCAGCGGGGAACCAATCAGGCACAGGGGACTGAGGAGACTGTCCACAGGCCTCTGGCCAGCCTGGGCTGAAGATACTACGTTGGTTGTGGTGAGTTGCAACTGTGAGACATCAAAGATAAGATTGGTTGTTTTGATACAGAATTATTTCAGTTTCCAAACGGAGACATTTTTTAGCGGTCTGCCGCTCGAACAGGAAATGTGATACAGATAAGTGGTGCTCTTCCGATCACTTATCACTTTAATGATCCCGACTTTTCCTCCAGCACCACCAGCACGTCAAAGATTTCACTTATTTCATGAAATATCTTAACATTTACTCGATCGATTGCCACTAAATTTTGTATTTAGTGATTGGACATTTTTAATTTGTCCAATACTTTGATTTATGACCAAACACATGCAAAACTAATGACATTCCCATCGGCCTCAGCTGTACTTTGTGTACTTTGCTAAAAAGTAAATGTTACCATGTAGACTAAGATGGTGAACATTTGAATGCCTGCATCCAGACATTAGCATTTAGGTTTTTTTGTTGTTTACCAAACATTTAGTTAAAGCACTGCTTTGCCAAAGTACAGCCTTACAGAGACGCATGACTGTAGACCCTTTGTCTTGTTTTAATTGAAGAATTATGTAAAATGTTGCAGTGATTTTTATTTGTATGCAATTGTGGAAAAAAAGACAGTACAGAAAGTGGACAGTTTACGATCGCAATTCTCCAATCCTCTGTGCACACTGCTGCAGCCTTTTAATACCTTGTGTGTGTCAGTGATTACAGTTATTTATCGTAGTATTTGTCAATACGACATGGGTTTTATGTATTTTGGCATTTTCTGAAGGCCAACAAAAAGAGCATTTCTGATTAAAAATCCCAGAGATTACTTTATTTCCCATAATAGTTTGACACACATATAGCAACCATCAATGTTACTATTTTTTTAAAATCATCATTACCATCACCTTTGTCCATCTTAACTCCTTTCCCCTCCACTCCCTCCGGTCACTATTCCCCTTTCCTCTTCTCTGCCGCCTTCAGCCGGCTCTCCAGGCAGCTCAGCCGGTGCTCCACTGCACAAGTCTTTTCAGAACCAGAAGTGAGCAGAGTCAACACGACGCATCCCAGCACGAGGCCGGCCAGTCGAACCGCCGTGGTATCTGCAGTGGCATCCTTGTCAGTCGCGATCAGCCCGAAGAGCCAGAGCGCCAAGACGGTTTTCACCACCCAGAACACCCGCCTCACCACGCAAATCAGCAGACGGAGAACAATGGTCAGCACCCAGTAGCCAATGAGGGCCACCAGGCCCCACTGGGCGATGGCGGCCACGCCCTCGGGAGTAAAGCGGGGCAACGTGAGTGCAACTGTGGAGGGAGATAGATACTTGTCTGTTACACAGGAAGCAACAGGAATGCATACTCGCACTTAAAAAGGAGAGGCATACAAATTGCCTGAGGGAGAGGCAAGTCTACATATTTTCACACGCACTTAAAAAAGCAGACAATCTGCAGTGAGCTGCACAAACAGGGAGGAAAAAGTGGAGCATGCAGCATAGCCTCACACACACACACACACACACACACACACACACGTAAGCATGGGCTATCCTTGTACCCACCATCGAATCCTGTGACCCTGAGGATCTCTGCGACATAAACAGCGATGACGTTTAGGCCGCTGGCAGCTCCCTCAGCCAGGAAACGGATCACCATCTCTACAAACTGCGATTGTGTGGAGGGAGGGTGGAGACATGTTTTTCTTTGTTATTATACAGGGTAACAATGAAGAGAGGCAGCATTCTGATCATGTTAATAATCATACAGAGAAAAAAAAACAGATCAGAATACAGAGAAAGTACAGAGAAACACAGCTAACCTAGATGTACCTTCATGGCTCCAATGCAAAGGCAGAAACAGTATAAGTCATAACTCTGATATATATGGAGTTTGTAACAATTACTTCCTAGGCTGCACACACTCACCTACACAGAAATTACAGCTATTATTTTTCACTTACAACTAAGACAGAGGATATATATTATTCATATTTACAACAGCAGTCTAAGAGAGCTCTTATAGACTAAGTTCTGCTGAGCTGCACTGTAAGATAGAAGAAGTGCTGTATTGTTGACTTGGACAAACAGCTGTGCATGCGAGTGACAGCTGGACAGTGCCCCTCTCTATTCCTGTACGATCTCTGCTCACCCCCCCCCAAAAAAAAGTTCACAACACACGCACAAATACAGTGTCACCTTGTCAGGCACGGTCAAGGGTAGCCCAATAAGTTGGACAAGTATCTTATCTGCACCTGTTGCACTACACACTGGCACATACATGAGGACTGTCCAGTATGTCAGAGCAAGAGCCAAGCATCTGTCACTCCGTGTCAGTGTGTGTAATCAATCAAAAAGCACACTTAATCATTTACTGCTCGGTTTGGTATTATATGGCTCGATTTCTCAGCCAATTACATGTTTAAATGTTTCAGCAAGGACAATTAATGCAAAACGCAGGGTGGTGTAGCCTCAGATGCAGCCCATGAAGGGCAATAAAATGGAATATATAATTTTCATATCTTTATTTTTAACAAAAAAGCTGAAAATGCAGAATTGCATACGGTCTTTCTGTGGGCTTCCAAACAGACAGTAATAATCCTACTTGTATTTCACTTAATGCAATCTCATATTAATGCTTCAAAGCTGATTTATGGATTACATTTTAAAAGACACAGTGCAGAGCGTGCACACCTAAGAACCTTTTACTGGTGCTGACTCAAAAACAAACTGAAGGCTAAAGTTAGACAAAAGATCTGCACACTGTACTGATAGCGCCCAGTAAATTCAACAAAGCAACGTTATCAGGCAACGCCTGACAAAGACCTTGAAGAAATGTTGCTCTGTGCAGATATTTTGTCTAACTTTTGCCTTGAGGATTACATCTGATTACCAAATTACTGAATTAGAATTATTAAACTGGCTTTTTCTCACTGGAAACCAAATTCAGATAGAAAAGGGGCCCTATTTCAGTTTGGAGACTCATAAAAAAAATCTATTTCTCATCCAAGGACCATGTACACACCCTATATTTTGCACCCAGAGCTACCAACTGAGTCATGTTGAATAATTCCAGCCTACTTGCCAGCACTTACACAATTTTATCACTGCAAGCTCACAAGTAGAACTACTGTCTCTCATGCAAATATCCCTGTATAGAAACACACATATGGCCACGGCTTCACCACAGTCATGCTCCTACTCACTGCACTAACTATGGGGTGACATGAGCTAAACAAAGCCACATGACGGGGACTCTGCTTAAGGGACGGGCGGGATGGAGACACCCGGGTAGGTTTCTTACCATGGCCACCGCATAGACGTTCTCCTGACCAAGCACTGACTCAAGAAACAACACTGCACTCTGGGGAAAAGGGAGCCACAGCAGGAGTGAAAGCAGGGAGACAGAGAAGAGTGTGTGTGTGTGTGTGTGTGTGTGTGTGTGTGTGTGTGCGTGGGCGAGGAGGGAGATGCACGGACATAAGAAGACATGAAATGAGGGCAGAGAAGATGAGGGGGATCAGAGGAGAGATTAACAAGCCGAGGGGGCATGGTGGAGAGGAATGTGTGTGAAGGGTGAGGAAATGGATGGAGAGAGGGGGGAGGAAGGGAGGGAGAGAGAGAGGGGGGGAGGAGGCAGGATTGGAGTTGAAAAATTAGTGTTTAGGTCCAGTTGTTGATCAAGAATAGTGACAGAGCAAACGGTGAAGTTAGACCAACGGGATATTAAGAGTTAAGCACGGGGAAAGGGGGAAATAATGTAGAGCCGCTTCCCGGCGCGGGGAGAGCGGCGGCGGGCAGTGAACCGGCGGTGCGCCTCCTTCTCCGTACCTCGGCAGCTGACCGCACCACGCCGCTTCCCACCACCGACTCCGCGTACCGCTGGATCTCCTGGCAGGTCCCGGCGATCACGGTGCGGAGGGTGGCCGCCGGCGGGCTGTCCCCGGCCGGCGGCCCGGCCTGCTCGGCCCCGGCCCCGGCCGAGCCCACCGCCGCCGAGCCGAGCAGCAGCGCGCAGGCGGCGAGGAGACACCGCGCCGCGGCGCGTCCACCGCGCCCAGAGCCGGACGCGCACGCAGCCATCGCTGGGGAATTTTTTTGCGAGAAACAATGGGCGGATGAAAGGAAGGAAGGGAGGAAGAAAAAAAAAAAAAAAAAGTGGAGGAAGATGCGGGTGCACAGGTTAACGCTGCAGCCCGGAGCAGGTTGAGCGGCTCGTGTCCGATGATTGAAGACCCGGCTGGGAAACCGAAGACTTAAAAATGGCTCCTGGTGAGAGCGGTCATTGGCTGAGGAGCGTTTTTAAATCAACATGCTGCGGTTCACAACAGGCAGGGAAACATGAGAAGAACCGCGCCGGCTCCGAAGTAATAATAATAAAAATAATAATAATAAAAACACGCCAACTGATTCAAGTGAACACTTTGTAAATTAGACAAAATTTGTTGGTTAAAGAGGAGAAAAAAAAAAAAAAAAAAAAAAAAAACAATGATCCAAAGTGATCCAAGTAGACTATTTAATTATAAACTTTGGCAGCGCTGCAAGTATCCGGTCCAGGATAGCCCAGCATTAACGGTGTCTATATTTGGTCAGAAACTGTTAAAGGCTTGGATCCAGCAGCGGTCGGGGTAGTTGATCGTCAGTCACGATTGCGGCTGAAAGTTGCTGTTCGTAAAAAAGATCGAGCGCAAATAAGTTGCTCTGCTGCGCGTGAGAAGAGAAACGATAAAAAAAAAAAAAAAAAAAAAAAAAATTGCCGGTGACGCTGAGCCGACCACGAGTCTCCCAAAGCCTCTTATTTCAGCTCGGAGCTCCACACCGGTCAAGTTTGGTGTTTCCTTTGTGTCTGAGCCTGCATCAAGTGCAACGCTGCGATGGATTATGTTGCACAACCTTCAATAAAAAAAAAAAAGAAACTCCCTTGTCGCTTGATCCCGCATGACGCTCCCTCGCTCCCAGCGTTTTT
Source organism: Lateolabrax maculatus (assembly GCA_031216445.1). Taxonomy (NCBI): domain Eukaryota; kingdom Metazoa; phylum Chordata; class Actinopteri; order Acropomatiformes; family Lateolabracidae; genus Lateolabrax; species Lateolabrax maculatus. The sequence continues at coordinate 15,096,358 of CM062206.1, forward strand.
CTAACGACAGTTTCCACAGTGAGCAAACACTGTGTGCGCTCCTGCAGGGAGGGGGTGGAGGAAGGCGCTCTGCAGGCGGATGAACAGACTTGCGCACCGGGACTTGTGGTTTAATGTTCCAGGTCAAATGTTACGACTGTTCGCAGGGTTTAGAGAAACATCTGAGATTTTATAAAATAGTGGAAATGGAGGCAGAAGCTGGATCAGATGTCAGTTTAATAACTAGAAGAACAGCAATTACACAGCATCAAGTCAGGTTTCAGAGATCTGAGGACAGTTTGGACCAAGAAGAGACAGTTTTCAGATAAAAAAAAGAAATGAAACAATGACATACAGTATGTACATACAAATCGACATTATACAAATCTCACCTCGCTGGGAGGAATTCTGTTTTCTCACTGTAATCATTTTCTTTGTGTACAGGTCTGTGTGGCTATTGGCTTTCCAATGCCCACACACACACACCCACCCACACACATACACACCAACACCACACAACTCAGTATGTGATGCAAACTCGCAGAATCTCACTTCTCTACATCCTTCCCCCACCAGTATCTGAAAACATACATTTAAGTAGAGGATACTGGATGGGAGACGATGAATTCAGTCATTATTAAAAAAAATAAAAAAATAAAGCGTTCAGAGCATCGGTGCGGCCCTACGAGGCTGGAATCGTCCGGAGATGTCACACTGATGGCATCCTGTACACACAGGAGGAGGGGGTCGTGCTCCTGGCAGTGATTCTACTACTGCTTATCTTGTTGACCCGTTAACTCGGAGGTATCCGCGGGGAGCCGCAGTTTTAGCCAATGTAAATGCGGTGGAAATCGTTTGCTCCGAAGGCGGCGTTGCACTTGGGGCACTTCCTCTGGCGTGTGTCATAGCGAGTCTTGACGCACTCGAAGCAGAAGACGTGGAAGCACTTTGTCAGTACCGCGTCCTTCACACGAGAGTTGCAGCACGGACATGTTAAACGTGCCTGGGGTGGGAGGGGAAGAGAGAGAGAGAGAGAAAAGGGAATGGTTTGAGCAATAAACAGAGAAGCCATTTTTGTCCTGAGTGCACACAAATATCTTTAAGGGCAACTGTCCTTAACCAGGAATGCTCATGTCTTGGACGCACCACGTGATATGAAGGCTGACTATAACCCTGATGTGGTCATGACTGATTCTAAAGACCTTCCTAAATAATATCAAACCACTTGGACATTGACTGCACAGACTACAATTGTCAGTTAATGTGTGATGTTGAGTCTTTGAACAGTTGGTAGGATTTGTAAGTGTTCCTGTGTGTTCCCGTCAAAAGAGTGTGATCACATTGCCAGTTGGTCTCACTTGGTGGAAACCAGAGTGATAAAGATTACTCTGGTTATTCGGTTACACTGCCCACTTACGAGACAGAGCCTTGAGAGTCCAGTCAACCGGTTGGTGTAGGGCCTTTGCCAGAAGGCCATCAATTACAGTCCCTGTGGCGTTAGCTAGGTGTAACAGGAGATGCCTGCTGTAATTTCCCACCTCAGGTGTTCATATCATATGAGGATGAATTCAGACTGTGGTTTGAAAAAGCTAAATATTGATGGCTCTTGGTTTATTTATGTAGTGACACCTGACTTTGAAAGGAAGTGTTTGAGTGAGCCATTCAAAACACGTGGATGTACCCTAAACCCGACCAGCGTCCTGTTCAGTAGCTGATTCTGCATTCTGGATAAGTGAATACAGGAGGTTTTCTATATATTTTGTACCACAGAAACCAACCTTATAGTCATTGATTTCTTCATTTAAGATGTCATCTCCGTTACTGATTTTCTCAGCTGGTTTCTTGGCCTTCTCGATCTTTCTCCTGAGTTTGGAGATGTCCTCCTGAAACACAGAGTTAACAGCATTTTAATTTGACGACAGATGTTATGGATGCAATACTCTTTAGCAGTCAATACAGGAAACTCAGACGTTGGAACTTCCCACCATCATGTGAACACACAACACAAAATCAACAAGGCTTAGCCTCACAGTGAAAATATAAGTGATGTGGAACTTTTTCACCATTTCAGCGGGACAACAAAATTGCAAGTGGCAATAACTATTTAGCCTTCATACAGTGAGGCAGAAACACAGAGTTTCAATCCACAAATCTAATTTGTCATTAGAAAACATGCAGTGTATTTTAAGAAAGAGTCATCCCATAAGTCTTATGACAGTCAGAGAAAAATAATTTGTTCTTCCTGTGTTAACTACAATTTGCATCTAAGTTAATTATTTTGTCAGTCCGATATGTTTACTGTATATCATGGCTATGGAATAAAATAAACTTTTAAAACATTTACCCATTCTAATCCTCAATACATACCAATATGTTTTTAACTCTTCAAAAACAGCCCCAGTGGATCTAATTGTGTGTTTGGACAATGTTTTGCCTTTCAAGTCCATGCACTGTTTTAAACTCTGTGTGTGTTGTTACCTGTGCTCGTCTGGCGTTAAAGGACTCTTTCTCCCTGGAGATGCTGTTCTCTACGACTTCCTCTCTGACCAGGCGGAGCCTCTGCTGAACCTGCTCCAGCTGAGTCCGCACCTCCTCCGACAGCGACGCAGAGTCCTGAGCCTGGAAGACGAACAGAGAGATGTTTTTATTTGACCTCAATGGGAATGTTATTTCTCTCATACTGTACAATCCTTTATGTATGTTGAGTGTTTGAATGTGTGTTTAGGAATCACTGAGCATACCCAAAATGTCATTACAGGGATCAATTTACTCCACTCCACTTTACTGTGGCTCATCGCTACTAAACAATGTCTTACCTTGCGCTTGTTCATGTCCAAAGCTTGCGTTCGAAGTGCCAACTCTCTCTCAGCAGTGCCAATGGTGCCCTGCAGGAGGCGCTCCTTTTCTTCAAGCTTCCTTACCACCTGCAGCTGGGCATCGACCTGATAAATGGGCACAATCCCCCAAAAATATTATAGTAAATTAAGCTTTAAAAAAATGCATTACAACCGGAAGACTAATGGAAAAGATGAGAAATTGGACAAACAAATAGAAGTAGGCACACGTAAAAGTAATAGTGAGGGGCAGTTTGTACAGTATATGGTTCATTGAAAAACTAAAATTTTGCATTTGTCTGTTGAATACAATCCGTGGTGCATTAAAAGTCACAAAACCAGCGTTTACAAATCAGACTGCGGTTGCAAATCATCGCCTGGTGGCTCACCTGAGTTTTTAAAGTGAGCAGTTGGTCGGCCAGCTCCTCCTTCTCCTCTTTTAGCAGCTTGTGGATCTGGTTGGACTTGATCCGCTCGCTCATCAGCTTGAAGTTGGCATCGTCTTTTTCTCTGAGCTGCTGCATCAGACGAATGTTCTGTTCCTGCATGTCCTCGAAGGCCTGGCCCGTCACATCCATCTCGCTCAGCAGTGCGTCCTCTTCCTGCAGAGGGAGCAGGGAGGTCGAGTGTTAGGGAATGGAAGGGGGTTTTTGTTTGTACGTAAAAAAAAAAATGAGCAGCTCACACACCTGTTTCGCTATAGAGAGCTTCTTGTTGAGGATATCGATCTGCTCCTCCACTGAGCGGATCTTCCTCAGAGCTTCTTCGTCTGCCATTTTCTTGCCTTCCCTCCTCTCCCTCTCCTCCAGCTCCCTCAGCCTCTGCCGCAGCTCCTCTCCCTGGAATCAGCATTGTTGTTATGAGACTGCCACAATACAACACCATTAATAATGACTATTTCAGCACAAACATGTCATAAATTGTAACGATGGACCCAGGACCAAATCTTGTACAGTTTTCTACATTTCAACACAAACGTCTGTAACAATTAAACATACATTATCCTGCTTCTGAACACTAACCATGTTACACTTGTGTGTGTAAAGGTCTGTGTGTAGGTGACTATGTTCTTCAGTGTGCAGTGTTGGATCACCTCTGACTTGGACTTCTTCTCTGCAGCCATGAGCTGGACTTTGTCCCTCTGCTCCTTCGGTGCTGAGCGGTACATGTCAAGCAGCAGCTTCATCTCCCTCTGGGACTCCTGGGCTTTCCTGCACAGTCAAGGTAAGAGTCTATCACCCTCATCCAAAATCCTAAAAACCACCATCCGGTGTCAGAAATCGATGGGATCGGCACATTGTGTTCACCCATTTCTCGGTGATGCATTTTTTGTTTACCTGCTATTTATTGAGACAACAGTCTACTATTCTATGTGAGGTACTGCTCATGATGGTGAATTCTTTAACTTGCTGTGGGTTAGATGAATGGTAGGCATCTTTATTGGGCGCTAAAGCTGAAAGGTCTAAAATGAATACATTTCAACTATCCTCCTTTGCGACTGTGGTGCGTGACGTATATTATGATTTATTTAAACATGGAACAGCTTTTGGAATTTCTTTGTAATGTGCATCTGTAGTGTTTGTATTTTTCAATAATTCATAGGTGTTTGTGACCATCTATACAAAAAGTTAAATGATCCAGCACGATTTGATGGACGACAAAATCATTTCCCACCAGGCTCCCCAGTTTTTCCTCATCTATTTTCTAGTTTTGTAGTAAAATCAGCATCATCTAAAAGAAAAACTCCCAACTGCGTCTTACTTGAGTTCTGCTCGGACAATCTTCAGCTGCTCAATCTCTTTCCTCTTTGACCCTCCGACCATAGACAGGCGCTCCCCGGCTGACTCCTCAGGTTGGCTGCTGCTCCCTGGCTTCTCCTTCTCTTCCTTTATCACACTGCTGCTCCCACCGCTGCGGTTCGGTCTCTCTCTCTCCTTTTCTTTCTCCCGCTCTCTGTCTTTCTCCTCTTTCTTTATAATGTCCTTTTCTTTCTTTTCCTCCTTCTCTTTTTTCTCCTCTTTCTCCTCCTCTTTTACTGTTGCCTCAGGTTCTACTCCAGGATCGGTTTTCACTGAGGCTCCTACAAAAAGAAAATAAAACAAAGTGAAGGAGAAGCTGTCAAACGGGACAATCCGGATATATCTTAAAATGTAAACACTGTAAAATCAAAGCTGTGAGCAAACATTTCATAGTCAGTCAACGAGGTGTTAGTTACCAGTGCTGCTGGGTGTGGAGGAGCCGTTGTCAGGCTCTGTCTTGATCACAGGTTCCCCAGAGATGGCTGGGGTCGAAGGAGAGGTTGTCTCATCCTTCACTTCCATCTCTGTGCTTGACTGGGATTGGAGGATGGCGTTGCCCTTTGAGGCGCGGACCTAAAGAGGCAGCAGATGAATGTGTTGTGGTGTGATGTGCTGCTCTGTTCTCCTTTACTACGTGCATCAGATGTGTCAAAGTGACCTAAAGCTATTTAATTTATTTTGCTGGTGAGAGGTGACTGCACGAGTTTCTCTCTGTCTCCTTCTGACCTACCTGGTTGAGCTCAGCTTGTGTCTCCCTCAGTCTGATCTTGTATTTCACCACTTCTCCCTTCATCTGCTGGTTGTGGGTTTGCAGCGTGCTAATCAGGTGGCGCATCTCCCTGTTGATAGGGCCTGAGAGAAACAGGAAAAAACAGAAAGTCAGAGAGAGAAAGGGTGGGGAAAAAAAAGAGAGTACAGATCAGGACTCAGAGAGGAGCTGGTGTGAGTCTTCATTGTGCTGCCTTTTCAGGACAATTCAGGCACCTCATTCACTATTTAAGCCAGAACCTGTTACCTGCTTGCTCGTTGGCAGCCAGAGTCTGTTCAAATTCGATGCGCAACATCTCGTACTCCTTCCTGACCTGAGCCAGTGTGTCTTCCAGCTGAAAGACCTCTGTACGAACCTTCCTCTGCAGAGCCACCTCATCATTCTGCACACGGAGAGGACGAGAGTAAGAAAAGGACTTACAGCTATACAGACAGACGCTGACACACACACACACACACACACACACACACACACACACACACACACACTTACTTCCATGTGCTCCAGCTGACGAAGCCTTGCCGTCCTGGTAGTGTTGAGACGAGCACGTGTCTCATCTAGTTGAGCCTTGAGGATCAGAGACTCGTTGTAGAGCACAGAAAACTGTGACTGCAGACAGCGATACTCGGAAGTCTCTTTTACCATGCCCTCTGCTCGATTCAGTAGCTCCGTCTGAGAGGAACAGAGAAAAAGGAAAGAAAGAGGGGCAGAGACAGGAGCCAAACAGAAATAAATACATAACAGAACAAATGTTTAATACAATCAAGTACTGAATAACTATGTTTCTAGTTCACTGTGGAGATTTTTATGTATTTCTATGATTTGATGTAGTAATTTTTTCCAAGGATCATTTTTGACCCAGGTCTTCTTTTTATGTTCATGTGGCCTCTGGATAAAATACTGTATTTTAACATGGCAGTAAATTAAAGCTATATGAGTGCAAAGTTTACTGTCATCTTACATGATAATGAAGTGGTTTAATGCAGTTTTAATACTTTAAAAGGAGGGTGTACCACCATAATTCATAGAATACCATAATGTATTAATGGGTTGTTTCCAAATGAAAGTCCAAAGAATGGTGTGTGAGAAACACAAGCCCACCTTCATGCTGTTGTTCTCCTGGTGCACATTCTGCAGGTCCTGCTGGAGCTTCTGCAGCTCAATGAGGCGGTTGTCTGCCAGCTCCCTGCTCTCCTCCATCTCACTGTTCATTTCTTCAAACTTGAAAGGAGAGAAGAAGGGAAATTTATGAAAAGTGAGGTGTGGAAAGAAAAGATACAAAATCAAGACTTTGTGGGGATCTCTCATTGCACACCTTTGTCTTAATTACCAACATTGTGAAGTAAAATTCCTACCTTTCTCTTGTTAATTGTGATGGTCCCACAAACGCTGCTGGCCTCCCCACACACCTTATAGCCTTTGCTGTTCACCTGGGATGCATTACAGAAAGTGTTATAACAAACTTCAGTATAAACATTTGAACACTTGACATTCTGAGACATACAGAGAGAGAAAGCGAGAGAGAAAACATGCTCACCCTCTCCAGTATCTCGGTCAGGTGTGCATTCAGTCTGTTCTCTCGGCGGCGGATCTTCTCCATGTCCCACTGGAGTTCCTCAATCAGAACCTGCAGCTCGCTAACACGCTGGTCTGCTTTGTTAGCTGCACGACCCAGAGGCCGAGACTAGACCCGAATACAGAGAGACTTGACATCACACACAAGAGCTAAGAGAAACATCGTCCTTCCTAAGATATAACTCTGCAACAAAGCAACCACATGTAGTTACTAGAGGATGATAAGTAATGGGAAAAACAAATGAACAACATGCTTGATAACTTACTTTTACAAAGTGAGCCACAGTGTGATAGTGAGTTTGAAGTAAATTAAATATTTTACACACATTTTTTCTAAGGGAGAACAGATACGGAATAAGGAAGGACATTTGATTTGTACCTCGCTCGTCATGTGAATGTGCTTCTGCTTGAGGTCCTCCGTCAGCTGTTGCAGCCGCTCATTCTCACTGGTCAGGAGAGAGTTCAGTTTGGAAGCTACCTGCCACAAATTGCCCTCTGGAAAGAAAAGCAACAATGACATCACATTTAATGGCTGTAAACACATATTCCTCAGCTGTACTCCATTACTGCAATTTAATCAGGTCTTCCTCCACCCAAACCTTCCCTCCTTTCATCTCACCAACTCCAGAGTCCAGCTCTGTCTTCAGTTTGTCCACAGTGCTCTTCAGACACTCATAGATCTCCACCACATGATTGGCCTGCTTCTGGCTGGACTCCACCCTCTCCTGAAGCTCAGCCTCCATCTCCTCGCTGCTGCTGCTCGCCAGCGTGGCCAGGAAGGAGTTGGCCGCCTCTCCCTGGTGGCCTGAGCAGGAAAGAGGGTTGCTGATCAAATGTTCACATGTTATTGCTGTCAAAGTCATCCAGCGTCAGTTATGTGTCTACCCCTGTCCTTGGCCCTCTCCTGGTTGGAGTCGCCATCAGGCTCTGGAGTTTCCGGCTTGAGGCTCCGTCCCTCACCTGCCAGAGATTTCTCAGGTTCGCTGCTTGCTTGGTCGTAACGCCTGATGGTCAGTTGAACGTTTTCATCAAACTGAAGGAGAAAAGAATGGGGTCACATTTCGACACGTTGCTCTTTATAGCAGTCATTTTTGTTTTTCGCTGCCTTGTCTGAACTTGTTTACCTGGTTCCAGTATCTATTGAGGATCAGCAGACTGGCATCATCAGTGGCCTGGCGGGTCTCAAGTCTCTCAATTCGCTCTCGCAATTCGTCCTCTATCACCTGCAAGCCAAGAGATTAGAGGGTGCATGTGTCTTGTGTGTGTGTGTGTGTGTGTGTGTAAAGAGTTGTAAACAAATATTGGACAATGAATGTACCTGTCTTAGATCAAGAGCTTCTCCCAACTTTCGGTTCTTAGCCTGGAGAGCTTTGATGTCTTGTTCTTCCTGAAAAACAGTTGATTCAAACATGAGTACAAAAAGAGGAAGCAGCCAAACAAACAGACAGTGTCTTACACGTCTGAGGTGAAGGCTATGAATGAACACATTAGCAGTTTTGTGGAACATAAAGCGGGGGCTCACTGAGTTGGACACTCCTCCCAGTTTGATGACCGTCTCCACCGCGGTGCTCCCCCCAGCAGCGGCGCTGACACCGGGACCTCCGTCCTCTCCCTCCCTCTCCCTCCGCTTCTCTGCGGGCGCACCGGAGGACGAGGAACCGCTGGGGTCGGCAGGACGCTTCTGTCCCGACATCCTCAGACTCCTGAAACAAACACAGACGGGGGAAATAAGAAGAAGAAGAAAAAAAAAAAAGAAAAAAAAAGCTGAGCGAGACAACTGAACAATGTGGAGGACTGAAGGATTCAGATGCTGGACGAACATCACAGCTACCTCACGTTAAGCGGTCGAAACTTGACTACCTCGATGTTTACTATCACCCCATTAGGGGCGCTAAGTGACGAGAAGCCAAAATCAAATACAAGCGAAATGATTTATCGCATTTTAAACCCCGAACAAGCTGATTAAATCGGTCAGTGCAACGGCCGGCTAACGCTAGCCGTTGGCCGCCGCCAGCTTGAGTCGCCGCCGATGCTCAGAGGACCTCGACCCTGACCCGACAGATCACCGCCTTCACTCCCAAACACCGTCCCCACCCATCACACCCGACCGGAGCCTTACCGCTTTTGATGCTGAGAGTTTTTATAATGAACTAAAGCTGTCGGTGGCTGTTGTTGTTGCGGCTCCCTGCCTCTCGGAAACGGAAGTGTTGAGGAGCTCAGTGGGGGACGAGCTTCAGCGGGCGGCGCGCCCCCTGCCGCCGCGGAGGGGAACTGCTCACCGCTCAACGCACTTCCTGTTGACTCCAGGCTCCAGGCAGAGGACATGCGCACAGCCGTGACATAGACGGAGGGTTCACTGTGTTTATATCCATGGGACACCACCGTGGCCCGGGTTTACTGATCAGTTAGTTTGCGAAAACACAACTTAATTAAGAAAAACCGTGAGCACAATATAAGCCAAAATAATTTAGGTGTTAGAAGTACATTTGGCCACGAGATTGCATAATAGGATCCAGTTGATATTGTACTTTAGTGGTGCAAATTCACAAACAAATTGACAATAAGCGACTGACAAACAGTGGACCCGGGGGCTTTTGGGGCCCCTGGAGGTCTGTTGGTAATCTAGCCTTATCCTTAGTAAGTATAGCCTACAGTGATCTAATCATTGTGTTATAACCAAAGAAATTGAAAAGTCTGCAGCTCAATTTAAGACTACCATGTGTAATGCATGCATTTATTGAAACTACTGAGACAAATCAGAAATTTCCTGATCAAAGCAATGTGGCTTCACAGTGGAGATGTGTGTTTCTGCAGTGTTGGATTGCAACTCCCACGGATTCATGGATCTATGAGAGTTGCAATTAATTATCTGGCAACCAAAACAACAAAACCAACATTCCTCTTCCTCTTTTTTAATTTAGTTCACATATTTCTGGGCATAAGCAGAGCTTGTCTCGACAACATTTTGCACTCCCCTGACACTCTTTTTCTCTGTCAGTCCTTATGTAAAAAGGGACTCATGGACAGAGACTGAACTCTGATCAGCACTATTAAAGAGTACATTGCACAGGGCGCAGAGTCCAGGTTGTGTAAAAACTGCCTTGTCGTCATTTGTGAGTTACAGATCTACCCAAGCTTATCAGTTTAAGTATCTCTATCTGCTCAGGTCACTCATGGACTGGTGAGAGCATTACAAACACCCCTACAAGGTTTTTTGGGCCATTTTCAGTAATCGATATGAGAACTGTTTATGCATGACGTGCTTGACAAGCAATGTGACGCATAAGGCTGATACACAAGGTAGCATGAAAAAGCAGATTTTGCTCTAACTAATGGAATATTTATGTCCAATTAATGTTTAGGCTAAAACTTGTTCCTATAGCTTTGAGTGGGATAACACTGTGTAGAGACTACTATTCCTTAAATTTATATTAAATCTGAAAGTGAATCAATGACAATGACATAAAATGAAAGTTAATTAACTCCTTTCTCCTGGTGTAAAATGTAGTCAGCCCTTATCAGAACTAAATGCATAGCCTGTTTGATGATTACATTAGTTTTAAGTTCATTAACTGGTTAAATCTAACAAATGAAATACAAATAACACTGGAAATTCATGTGCAGTAAGGGGAAAAACGGCCTCTGCAACTAATGGATTATCTCTAAATAATATAGAAACAAATGTATGCTGTTAAAAATATGTAATGATATGTAAAAAAGTATATATATATATTTATGCTCTGCAGGACTATGTAAGATGTAATTTTAACCAAATAAGAAAAAGTTTTCCATAAATTAGGACATTTGGGAAACTGAGGATTAGATAACTGCTTCAATTAATCTGTGAATTCTATGTTTTTCTATTCTATTTTATGTTTTTGAATTCTATCTTTCATACCAAGGTACATATCTGGAACATTAAAATCATGTCTTAATGTCCCATCCACCATCTTGGGAGCGCTGCAAGTGTAACTGTCCTCTTGAACAGGCTACACCCAAATGAGACGAACAGACATTTCATACGCTTTCTGCAATCCGCTATTCTCACCAGGGACACAAAAGAAACCCTGAAATTGCAACATTGCCGCAGGCCTCTCGCGATTGCGCTTCCCACTTCTGTCAAAAGTGATGCAACAGCGCAGAGGGCAGAGGGAGGCGGGGCTGGCGCCTGCAGCCTCCGGCGGCTGAAACACAGCGTTCCCCTTCTTGTTTTCAAACTCGTCCGCCCAGATCGGGGCTTAAAGTCCACGGAGGAGCAGGGACGCCGTCCTCTGTGGGTCTGAACGGGCCAATGGCGTCGCCGGGCCGACACACGCCCCGCCACATCACGGGCCCTCCCTCCGCAGCGCGACGCGGGCGTTAAATAGAGCCGCGGGCCAAACTTCGGCCTTCGCAATCAGTCCAATTACTGCCGGGGGCTTTCAGGGGACGTCTGCCGTTTTTTTTTGTCGCTGTCGCTGTTTGACCAGACTCTCAAAGTAAGACGTGTCTTCGTTTATTTATCATTAATTTATTTTTCACCCTTTGCATGCTCTTTCTGTTGCCGATCTCCATTTGTTGTCGTGGAAAGTGCACTGAACCGTTTTGCCTGATTCCTGCAACATGGGTCTGCGTCCTCGGGGTTCTTAACTTTTTCTACGTGTGCAGCAATGAAAGAAGTTATGTTGCCTCCATGGACTTTTATGCTGCAAGTTTTCAACAGACCAAACTTTGTAGAACTGGATAAACAGGTTGTCATGTCCGTATGGTCGAGTTACATTGATAAATTAGGATGTTAAAACTTTTTTTTAATTTTTTTTTTTTATTGCAATATAGATCGGTGGTGATTTCACTTTGGAAAGGTTGTATATTAAATGTCGGCGTGTGTTGTCTGGTGAAGGGTGCCTGCAGGCTTCTTTGGGTTTGTGCAAATACGCACATCCGCGTTCAACCTGCCGTTTTTAATTCTTGGCTTTTACCTTAAGCTCTTTAAGCGTGTGTGTGTGTGTGTGTGTGTGTGTGTGTGTGTGTGTGGGGGGGGGGGGGGGGGGGTCTTCTGCAGAAAGAAGCCTATTGGGGAAACATGTAGCCAACAACTATAAGTGAACTATGAGCTTGTGTTGCACATCTTAAGGCAGAACAGTTTGAAGGCCAAAGTACAACCACAAAAGCCAAATATTTACAGAGGTGGTGCAAGAGGCAGGATTGCAGTGGTTCATTGTGTTTGATGGGGAAACAAGATGAGGTGTTCCTCATATTTGCTAGAGTCTTGGAAGAGTGTCTGATTACCCGTGAAATAACTTGTTTCTCCCCTCTAGGATGACTCATCAATTCCCGTCCCTGTCTCCGGAGCAGAAGAAGGAGCTCTCTGACATTGCTCAGAGGATCGTGGCTCCAGGAAAGGGAATCCTGGCTGCAGATGAATCAACAGGTGAGCCTCAAGCGTCAGTTTTTGTTGTAGGGTGAGAGGTGGCTGCAGAGCGTGCGACTCTAAAAGTTCCCGTACCCTCGTCTTTCAAAGGGACCATGGGAAAGCGTCTCCAGAAAATCAACGTGGAGAACAGCGAGGAGAACCGTCGCTGCTTCCGCGACATCCTCTTCTCCTCCGATCCCTCCATCGCCAACAGCGTGGGTGGGGTCATCTTCTTCCACGAGACACTCTACCAGAAAGCAGACTGCGGCAAGCTCTTCCCCCAAGTCATCAAGGATAAGGGCATTGTTGTCGGCATCAAGGTGGGGAGCCCATGAGTGGAGTTCGACTCTAGTCGAATGTACACGTCTTCAGGTCTGTCCCGTGCTGACCCTCGTTAGTTAATGCGTTTGGTTTTCTTGCTTTAGGTGGACAAAGGCACAGCTGCTCTAAATGGAACAGATGGGGAGACAACCACACAAGGTGAGAACAGATTGTATTTTTATATGTGCCTCCAAGTCAAATTCAAGTGCAAAATTTAAGCAACATAACATTCTGTGGCTTGTTTTTTTTTTTTTTTTTAATTTAATTTAATTTAATTTTTTTCTGTAGGTCTTGATGGCCTCTCAGAGCGCTGTGCCCAGTACAAGAAGGACGGTTGTGACTTTGCCAAGTGGAGGTGTGTGCTCAAGATCTCGGATGGCTGCCCATCAGCTCTCAGCATTGCAGAGAACGCCAATGTCCTTGCCAGATATGCCAGTATCTGCCAACAGGTGTGTGTGTGTGCAGCCATGTTTTCTACAGAAATTACGGAATTAATTGTGCTCAAAAATATTGGCTGGGAGTTAGTTACTTTAAATGTGACGTTTATGTACTCCACCAGAATGGCCTGGTGCCTATTGTGGAGCCAGAGATCCTCCCTGACGGAGAACATGACCTGCTGCGTTGCCAGTATGTCACAGAGAAGGTTGGTTCGTCATCTTTGGCGTAGTCAGCCAACCACAGTTGTTGGCAATGAGATATATCCGTTCAAGATATTTATAACCAGATGATACTTTAAAAAATATATATATATGTGGTAATAAATCTGCCTATTCATCTTTAGGTTCTGGCTGCCGTGTACAAGGCTCTGTCTGACCACCACGTGTACCTGGAGGGCACTCTGCTGAAGCCCAACATGGTCACTGCTGGACACTCCTGCACCAAGAAGTACAAACCTCAGGAGGTTGCCATGGCCACAGTAACCGCTCTGAGGCGCACCGTCCCCGCTGCTGTTCCTGGTGAGTGTCATGAGGCCAGTTTTTTTTTTTTTTTTTTTTCTCTCCATTTAACATACCCTTTTGAGAAAAGTGAGGATCACTACGTTTCTCAGTAATTTCCACATACAAGTAGCACGCTGCTCTCTTTGGCTTTTCCAGGCGTCTGCTTCCTGTCTGGAGGCCAGAGTGAGGAAGAGGCCTCCCTCAACCTGAACGCCATCAACCAGGTGCCCCTCCATCGCCCGTGGAAGCTGACCTTCTCTTACGGCCGTGCACTCCAGGCCTCTGCTCTCGCAGCCTGGCAGGGCAAGGCTGCCAACAAGGCAGCTGCACGGGAAACTTTCTGCAACAGGGCCAAGGTAATTCTCAGAAGGCGTGAACATCGATCACTTCCAATGAATGGACGCTAATAGTTAATTCACACTTATCAATTTGTACTTGTGAACTGTGCACAAAACTGGCTTTTAAATGACTCTTATCTTGCATTACCCAGCTTTATGCTGGCTGGTAAATGATTGATTTATAAAAAGCTTTTTGTCTATTGAGTCTTGCACTGATGCGGTTTAGGTAACTTGGCTGATCATTAACACTCAGATTTGACTTTGCCCCAACTGTCCCCTCTGTTGCCCTCTTCAGATCAATGGCCTGGCTTCCAAAGGAGAGTACAAGCCCACCGGCTCAGCTGACCAGGCCTCCATGCAGTCTCTCTACACAGCCAGCTACGTCTATTAAATACTGTGAACATTAAAAAAAAAAAAAAAAAATTCTAAAAAAATTGCACAAGGACCAAATATGACTACAAGAAATGCCTCTGGATTTCCCACTTCCTAGTTTACCAGCAACAGGAGAAGACTTCTATTACAATGTTGAACTACTGTTTGTCTACTCCGTGAAATAACTGGAAATAAATTAAATGACCAAGATGTTGTCATTGCAGTTTTTGTGGTTTGGGATCTAAGAGCGTGTCACATTTTAATACCATTGTCTGCTATAAATTTTAGACTTTCATGCCTGTGAGCCTGCCTGTTGAGGTGTCTTAGGTGTTTGTTTTTAACCTGGGTGCATGGAGGGCGAGACGTTAAAGGATCACCACCTCATTGTGCCTGTGAGTTTCATCCACCATTGATGGAGACTAAATGTCTTTCATATGCCATTCTTAATTACTGTCCATGCACACAGTAATATTCGATGGAACTAGGATGATGCTAATGTGCTTACTTAACAGTCATGGGGAAATGCTGAAAGCATTTAAAGACATGCCCAGTGATCAAAATGAAAACTAAAGCTGTTGCTCCACCCCTGAAATAATAAAACACAGGATTAGAACCTGAGTAGCACCTCCAAATGTTCTTTTTAAAACACCATCAGGAAATGAGCTAAAGCAAGAAACTCCAGATAATTAATCTATAGTGCATCTGAGGTTTGACTTGCACAGACAGTATGCGTTAGGGCAGTCTACAAATATATATTTGTGTCTAATATGTCATTAAACTGAGCATCATTTTATTGTTTATTTAACAAAAAGTATGCATTACATTTATTGCACCAAATATAGCAAAAAGCTAAAGCAAAATCCTTCAAAAATCACAGGCAAAAGATGGCAACAGGTTTCTAAGCAGGTTCTTCATATCACAGTCCTGTAGATGAACATGCTAAACTATGATGTGTGTGTATATATACACATTAAGTCATAAGCTTTGAAAAATATGTTGAATTGATTACTTCATAATTTCAGTTCATCTGTAAACATATTTAAACCCAAACATATTCAACATCTCTAAAGTTTCAATCACAGCAGAATGTGTTGTCCTGTGAACAAAACACGGAGCCCACACCTGCTAATTACTGCAAAGCCACACTGTAAAATGTCTTCAGCTAACTTGGTTCACATTGATTATCAAAAGCTGTAAATACAGTTGAAATGAGTCTATAACTATGCCCATACACTGCACACATTAGTAATGCAGATAGCGTTCACATGTTGACGACATAACAGTTAAAGTCCAACAGTAAGTGACCACAACAAATCAAACTATAAACTGACTTTCATGGTGGGATTTCTTGAAGGTTGGGGTCATGTGGAATGGTAGGAAAATATACCGCTGATTTATTTTAATGTAAATATGGAAGCATGGGCTTCTGTCTGACTTTACCAGTGTTAACTAATATCACTGTTTATTGATGTTTGTACAATATACATTAAGATTAGAAGATTAGGTGATATGAAATTATCTAGTTAATGAGTTGACTATTGATAGATATCATTATCAGTAAGTAGGACCTGTTCGCCTTAAGGCTTTGATTCAAAGTAATATAACATATAGTATCAAAGTACACATAAACCTTGCTAGAGAGATTAGTGGTTATAATGTCCCCTTATAAGTGCATGTAAAATAAATGTGGTTCAGCAACATTTCTTAGGATGTAGGTAACTAAAAACGCTGTGGCTGTGCTACAGGGCTACTGCCTCTAAATGGTGTAACATTCACATGTAGTATACTGTACAAAGTGATAACATATCTCTTTTAAAGGGTAGGTGTGTTGCAGGAATACCAGTGTTAGTTATTGTAGAATAAAACTTCAAAAGGTTGATCTAGTTAGACGTTGTGTCACTCTGTGGTGGCGGGATGAGCTGGACAATAACCTGTTGAAGACATAGAGGTGGTACATGTTAGGGAAGTGCACAATGATAATACAATAAAAGGATGTAAAAGATAGTGAATAATAACATTAGTTAGTTCTATGGTTTTAGACAGCTCCTGGGTTATTTTAAGGTTGGTTATTTCTAGGATTAAATAGTTTATATTATTGTATTAGACATTTTATGATCATGATTTTAGAACTGCATTTCTGTTTAATTTTGATTTTGTGGCATGCTTCGTGTTATCTGCCTTACGTTGTTTGTAGTTCATTTTAATGCTGCCTATCTTTATTGAGATTTTTTACAATAAAAGTTGTGCATTTGAATTCAGTCAGGGTCTCTTTTAGTGAAGTTAAGGTTATATGTTAGGATTAATGGCAACATTGCAGTGTTCAGTTTCAAGAGGGCACTATCATGCATACCTGGGGGTCAGAAGTTAAATCTGAGGGGTTGATTAACAACATAGGAGAGCAGAAAAAAAAGTTTGCTACCAAAATAGCATTTTCTTTATAAATACACCTCTAATGTAGAATAAATGTGATCTTGAGAAATACTGGATAAATAATAAAAAATGATCTCTTGACCTGGTCAGACATGAATTTGTTATAAGGTGTAACAAAAAACAGGTCAAGATTCACTGGTCTACAGGACTTTGGAAAGCTCATACAGAAGAATTTTGTTCACTTCTCCCTTTCATTAATTTAATTTTACCTTTTATGTCCTGATTTGTTGTTTTCACTTATTCTTTGTACATTACTTTCTGCTCTCTGCAACCTTTATGCTGTTTATCAAAAATATCTCCCGAAATTAAATTAGAATTAGGCAATCTCAGTGCAAAGGCCTATTTTAGATGAAACAACAATGAAAAATGTTTTACCTGACTGTGTGTAGATTTCAGAGCTAAACGTGCGACGGCACACAAGAAGATGAGAAGCACCGACACACACAGAGAGGAAGTGAACAATAAGACTTCAACGCAAAAAAGCTGCTCCTAAAGCAAAAGAAAGTGAAAGATAAAGTTATTCCTACACTGTGAAAATGCACATGCCGTCCATTTAAACAGAGGAACATATGCTGTAACTCACCAGTCTGTAAGACCTCCAATTCTCCTTCCAAATGTATCTCGTCGTGTACCTTAGGTGGCTGTTCTGGGAGAGGCAGAACATCCTGTAGCCAACAGAGACTACGATTCCCAAGACGGAAACTATATACATGGCCAAACACACAGTCACCTGGAAAAGATACGTTCAGCAACATTAGCCAGTTGTCGCGAAAGAAAGAGAGACTGAGGGCGACAAAAAAAAAAAAAAGTTAAACACTTAAACTAGAACATAAAATTACAACATACTTACCATCTTCTTGGATGGATGTTTCTCAGTGTAGATAGACAGGTTTCCACAGACAAGAAACTTAAAAAACAAACAACAAAAGAGAGTGATTATCACATCACTTTACTTTTGTTATTTACCCAAAGTATATTTTGATGACCGCATGTGACTTATCCAGCTCTGTTCACGTGTCATGTTTATCATCATGGCAGCTGGAGAAGTAACCTCCTCTGTAGTGGCATTTTGAGTTTTTGATTTTTGCCAAGATGTAGATAAGAAAATTGGTACCACTTTCATGTCATTGTTGTTGTGTTTATGTTCATATATCTACTTTGTATAGATATTTATTTTCATATTTGTACATAGCAGTTAAATGTTAATGCTTACCTTTGTAATCCTGCTTTTTTTGTTTGTTTGTTTGTTTATTTGTCTATTTCTGTGAATGTACGTTGAGAGCAACGGAAAAACCAGAGTTAAATTCCTTATATGGACAGAGCCTGGCTCTGTTCAAAAGGTATCAAAATCCACTTTACAGCACGTCTAAAGCTCACTAATTAACCCACGGCGTATCTCATTCGTTTAATCTATACAGAAACCGAAGTATGTAAACAGCAATTCAACATTGTACAGGGTTTTATGTGCTGGGATTCTTTCTCGGCCGGGGGCAGCTGCCAGGCGACCAGTGGAGACTGAAGGAAGGTAGTGCTCCACAGCAACCCTGTAACACCATAAACTGTAATTCTGAGCCAGACAAGCTGTTTCCCTGTTTCCAATCTTTTGCTGAACTAAGCTGCCGGCTGTAGCTTCATATTTACCGCACAGACATGAGAGTGGTATCCATCTTCTCACCTAACTTTTGGAATGAAAAACAAATAAAGCTTTTTCACAAAATGCCAAGGGGTTTCAGGGGCTTAAAGGAGCCCCTCTGATGCTGTACACTGTAATTTTGAGGACAAGTGCGTGTGCTTTTAAATAGAGAAATCTAGTATGTCAGTGAACATAAAACAAATCAAGTACAATATTTCACCATCTCAGTATTTCACTGCTATGTACCAGAGCTCCCTGCCAGAAGGGAATGTAGATTGCACAAGAATTGTGCAGAATTTCACTGGCCAGATGAAATCCCATCAGGATCTCTGCACAGCCAAAGACTGCAATGACAATCTGCGAAGGAGGAGAGGAAGGATGGATGGTACCGATAGTAGAATAACAGTTTGCAGTGGCTCTCTCTCTCTCTGTGTGTGTATGTATTTACTACTTGTGTTACCCCAAGACTTCTGGGCTCTTTTTGGAGGAAGCGATGCAGGGGCTTGCTGGACATCAGAACCTGCTGGTTTGCCTCCTGACTCCCATCTTTTCTTGTCGCTCTCTCTCTACCCGTGGACTCGGTGCCCTCCATTGCCCGTAACCTGGGAGGAGAAGAACAAGAATGAATAACTGAACCAGATGTGTGCTCTCCCCTCGACAGCAGACAGTGCATTTCGAAAGTCTGCCAGACAGATTTAAAGAGACAAGAGCAGTTGTGGTGTGGCAGGATTCGTTCAGATGCCTGCAGCATGCAAGCAGAGCAAGCACAAAGTGTGAAAAAGAAATCTGGCATGTGTAGAGAAAAGAACCTGAAGTGACCCACCTTGTTTTAGCTTTTTTATGCAGAAATGCAGTGTGAGTGATAACTGGAAGGAAATGTTGTGGGTGGACAGAGGAAGTTGGGAAATTGGAGAGCTTTGTTTTTTTTTCTTCATCAGGAGGAGGAGGAGCTGCCTGTTACAGACTGTGGCTGGTCCAACGGAAGCCCGTTAGCGCCACCGTGATGAAAAAAAAATAACGATCCTGCAACGATCTCATGATTATGACTTAGAAACAGCAGGGGAGAGCCCTGTGTGTGTGTGTGTGTGTGTGTGTGTGTGTGTGTGTGTGGAGAGGCGGCTACATATATACGCTTCACCTCCGCGGGTAACAGAGACATGCACAGACATTGATCAGCCGTGTTGGTAAGTGGCTCTTTTTGCCTGCGGAGGTTTTATTGAAGTTGTCGTTAAATTAAACCTGATCTTCACTTCACCTGCTGCACCGTGTCTCCGCCGCGGCTTGGAGAAGACAGAGGAGAGGCTGGCTCGTCATTATGAGACACTGAATCAAAATTAAGACTTAATACTAAGTCTAAGAGATACTAAGGGGCGCAAATGGGCTTCCCAATGTTCCCTCAGTCACCGAGTCAAATGCGAACCCCTCTGCCAAGAACATGTGGCATTTTACACAAGAACACACTTTTGATGTTTTACTTGATATATGACAAATTTTTTCCAAATCTTCTCAAAACCTCATGACACTGAATATGACGGTTTTCTACTTCATTTATCTCTTGCAAGGCATTAGAAACGTTACATTCTGTCATGTGGTTTAAATATTTTAGAGTTCAGTTAATAAACCAAAGAAAAATATTGTTATCCAGAGAATTTATGTCTCAAAAATAGTTTGTTTGTGGTGAAGATGATATTTATTAATTTACAATTCATTTGATCAAAGGCATCACATTATTGGCTCAAAATACATGATACTTACGTAAATCTGTCATTATTACAAAACTGAAAAAAAGGGTGCTTTCGCATTACCCTCAGTCTGGATATTTATAGTCGGTCATATAAACCCATCCTCTGTACATACAGTATGTGTTCCAGTCTCAGATGACAGACTTAAACAAAAAGCAAAAATAAACAAAAAGTCTTCATCAGTGAGTGATGATGGCACGATATGCAACAGAAAAAAACATGTCAGAGGTTTGTGAATGTAAGACTGGTACTACAGTCTAAGGTATTATAAAAATATTTCATCTTTACATATACAAACATACAATTGATAACAACACTGAAGATGGTGAACATCAAAATACCAGTAGATCATATTTAAAAAAGGTATAAAAAATTACTTTAAATATAACTATTTAAATAACAGTGTTTGTATACAGATTGCAAAAAGTAAACAAGAAGTCCTGTATTCTCAGGTGTTTCCTGACACACGCTGTAACCTATAGGTGTGAATTTGATGCCCTTCCTGTTGGTTCAGGAACTTGGGATGTTTTACACCTGCAACACAACAAATAATATCAGTCATTTTTTAAATTCTGAATTAGTTCAAAATCAACAAACAAAACATACTGTACCAAGTCTTTACCGAGCAATGAGATGAGTAAGACAGCAGTTGGTGCTCCAGGAGATGCGTTGCTCTTCGTCTAATCACTCCTTCACTGTTGTACTGAATGGCTTCTAACAGTGACAGACCGCCTTGCCTCACAAACTCCTCTGTCACCTAAGGGGAAGGAACAACTCTGTTAAAAGCTGTTAAAACTACAGTAGCTTGGTAAAAGCTCATCATTGTCTGGTTGTGTTGTCCCTACTGAGCAGCATCATGGTAGTACCTGTGGACCACTATCTACCAGCATGAACAGGACATCCATGCTCAGGGTCACCATCTCCTGGTCGGCCATTTTAAGGGTGGCACAGAGTGCAGACAGCAGTCCGAGATGGGCCAGCTGGACACAGAACTCCTTTTTCTTGTGGGCAATATTTGCTAGAACCCTCAGGATCTGAGTATAACAAGAGGGCACAGACCAGTGAGATGTGTTACATGTGGAGGACTCTAAATTATTCCAAAGCTAAGAATAACAGAGTAAACACGTTGTTTATCATCAAGTGCTACAGTACAATGACAGTGAATTATTCTAAGAAAAGACTAATATCAAAGTTTGGCTCTAGCTTGCACAGACCATGGTGTTGATGCCTTGAGAGAAAGGGAGGAGCTGGATCAGTCCAGGGACCAGGTTCAGAGTCAGCAGTGCAGAGCAGAAACCACTGGAGTAAGCTGTAGCAGTCAGATGGGAAATGCATTGGAACAAATGTCATTGCGCACATGAACTCCTAATACATACATCAACCCTCAAATGTAACTTCTCAATTCATGATACAGAAAGAAAAGCTCCCCGCCATCTGCACAATTTCATATGCCCACCACATATCTTCCTTTGCAAAACTTGCTTGAAGCTGGTGCCAGATATATTTAAAAAAAAGGACATTTCCAAGAAGACCACAGTAACCTTTCTTTTAAATAACAAAATAAATAAACAGCTCAATTGTCCTACCTTACTAGTAGCAAACAGTATAAGTACATATGCATGTTCTTAATCAAAACCCATGAAAAAGTCACCCACATAAATATTAATATACAATTATTACGTTGCTAGTGACCTACGAGTGATCTGTTGCTAAAATAGAATCCAAACTTAAATTCAACAACTGTTTAGTTGATGTATCAACACTCATCAAGTGTAAAAATAGTGCTTTTGGGCGCTTACTGCCTTCATAATGTCTGCTGGTCCGCTGTCCCTAAACCTAGTCTGTCCCAGAGAGTACATAAAACAGGAATCACAATTTACACAATTTAAAGACCAAAATCCATGCAGAAGTATGTGTTTGAGATCCAGCAGAGATCAGGTGCGACTATAACAGACGGTTCAAACCTGTGAGGTTGTTGAGGACCCAGGCACTCTCTCTGGCCAAGGCTGGCTGGGTCTGCAGGTAGGCATGAAGAAGTGCACACAGAGCAGCCATGATACGATTGTCACCAACTTGAGTGCTCAGTTCTTCCACTGGGCAGGAGGACAGGAGGTTTCCCACGCACCTCAGCAGAGGACAGATAAGCTAGAGAGGAAGAACACATTGAAAATCTCTATGTCAGCTAAAATACCATGCTCATTATATCGAATACTTATTTACCGTAAACTCTACATTGTGGCTTTTACATTGTGGATTTTCCTGAGCATGGTTTATCATAGGTTTGATTAGTTTTTGATTTTCTGCCTTTCAGTATGAAACTCAAGGATTCCTTTAGATAAGTAATTCATCACAGTGAATATTTACTCACCTTCATGTATTTATATGTCAAAGAAAATATTTTTCATTCATAATGAAGTAATACAGTTACAAGCTGATGCTAATACTGAACTCTCCTTTACAGCCCGGGTAATGCAAGAAACAACACACAAAAACACAGAATTAGTCTCATAGCTTTTTTTTGGGTCACTATTTGGATATTCTGATGTTGAGGCTTCCTTGAATGCACCAACAAAGCATGGAGCTGCTTTACGATGACAATGATGGTATCATTTTGGCAAAATAAGTGAACATATAAATTATAGTTTTAATTGTTGCACTGTGATGGATTACCTGTCTGAAGCATGTTTGAAGTCGCTGACATGATCTGAAACCAATGAGGTCTTGGAAAGTAATAAATCTATCTAAACACTTATTGTATGCTTTGAAAAATGGTCAGTACTGATACACATAATTTACTTTAAGAAAATAAAAACAGAACAAACAAACATAAACAACAACAACAAAAAACTAAAGCATTAAAAAGCAACACACATAATGAAATACTGTATTTGATCCATTTATTTCCTTACCAGCTCCATTCCTTCTTTGTTACCTTCAGCCACAGCCCCGCCTAGTGATACTAACAGGGAACTGCACTGCAACATGGCCCCACGAGCCAACAGTACGCTGTTGTCCTCAATGCTTTGGAGTGAGTTAAGGGAGTAGACAGACAGATCATCATTATTATGTTAAGTAAAATGACACTGGCTGTGGAGCAAGTACACATAATGACAACTGAGTAAACACAATACACTGTTGACGCCTGCTGAGGATACCATTCAGCTCTCACCTGCATGTGAGGTAGTGCAGACACCATGCACACTCGATGGCAGGTGCCAGGCCAAACTTTGGGTCAGGAGTCAGGACTGATAACAAGTGTGAAGGTAAGCTGGAGGCCAGGACCATCCTGCAGACACAGAGGAAGACCATTATACAACTGACAACAGTGTTTGATGTGAACAATGCCTCAGAGGAGAAATTATTTTAACATTTTGAACTGGTGTGTCATAACAGTGCTTACGGGATTATTTTCTGTGCTGCATCTTTGGTCTGGAGGAGCTGAGAGAGGGTGAACCCCACAGCTTCCACCAGCGCAAGGTTATGTCTCTGGTTCTGAACACACACAAAGACACAGAAACATCGAGAGAGACACGTAAACATCACTACATCCTACGTTGTGTGGCACCAGTTCACGGCAATGTGGAAAACGTGAGTTTGATTCAGTTTCTTTGCAAGAATTCTACAAATTATTCGACAAATATTTACTGACATTTTGACAAGTCACAGTGAAGATATTGGTGTGACTCTTCTATTAAAGCTGAGCTGTTAGTACAATGTTGAAGACAGAAATCTTGTTAGCTTACCTCTATACAGTTGGCCAGAGCTGGTATGATTCCCTGGGCCACGAGTTTGTCCCTTACAACATCACTGTCCGGGCATAAATTACCAAGCGTGTAGAGGCACAGCTCCTGTATAGACATGAACATACAGACACGGAAAGTCAAAAATTCTCCTGCATAATTAGGTGATAATATTACACATTTCCTGGTATGAGTGGGTGCTCACAGTGAACTTGGTGCTCTGGCCGGACAGGTAGGTGAGCAGGTAGGGGGTGGCAGGCAGACAGGCGGGTGCCACGTTGGTGTGGGGAGAGTGAGACAGCTCATGAAGACAGCGAACAGCCTGCAGACGGCACGTAGCATTAGAGCCAGTGAGGAGACCAACCAGAAGATGCATGCTGTTCTCCTGCCTAGAGGGAAGACAGATTTGCACACAGACATGGCACATGAGAAACAGAGATACAAATGGCAAATACATCATTTCAACACATCTGAACAACAACAACAACATCTGCAACAAAAGTTACCGCCATACTTGATGAAGGTGAGCTGCGCTGCCGGGTCGCGGAGGGCTTTACTCAAGGCTTTCAGGTGGGCCTCCCTCTCCGGCCCGCTGTGTTGAAGTCTGCGGAACAAACTGGCCACGTCCTGGGGAAATGAGGAGCAGGTTCAGATGGCAGGTTTTGCCTGACCTGCCGAAACATCCTCGATCGCAGCAGTCTGTCTCACCTGCTCTCCTGAGTTGGTGTCCATGGTGGCCTCTGGCTGGTCCTCATCTTCGTTCAGCAGGAGTCTCTTGCTCACAAGCTGCCTGTCTCTGCGGGCCTGTCTCAGTGCTACGGCAATTACCACAGAGAAATGTCACATCACTTTCTGCTTCAGTCATCTGAGAGTAGCTGAGGAAGGAGTCATACTGAGCTGTTCAGTGTAAAGATGAACTACACTGGCACTGACATGGACTATAATATATAGACGTCACAGTGGCTGGAGGAATATACTTTCAACGTGATTAAATACCAACTTGGATTTTCTTGTCCATATAACTAGATATTGTGTTGCCTTCTTGTCCTGAAGGCTGTGAAAATAATATTGAATGGCCCCATATTAGTTTGCCTTTATCTACCTTACCATAACACTACCTTTTATTTGATATTACATATGTTCATGAAAGTGACCAATTATCAAACCCAAAATGTGAACCTACATGATCGATACCTCTGTGCTGCACAGTCAGGTTGCTCTGGGTTGATATTGCATGCTTGTTGTCTGAAATCCTTAACTTAGCTGCACAGGAACCTCTGTGAGAGAAAATGTATTTTTACGGGTGCCCTGTTCTTAAAAACAGGAAGAGGTAAAGTCAGCTGTGATGTGCAAGCTGGCGGGGTTTCACAAGCGTCACTTTGTTTAGTTTTACACTTCCATATTTATAGTGACCGATGTTAACCTCGTGTCTAACTCTGATGAGGGCAGTTTTTTTTTTTATCGTCGTTGCGTTGGTTTGTTGACTAACCGCTGAGTGATTTACACAGTGAAGTTACCGATAAAGACATCATGTTTAAGCGGTTAAACACTCACCTTTCTCGTGCTCTCGCCTCTTTAACCTGAGCTCCTCCACGCCCTGTTTGCCGGCTTTGTGCCGGACTTTGTTTAACCTCCACATCTGGTTGTTTGGAGGTGAAAAACTCGCAGTTAAAACAGTCACAGCGGGGAAACGTTAGCAGGTTATTTCATGGGGGAAGATTTCACTGTAACTCAGGCTCAAGTTCTTCTTCGGTGGTTTCTGTCCGACCCCAGCCAGCTGCTGCAGCGCCACCCAGCGGACACACCCGGCAGAGACAGGCGCTCACATACACAGGCAGGACTCTGTCCCTGTCCCTCTGTCCACCACAGCAGACTTTAAAGACTTCAGACAAGTGCAAAGGATTTAAAAAAAACTATGATTTTAATTGGTATTAAAAGCATAATGTACAATACATGTCTGAAAGTTTTATCAAACTTTTAAAACTGCTTTAAAAAACATGACTCCCACAAACAGGAATTTAACCCAATATCAAAATAGGCTGTTAAAACGGTTTCCCATGTATTTTTGAATAAATATATAACTGGTCAACAAAAATGTTGTGATATATTCTTTTTGTCTTCACAGGAGCTGAGTTGGTAGGTGTATACTGAGAACAAATTAAGATTTAGGACCATCATGGGAAAACTTCCTGAGACTGAAAGAGAGACACATTCTTAATTCAATAATATCATGAGAGGGATCATTCATTCCATGAAACAATCCCGTTACAAATCCCTTTTACATATTCATGCCATTAAAATGGCAATATCATATAAAACATTAAGTAAAACATAACAGCTGTGACACAGTATGCCACACAACATGTAACAAAATAAAAAAGTGATTTTTTTTTAAAACTTTACAGTTTTAAGCTATCCTCCTAACCATTAAAATATGATTAGAAACCGGATGGAGACGATGTGTTGCCTTCATCCTGTTCAGCAGGGATGGAGAAATAAACTTCTTCATGACTCGCTGCTTTGGATTTCTTTTTCTGTTAAGAATTACAAAGGAAAAAAATCATACATTTGAAGGCAGATGTGAGAAACAGGAATTATCCGATTTGACAGCTGTTTTACTGTGATACCTTTTTGTGGGTGTCACTTGAGGGTGTTTGGAGGGTTTGTGTTGCTGCAGCATCTTGGACAGAATCTGAAGGGGTTTCTGGGACTTCAGCTGATTTCAACTTGCTTTTCTCTGAGAGAATGAAAAATTAAAAAGTGGATACAAACTCAAAGAAACGGAAAAAATGGCTTTTTATCATGATTGGTGTAATTTATCTACTCACTTTTCTTCTTCTCTGTTGGAGGACTTGGTGTCTCAGGGTTGGTTGGAGGCAGTGGCTCTGCATCTGAGGCCTTTTTCTTTTTCTTCTTCACTTCAGTAATCTGTTCTGACTTTTCCTCTCGGTCACTGCTCTCTAAATTCTTAATCGTATTTTCTTCAACTGTCCCCTCCGACATCTCCTCACTGTGATCAGCTTTGTCCTTTTTTTTCTTTTTCTTTTCTTCAACTACCTGCTCGGATTTATTTTCATCAGGATTCTCCTTTTTCTTCTTCTTTGCTTTCTTTTCTTTAACTATCTGCTCTGAATTTTCCTCACTAGTAGCAGTCTCGTCTTTCTTCTTCTTTGCTTTCTTTTCTTCAGCTATCTGCTCTGTATTTTCCTGGTCTTCTTCAACTTTTTGCTCTGAGTTTTGCTCACTTCCAGCTGTCTTTTTCTTCTTCTTTACTTTCTTTTCTTCAGCTGTCTGCTCTGTATTTTCCTGGTCTTCTTCAACTTTTTGCTCTGAGTTTTGCTCACTTCCAGCTGTCTTTTTCTTCTTCTTTTCTTTCTTTTCTTCAGCTATCTGCTCTGTATTTTCTTGGTCTTCAACTTTTTGCTCTGAGTTTTGCTCACTTTCAGCTGTCTTTTTCTTCTTCTTTACTTTCTTTTCTTCAGCTGTCTGCTCTGTATTTTCCTGGTCTTCTTCAACTTTTTGCTCTGAGTTTTGCTCACTTTCAGCTGTCTTTTTCTTCTTCTTTACTTTCTTTTCTTCAGCTGTCTGCTCTGAATTTTCCTGACTATCAGTTTTCTCCTTTTTCTTCTTCTTGGCTTTCTTTTCTTGCAGTACTGGCTCTGATATTTCGTCATCATCAGCATTCCCATTTATGTTCTTCTCTACCATTTCTTCTCCAGGCTCATTCTGTTTGCTATGTCCCTTAGTTCCTTTTGTCTTTTTCTTCTCCTGTGCCGGTTTATCACCAAACTCTTGCTCCGTGACTTCATTATTCTTTTCCTCTTTACTCTCTTTGTCTTTTCCATCATCACAAGTCTCATTTGTATCATCGTCCACCTTGTCTTCTGTTGCCTCCTTTTTCTTCTTCTTCTTCTTCTTCTTGGGTTCAGACGTGGTCTCATCAGGTTTTTCCTCACTGGGAGTCACAGCTTTCCTTTTGTCTTTCTTTGGTGTCTGTTTTGACGGGGAGGGAGTGGATGCAGCTGGTCTCTCCTCTAGTGCGTTGATGTCTTGCTCTTTGCTCGGGGTGGCAGGGGAGGTCGCAGGCGCAGTCTTTTTTGCCCTGCTGTTCTTGGGCTTATTATTCTTTGTTGGTGTTTCTGTCACGGCCTTCTCCTTCTCCGCCTCGTCATTCTTTTCAACCGTACCATTATTCTGTTGAACGGGAGTGTCCGTTTTTGCGGGAGGCTTAGCCCGGGGTTTCCTCACTCTCTTCTTGGGTTGTGGTGCAGAGGAGTCCAGAGCATTGATGGTGTCCATCTTGGCTATGTCGGCCTCTGTGGACAGAGTAAACACGGCGAAGACATTGAACAAACATGGCTGGGTGGCACAAATGCATACAAGAAAACATCAATAGCAACCACACAGCTAGCTCTGTTTGTGTGAAATCACCGTTTTCCATGCAGAGGTTGCTCATGGGTGGTGCTGTCCTGTCTTTCTCTCCACCCTTCTGTCAGTCTCTCTCCAATGTGAAATCCTCCCCAAGACACTAACCTTCCCTCATACCTGGAGTCCTATATCTGACTACCTTAATTGTTTCAGTGCTTCGGAAATATTACCAGTAGTTTAATCTGAAGTGGGCTCGAGAAACTTTCTCAACATGACATGTTTACTCACAACTATCCAGAGGCCACATTGCAAACAGTTTCTTCCTCAAACTCCAAGAAAGACAGCTGCCAGTTGTATACTGGCAGAAAATATCTTGGCTGATGGAAATCACTCAAAATAACAGGCAAATATAGTTTGTTGTGCTTTCTCTTTATCACCTTGTCCATTACATACTTGATGCCCTCACAAGTGATGAACTCAATGACTCTCACACACACACACACACACACACACACACACACACACCCCTACCTGTCATCTGCAGGACCAGATTCTTCCATTTCTCTACATCCAAACTGCTGTCAGAGTCTGAATCATCCCCTCCAGCAGCAACAGGCTCGGCTTTCGTTTGGGTCTTTGATTTCTTCGCTTTGATGACATTTTCTGTGGATTTACCTTCACCTTTTTTCCTTTTCGCTGGCACAGTCTAAGAAAAACAAAAAGAAAGAACAACATACTTAATAACCAGGACCAGCTCTTAAACTAGTGGCTCAACTGTCGCGGAAAAAAAAAAAAGACTCACCTTTTTTTTTTGTGTCTCTGTGTTTTTTGCAGGTTTATCTTTCTTTTTCTTTGGTGTTGCTGGACATAAAAAAGTGTGTAGAATGGGTTATGAATACATTCAATGGCACAACCAGATGATAATTTCTTACTTCTTCTGTGAGTGTGTTGTATGTCACTAAAACTTACCAAAAGGAGATGCTGTTGCAGCTGTTGTTGATGAAGCAGCTGTCGCTCCCTGCTCAGAGGTGCTGCTGCCTTTCTTCTTGGGAGTTTTGACCTGAGAGGAGGTGGCACCAGCTTTAGTCTGTGCAGTCGTTGGTTTGATTAGCACCACATAAATGTAAATAAAGATTATTCATATTTTAAACGACAACAGGGACTAAATAAAACATCAAAATGGGGATAAAACGTGAACACAATCATGGGGCAGACCTTAACTGATGCTTGTGTTGACTTCTGTTGTTTTACTGGTGTCAGTTCTGATGTTGATGCCTGTATGTATGGAAACAACCACACAAAATGTTCTTTTGTAATTTGCAGAAAGAAAAAACCGTAGCAGCAACCTAAATGTCTTCTTGGATGATTTGTTTTAATGTGCCATAAAGAGAAGTAAAGCAGATACTGGAGGTATTGATAAAAGTGCCTTACCACAGCTGGAGTATTTTCTTCGTTCTCTGATATGTCGGTGGTTTCACTGGACTCGCTCGGAGCTGCAGTCACAGCTGTGACTGGGCTCACTGGTTTCTTTTTGTTTGGAGATGCTGCTGCCGCTGGTTTTACTGGGGTGGCTAACTTTTTACTGGAAGCAGAGGGAGTCTGTAATATCAAGGTGAAGAACTCAATGGGATGAATTTCATCACAATCAGTAATAGTGATGTGTGAGTGGCTTTGTCATCATTCGTGTAGTGTAAAAGGTAGTACTCTCTGTGTCACCTGTGGCAGTAGACTCTGACTCAGCTCCTCGCTATCTGAGCTGCTGTCGTCCTCAGCTTGAGTCTGGCTGGAGGTTGTTGGAGTTTGGATTTTTGAAGCTGGTGCAGGATATGGTACAGGTGTAAGATGACAACAGAAAAAGAAAACTCATGCACCCATGTCTTTTCAAAAACTTCTAAAATAGATGTATCTACAGCTTCTCTTCACCGAATCATTTAACTTAACTGGTATTGAAGTTTGAGGAGCATTGCATCATATACAGTAAGGTTTTTAAATCCTAAAACATGTCATGACAAGTCTGACAAGTCAGAGAAGAAAAAGCAATTCAATCTAATGATCAGGCTATGCTCAAAGAGTTGCACCTTTTACATGCTGTGTATTTTAGGTTTTAAGAAAGAAGGAGTCCTACCCTTAGTTGGAGTACTTCCTCCTTCTTTTAAACTGGAGTGCTTGGCCGAGTCACTGACAAGAGTAGAAACACTGCTTAGCACACATCCCATCACTACCAACAAAATCCAATCAAGGAAGTGAGAAATCATACTCACTTTAACCATGAACTGTAGATGTCCAGTAGTGATGCAGACACTTTTGTATCCCCCTGCAAAAATCAATACATCACACCACACAATGATTAGGCAGTTTATCAGATATAATATATAATACATAATGGTGTTAATAGTATTACTAGCACCAGAACATTTTTACCCAGATGAATAAGAGTTCACATATGAAACTAATCAGCAATTTTTGATGTGTCCACCCAGTTTTCTTTTTTTTTTCCCATTTTGGGAACCACTGCACTAAACTACAGTGTAGTTACTAAGTTAGACTTAGCTGGGTGTGGCCTGAATAATAAACTAAGGCTATTGACAGCTCAGCAATTACAAATCAATCATTTCATCTTTAAAAAGTCCCAGTTTTAACTGCATTTTTCAAAACATGGATGATTTGGGCAGCAATGAGGTCCGGAACAAGGCTGGCTGTGTGCACACGTCTTAATAACTTTATTTTCAGCTATTTGTAATTTAGATAAAAATGTGTTTGAATCAAACTGAACTGTGTATACTTCACAGTAGGCGACGGTCTAATATGTTCAGATCCATCAGTGCCGAGATGATGTCGTTTGCACACTGTCTATGTCGAATGACCATGTGATAAAACATTTGTCTATATCTATTCAACTTTAAACTGTACTTCTGTCGCCTGACTGTGTTGTTTTGTATAAAGTTGCTGAATGCACACTGTGCACACAGACTTTAGCAGAGTGAATAGGCCCCTTCATTATAACAACATAGTCAGGCGCTGCTAAAACCCAAGGAGGACGTCCTGCAGATGACGGACAGGTAACCCGGACGCCGGCTCAGCTTTTTTTAATTTTTGGTGAGCATCGACGTAGACGACCTTATTCTCACGACTGAAGTACAGTTCAAAGATGAACAGACACAGACACGTGTTTTGTCACATGTTCAGTCGACACAGAAAGTGCGCAAACGACATCATTGTGGCACTGATGGAGCCCCGAAGTCTTAACAGTGAAGGCAGCCTGCTAATGCGCTGAATACGAAGGCGGAGGGTTCATTAATGTTGCCTTTTTACAAAACTGTGACATTGTCGCAAACTCCAGCCGCTGCAGCACGCGTGTGTGTGTGCGTGTGTGTGTGTGTGTGTGTGTGTGAGCACAGTGTTGACCTGTGGGCTGTGCCTCTGTAGCTCATCTGCAGCTGAGTGGAAACCATGCTCCTTCAGGTGGCGGTGGATCAGCTGGATCAGCTGGTGCTTTGATGCGTTCGCGGACATACCCGACACACGAGGAAGACGCCGGCAAATAAAACACGCAGAGTAACGACTGGGAGCAGGCTCATATTCAAACTGTGTCCATGCTGCACGCACCTCACCGCTGCGCCTCTAAAACACACGCGTGTGAGCACGTTGAACCTTCAACCCAGGATGTCGTTCCGTTTTGCCGGTGCAGTGCATCATGGGAACTGTAGTAGTCGTCTACTTCCGTGAAACAGCCGGTAGTCAGCCGTGGCACTGGTCCCTGCTAAATATTCATCATTCAAATAAAGCCTTCCCCTGCTAATGTAAAATATCCCATTAACTTATTATTTGCAAAAAGTGTTTTCAGGTTCAATTGTATTTTTCTAGTCGGTATTGGTGGCTATGGCTTTTTGTCATTTCGCCCTATATTTGCTTTTTAAGCCTAATATCACGGTGACCCCAGTGTAATATTGAGACCCTTTCTATCTACATCTCTTTCATTACTAATTGCATGTTGATAACCTATGAAGATTTTATCTCAGTTTCATCTGAGTGGCATATCCTGTCCCAGGAAGGAAACCTGACATCACTGAAGAGACGAGCCACTCCCTTAAGACAACCAAGGCCTACATGATTTGGACCAATTATAGGTAGTTTTCAAGCAGCTGCCGCAAGGTTGCTTCTTCAGGACTCACAGATGCTTTTATGGTTTGTGGTGTAGGTAAGCATAAAGTACCACAAAATGACTTAAGCACAGTACCGAAGTAAATGGACTTAGTTACTTTCTTAAATGGAGATGACATGTTTGTTCGGGATTATTTCTTGATGGCAACTTCTTATGGATTTTTTTACAAGTGCTCCAGTTTTCTTCCACTGTCCAAACACATGCACGTTGAGTGGAAAAAACTAAACTGCCCGTAAATGTGAATGCATGTTACTATGTTTGTCTGTCTATGTGATAAACTGGTGATCCAGTCCCGGGGGTACTGTTGCACAGGCAGGAAGTCTCCTGTGAACCTGAACAGGATAAGTGGAAATAGAAAATAGATAGATGGATGGAAAGATGAAAGGGAACTCTAATTAAGTCAACATGTTCTTTGGGGTCGACTACCTGGTCCTGTTAAAAGTATACTTCTCACAAAAATCAAACACGAGCGGTGGCACATGATTTCTTTCATAGCCAGCAAAACAAGTGTGCACACACTAAAAGGTGAGAAATTTAAGGAGAGGGCCAACATAGACCACTGGCTCATACTTAAGGAAATAACACCAATATTATCCCGTAAGTCTTAAAATAAACCGCCTCGTTTTGTCCCTTCTGGCTGCCATTTCAGCTGGAACTTTTGTGGCTCTAGGTTTCTTGACTCAGCTTTCTTCTTAAATCTCTTCATGTTGGAAAAAAAACATTCTTCAACCACACAGCCAGACGATCCACAAGCTATCCAGTCACACTGACGAATCAGAAACTTTTCAAAAGCTGCCAGAAAGCTCCCATCGATCAGGTGCATTTGGATAAAAGTGTGACTTTTTTTCCGGCTGGTTGGTGTGGGAAGAAACTAAACTGGAAGCAACAGACTGCCAGGCAGTGGATCTGAGAGAGCTGCTGGTGAAACCTTGGGTCAAACTAGAGGAGAGTATTGGGTAAGCAGAGGGTCAGCAGGAGCAAACGGCTGAAAGAGTCCCATTCATGGAGCAAAACCAGGAAAGGAAAGCAGTGTGTATTCCAAACTCAATGTCAGTGCTCAGTGGGTCTCACCAAGCTTGATTTCACCACCTCCCACAAACCCTCTTCTCCCAAACACACACACACACACACACGCACACACACCACAGGTTTGGCAAAACAAGCTGGTTATGAGACTGACCGGACAGACCACCAAGGTTTTATGGAAGAATAACTATTTGTAAAATGAGAAATGTAATGTTTTCAGTAGCTCACTTTTCCTCTATAAATATCACATTATATGTTGAACGAATAACTGATGTGTTATATAGCAGTGAAGAGAGTGAGGTAAAGTTATCAGAGGAAAAGAAACGGAGCAGAGACAGAGGAGGCCCAATAACCTTACATTCTTGAGCACAAGAAAAAAGAAGTAGAGCATTTCCCTCGGCTTTGATGACATGTTGCAGTAGAAATGACTGGGATATTTATACAGGTTACCCTTGTAAATGGCACTCTGTTTCACGGTAAATAAATCTACTTTACATTCCACACGTTTAGCAGCTCACATCTGCGCTCACTCTGCACGTAATTACCTACAACTACACCCGGTAAGATTTGTTATTACTGGGGACCTTTAATCACAAACTGTCAGTGCTGTCTTTTTGAATAGTAGTGGAATCATTTTTAAGTAGAACACTTAAAGAGTTATATATATATATACACACACATACATATAAAAAGATATATGTATATATGTACACATATATATAAAGATATATATACTTAAAGTATTAATATCTCATTATGACTCAAGAACGCTTTGAGGAAATGTCAGTTAAACCCACACACAAAGTCCCATAGTGATTGTTCATTGAGTCCCTGTCAGATCTCCATCCAGGTGGCTTTGCTCGAGGGTCATAATGAAGTGTTACGTCTGGCCCTCCTGCCCAGGTGCTGCTGCCTGCACAGCAAGAGCCAAATCAAACGCACCTACAGACAGGGGCTGAGGCCGGTGCTGGAGGCCTGGATTGCCGCCTCCCCTGTCCCACCAGCATGATGTGTGGACGTTAAAACTGCCTCTGCATCTGACTCATTTTAACGTGTTTGTATCTATGTGTACCAACACTTGTTTTTTTGCACTGTAGCTCTAGTAACAGGGAAGTTTGTGGCTGTCGAAGCTCACACGGTAAACCACATCCACTGCTAGACATGTTTACCCACACCCACATGTGAAGTCACATACAGAGCGTGCAGAAGAACTGGAATAATTTGATACTTCGCTGTGTTTTTATTAGCATGTATTTATCTATTCAAAGGCCAAACTGCATATTTGGTCAAGTGTAACTAGCCTACATAACAGAGCAAAAAAACAAGCCAATAAATCACAGTAAGTGCTCTCTGCCTGTGTAATTCCTGGACTCACTTTGTCACAGAAAAACAGCCAAATGGACAGCTAAAGAGTGCTATATCGAGTAAAAGCTTGCTGTAAATCAACTTACTGTACAGATTTTCCCTACCTGTTATCTGTAAATGAAAAATATTAATATTGATGAGCTGACATTGTGGTTATTCAGTCTATAATTCCACATAACTGAATGAATCAGACATACTGTTTAGTCTGTTAAATCCAACCAAACTGAGCCGAGAGAGAAAGTTGATTCAATGAACAGATGATAACAAATGAAAATAGTGATGTTGAGCAAACTCCAGAAACAAAGATACTTTTGTACGAAGCAAAGGGGCGACAAGGTGAATACAGTCCTATAGAAGTTATGTTTTGGGCTCGGCGGTTGGCGCACAGGAAGAAAGAAAACCATCCAGTCTTGCTCAGATTAGAAAATTGGGGTATGAGGGGAAGTAATGTGCAGGTTTACTGGCAGGGCCGCGTTGATTAGAAAGGGGGTAGTGTTCATGGTGAAGGGGAGCAGCCGTATTCAGTAACAGCACCTCTTCCTTTAGCCAAAGCCAACATCTGGTGCCGACCGACACAGAGCAGCAACAGCCCCCCCCCCCCCCCCCCACCACCACCAGTCTCTGCTTCCCTTTGAACTCATTATTTCATTTCATGGTTCCCCAGATAAATGCTCAGAATCTGGTTGGGACGTAACGTGAAAATGAGAAGTCGTCGTGAGCGTGTATATCTGTGTTTCTGGGTGCTTGTCTGGAGATTGTGAGTTTGTTAAACTTGCTGAAACACGTGCGGTTTGTTCATGAAGCTTTCTCAAGATCTGACAGAAAATATAACCACAGAAACAGAAGAAGCGGTGATAGGTCAACACAACGTTTTGAAAAACCCAGGAGCTACTGCCTTGTTCCTCATTCATGAGCCTCTCTAGCTTCAAGTAATGAGCGCCTTCTGAATGACACCACATTCTGTTTTATAAATCCACTTTCAATGAAGAAGTAAAACAAATATTTAGAAATGTACAACACTGCTCACATCCTCTGGAAGAAATTGGTCAAATTAGGAGAGTAATGCATAACCAACAAACACACCACAGATGTTCACAGCCCAATTAAGTGTGAGACTTTCTGAAGTATCCCCATTTCAAGGATGTTTAAATCTCCGTTTAGTTAACATAAATGTTCATTTCAAACCCTCACTCCATGATATATCCCACACAGTAAGCAGTGTGCAGTAAGGAAAATGGTCTACAACACTTACACTTACTCGTCGTGTATTGTAAGCAAACTGTTTGACGGTTAATGGTTGAATTCAAAAAAGCATTAGCAAGTGTGTGATATAAGCTGTACTATATCTGTTTTGTCAACCTATTAACATCTTTTCAGACACTGACCTTCAGGTGTCCAAGCCGCTCCCTCTAAGAAAACTACATAAATAAACACGAGGGTGTAAAACTTCAGGTGCACCTCAATCATTTTTTCTTCTCTCTCTTTCCCAGGTTGACCTGCCTTAAACTCAGAAGCTCCCCTCGGCAGATGCCTTTGCTGCTGCTTGGCAAACAACCCCGGCCGCAGCTTCACGCCCTTTACGGGAGGCACCATACTCCCTTTGGCTGCCACGCGACCTCCATACCCACAGGTCTCTCTGTAACCAATATCAACATTTGCAAGGTGTGGTGTTTTTTTTTTTACCTTCCAGTGCATTGACCAGCTCCTGCATGGACATGTCTTTTATGTGCAGGCCATGTTTCACCTTAACTACCCTAACTTGTTCAACAGATTTAGGTTTTAAAGTGAAAATTATATTCTGACATATGCTGCAGTGAACGTACAGAAGATGAAAATATCAGCGCCTCTTACACAATCAGCCCAATAAAGGATCCAGCAGACGTGGGTCATCAGGGACTAAAGCGTGCGTTGAGCCTGACAGTTTGCTGTTTTATTCCATGTAGCGTGTCATAGTGTTGAACAACTGATTGTGCCCGTAGCATTCGCGAGGCCATGGCGGGAAGACTTGTAGCACGATGGAGGTGTACAGACAAGATTCTGTTTGAGCAACAAGTTCACACAGGAGCCGTGGCTGAGGCTGTGCAGTCCCGCTGCTTTCTGTTGACCCTCTGGGTGATTTGTAAAGTGGTTCTTTGACGCCTGGTTGGAGATGTTATCAGAGTCTGGGAAGTCTGCTCTGTCTCTCTCCTCAGGTCTGCAGCACTCATAAAACAGCAGGAATAATAAGAGAG
Source organism: Lateolabrax maculatus (assembly GCA_031216445.1). NCBI lineage: Eukaryota > Metazoa > Chordata > Actinopteri > Acropomatiformes > Lateolabracidae > Lateolabrax > Lateolabrax maculatus. The sequence continues at coordinate 15,133,372 of CM062206.1, forward strand.
TGTTTGTGAGTGCAGTGGAGTGGAGTGGGGGAACAGTGTCTGTGATTGTGTCTGCAGGGCCCAGTAGGGCCCCAGAGCAGCCCGAGACTCAGATCTCCCCCCGGCACACTGTGTTTTTCTGAGTGAGGGTCTTTCCGTAGAGTGTCTTCCATCCACAGCTCAACCGGGTCAAATGGGATTTTTCTTTTTCCTTTTTCCTGCTTTCTAGTAATTTGTAAAGTTGGCAGCGTGGCTCAGTGAAATCAAATAACCACGAAACGGCAAAAATGAAAAGGGGAGGGGGCAATGGAGTGAGGCTTTTTTTTGCTGCTTTTGTATTTAAAGCTGAGTACAATGTGAACGTCTGCAACAGAACCGCAAACATCAAGATTTCGCCGAATAATTGAGAAAATCTATCAGCTCCTACTGCCTATAGACATTCTAAAATAATACAGCAAGGGATCTAATATGAGGTGTAATCTCACTATTACCACCTGGATGTAGTAGAAACCTTTCTGTGTGTGTTTTGGGTTGGGTTGGGGGGGGGGGGGGATGTTATTTCAGTGAGACAGGGCGAAAGGGCGGAGTTAATGGGACCACTAGGGAAAGTGAAATGTTTTTCAAAGGAGGCTGAAACAGTCCGGAGCAGGTCAGTGAAGGTGGAGGTGTAGCTGTTCTTTGACACGTGATCACCTTTCGGATCGCCTCTGCCATTGAAGTGCTCAAAACCACATTTGATGGTATCCCCCCCCCAAAAAAAAAACAAAAAACAAAAAAAAAAAACAAACAAACAAACAAAAAAACAGATTCATCCTCATCCTCAGTGCAGAGTGATGTGCTGACATTACACTGAGCAGCTATCCTCCCACCGGGGGCCACACAGGGGCCATGGCAACGACGGCCCTGACCGGGTTCTCCATGGTGAGCCTGCTCAGCCTCGGGTACCTGACCTGGGACCTGATGGGTCCCGGCCGGGTGGAGAAGGAGCCCGACCGCGCTCTCGCTGGCACGCCGCCCGCCCCGAAGCCTCCTCACGTCGTGTTCATCATGACGGACGATCAGGGGTTCAACGACATCGGCTACCACGGCTCGGACATCAGGACCCCGGCGCTGGACAAACTGGCTGCGGACGGAGTGAAGCTGGAGAGTTACTACATCCAGCCCATCTGCACCCCGTCCCGCAGTCAACTCATCACCGGCAGGTAAAGTGTTTGTCCTCTTAATGTTTTGCAAATATTATTAGGCTCCTACTGATGTAAAACACACACGGGGGCCTCTACATCTGCTGATTTTCCTACACAGTTTGTTGTTAAAAAACGGATTAATTAAATGAAATATCATTATTATTCTTAGGTTAGACATTTACATTTTGTAAGCTGTAACATTCAAATGAATGGAAATGGATTTCATATAGGCATGTTTTCTTGAGGAAGTAAACTACAGTGGAATTGCCCCTTTATGCACGGTATTTTTCTGATATAATAAAGCATTATAATTTCTTTTGGATTGAAATAAATGATTATGGAAAGGGAAATTCTGCATTTTACTGACAGGAGAGAGAGTTAAAGCTGTTTTAAACCATGTTTGTGTTCTGCAAAGTTAGATTTGCAATATACTAAGCTGCAAACCCATAACAGAATATCATATTCCAATATGTTAACTTTTTTGAATTTATTATCAACTGAGATACCAAAGAGGTGTGAAATGAAATTGTGTTTTTTGAAAAAGCACAATTGCTCAAATTTTGTATGGAAATCAATGTTTAAAACCATTAGCATCAATCTGAATATGAGATCTAAAAATCATATGATAAATGATTGCTGCCAATTTAGTCTCTGATGATACAAGTCATGTAAGTACTGTGTTCTTTGTTTGTTTGAATTGTATTTCTTCCTGAGAAAAGTAAAACAAATGTCATTTAAAAAAAGCAAATGTAGGCGACAACCTTTTCAAAACTCTTTATGTGGCCTGTCTATCTTCACCTCTTCAACATTTGTTAACCACACAAGAGGTTGAGGTAAGAAATGAGAATGCTCTCTCTCCCCCCCCCCCCGTCTTACTTCCTGTCCTTCTCTGTCTAATTATTTAGCCATCTGTCGTTATATCTGAATATTGATAACACATTTGTCCTTCTGACAGTTTTCTTAACCATTAACCCAACAGATACCAAATTCACACTGGCCTGCAGCACTCCATCATCCGGCCCCGCCAGCCCAACTGCCTGCCCTTTGACCAGGTCACCCTCCCCCGGAGACTGCAGGAGCTCGGCTACTCCACCCACATGGTCGGCAAGTGGCACCTGGGCTTCTACAAGAAGGAATGCCTGCCCACTCGCCGTGGCTTCGACACATACTTTGGGTCCTTAACAGGTAGTGTGAACTACTACACCTACGACTCCTGTGACGGCCCTGGCCTTTGTGGCTTCGACCTCCATGAGGGGGAGTCGGTCGCCTGGGGCCAGAGTGGTAAATACTCCACCCATCTCTACACACAGAGAGTCCGCAAGATCCTGGCAACCCACGATCCTCAGTCCCAGCCACTGTTCATCTTCCTCTCCTTCCAAGCTGTTCATACACCCCTGCAGTCTCCGCGGGAGTACATCTACCCGTACCGCGGGCTGGGAAACGTGGCGCGCAGGAAATACGCTGCTATGGTCTCAGCTGTAGACCAGGCAGTACGCAATATAACATATGCTCTCCGTAAGTATGGTTACTACCAGAACAGTGTCATCATCTTCTCTACTGACAACGGTGGTCAGCCTTTGTCTGGTGGCAGTAACTGGCCGCTCAGAGGACGTAAAGGCACTTATTGGGAAGGTGGCGTCCGGGGTCTGGGGTTTGTCCACAGCCCTCTGTTGAGGAAGAAGAGGAGGGTGAGTAAAGCCCTGGTGCACATCACTGACTGGTACCCCACGCTGGTGGGATTAGCGGGTGGCAATGAGTCCTTGACCGAGGGGGTGGATGGGTATGATGTCTGGGAAGCCATCAGTGAGGGGAAGGAATCACCCAGGTTGGAGATCCTTCACAATATTGACCCTCTGTATAACCATGCACGCGGTGGCTCCCTGCAGAAAGGGTATGGGATTTGGAATACAGCTGTGCAGGCCTCCATACGAGCTGGAGACTGGAAACTCCTGACAGGAGACCCAGGCTATGGAGACTGGACACCACCACAAATGCTTCCAGGTTTCCCCGGCAGCTGGTGGAACCTGGAGCGCCACACTGAACCCCGGAAATCTGTTTGGCTTTTCAACATCACCGGAGACCCCTATGAACGTTTTGACCTTTCTGAGCAGAGACCAGATGTTGTCAAAGACCTGCTGGCTAGGCTGGTGTACTACAATCGCACTGCGGTGCCAGTAAGGTATCCATCAGAAGACTTGCGGGCTGACCCCCACCTGAATGGAGGTGCCTGGGTACCCTGGGTTGGAGATGAGGAGGAGGACAGCTGGGACAGTGTCTTCCAAAAAAAGAACAAGGATTGGAAGAAGAAGCTTAAACTGTCCAAAAGCAGGTCGTTTTTTAGGAGACTCAACACTAGGATCATGTCCAACAGGATATAGAAAGGACATGACTGAAAAGGGTTCAGAGGAGACACTCCTGAGGACACGGTTATATGAAGGATAGTTCTGTTAGTTGATGTGACTTTTTGAAGATGTGTTTTTGTTTTTGTTGAACAAGAAACAGGTTTCTGCAAGATCCAGCTTCAGTTACTGAGTTGTAGCTACAGGTGTCTGTTTAGTCTCTCTAGAAGAACTGATTGATGGAAAAGTTCCAATGAAAGTGTGAATTGTTCAACTGGATTGTACCCACTTTGAATTAAAGATGTATGTGACCCTGAATTGAATATTCTGTACTGAAAAATTAGAGTTGCTTCCATCTGACAAGATGATGCAAGAATGTAAGCAAATGTGTAATGTCACCATACAAGGACACTCTGTGTGTGTGAGAAAGAGAGAAACAAGATACAAGGTTATTTTATAAAAAAGGAGAAATAACTGCTGAGTACATGTCTATGTCCATGTGACATCAGTTGCAAGCTTTATTTCTTTAATTTAAACTCAACTCTCAAGGCTGTGAATATTTCCCTCAGGAGGAGCCGTGTACATAAAAAAACCTAGATCACAAATGAGAAAAATGTTTCCCTTCTACATGTAGAGGGGTTAGAGTTAAGGTCACCCATTGCCTGGCATGGCCAGACTAATTGGCAAATGCGTATTAGTCTGGAACCGCTCAGTTCATTTTCGATTTCCGAAAAGGAAATTGAAAATGAACTGGTGCACACCACCAATCAGAGCAATGAAACGCCATCCTGTCGTACGGTACGTCTTGATGGAAGTACGGCAAACACATATTTCTTCTTTTAGAGAAAATGTACCGTCCAGTCTGTTTAATACTGCCTCTATAGTCAGCCGTGGAACGTTCCGCATCGGGGCAGCCATCTTGGTTATTTACGAAGATGCCTCAGCGGTGCTCCTCTCTCTCAGTCACTGTAATAAACCCGCCTCATATTAGATAAACGGTTGTGATTGGCTCGCACATACCAATTCCGAGGAAATCCATCTGAATGGGAGAGGGGCCAGACGTATATCTGCCGGAGCAAATAAAATTTGAGCTTGCAGATTAGTCCCAGGCTAAGATTACCCTAATCTACAGCTAGATCTGCATGTAAGTGATGTGACAATAATGAATTCTGCCGCTTTGATTGTTCCAGGGCACTGACAGATCTCTGGCCTCTAATGTAAACTACAAGCCTCATTTTTAAGTTCAAATGGTTTGAGTTTGACTGTTGCAGTCACCCACAGGTGCTTGCGTGCATAGTTATGATTCTCACTTCCATTTTTTTTGGCAAATCAAGAAGTAGACCTAATTCCAAAAAACTTTGGTTTACACATGCTGAAACTCAATATTAGCTAATCCATTCCCCCAAGGCTCATTTTTCATAGAGGGGAAAAAGAAAATTTCTTCACATGTTGCAGATATATGCTCAGATTATCACTCTAGAGTAGGCTGCCAAAGGGTTGTGTTTGCAAGGAGAAGTGAAACAGTTTACTTCATTTCCTGACTTCCTACCGCCGTACCTAACCACCACCCTTTTAACCGTTTCCTGTCAGCATCTGGCACAACCTTTGAGCTGAGGTTCATCATCCTCGTTTTATTTCAGTAGTTTTAACAGTGATTAGTTCATTGTCTCTCTGGAGTGCATTAATCTTTTAGAAGGCAAACGTTATTCTGAATGACGGAGGAGCATGGAGCAAGTTTTTTTTCTTCTTGTGGTGTTAGCTGGAGTTACGCATGGTAAAATCCTCATTGAAGAAACAGAGCTAAACACTTTGCAGAACCGTTATAATAATGTGCAAAAGGCGAATTGTTTACGACGATTTCTTTTGGATGTGCCCTTTTCTTGCTTTCTTTCCAGCCGCTGAGACTAAATGTACTACCACGCAGAACACATCTGTGTGCTCTGTTACTCTCGGAGGATCTGTGAATATCCAAGTGATGACCAATGCAAGTGGCCATCAGCTGTGGTGTAAGAAACAGCTTCCCACTGGATCAATGAAGGTGTTCTCCCTGAAGAAAGAAAAGGTGACGATAGAGGAGGCATTCAGAAACAGGGTCAAGTTTTTCATCAACAACGGGACACTCGAGATGACAAACGTGCAGAGGAACGATTCAGGTCAATACTCCATAGAGGTCTATGATCTACATGGGGTCCTCGTAACAAACAATAAAGTTAAACTGGATGTTCAAGGCAAGTGTTTACAATTTAACCTCATATCCCAGCTTGTTAAGGCTTTAATATAAAGATAATCAATACAAAATACAATTCACCAATTTGTGAATGTAATGTAGAAGATTAAAGCAGAAAGCAACATGAATTTTAACGTTAATCATAGTGTCCTGCAACTTTTTCAGATGGCTCATTGAGAAGCAGGAGTTCAGTTCAAGGCAAGTGTTTACAATTTAACCTCATCTTCCAGCTTGTTTAGGCTTTAATATAAAAATAATCAATACAAAATAAATTTTTTCCAGAAACTACTACTTCCAAGAACTTGGTTATCTCTTCAGTCTGGTGACATTTTCTGTTACTATTAGCAATAATTAGGCTCAAAATTGACAAAAAAAAAAAAAAAAAAACAACCTGCAAAGGATTCCTGAGAATCCTGAAGCTTTCCATTTAGTCACTGATTATTTATACTTTTACTAAATCCGATCTTAGCTCAGCACTGATGACAGGTGCTGAATTTTGGTCATGATAATATCTTAATAACCACCTCTGTTATCGATATCTGATGAACATAAACAAGGCCAAGGAATGTGAACCTGTTATAGTTTTCATATAGACATGTTTATAGTGTTAGTTTTGTTGCTAAATGTTGTGTTTTATTATGTATGTGTAGGTGTACATCATGTCATGCAAGACACATTTTAGACAAATCTGACAATAAAGTCAAATCAAATCAAATCAAATCAAAACTTTAGCTCAACAGTCACCTCAAACACACACCTTTAAGTGTATAAACCAAAAGTAATGTATTGCTCTGGATATCCCTCTGGTTGTTGTTGTGAACTGCAAAGCTCCTGCACTCAAGAAACAGCTGTAGATTTCAGATTAAAGTGTTTGGTGTTTTTAATCTGACTTGTCTGTCAGATGGAGCTCCATGATGCTTGTATTTGGATCTGTTTATAGAACTCTTTAAATGCTGTACATGTTGTAAGTATGTATCATTACCATTGTGGTCTCTTCTCCCCAGAAAACATATTGCCCACCTGGATCTTAGTCTGTCTTGCCCTGGGTGTTGATACTTTGCTGTATCTACTGGAGGGTGAGGCGCCTTAAGAAGTCAGGTGAGACTTTACATGTCTGTTTGTAATTTAAAGAAATGTCAATAGATAATGGCTGCATTTCAGTCAATACCATAATATGTTGGTGGAAACATCAATGCGTTTTGTTGTGCTTTAACTTCAAAATCATTTAGCTCTATTCCATCTTTTGTGCAGGCTCAGGTAAATAACTGAGAATAAATGCCTTCAGTATGAGTTTGGACTTTAATTGACGCAACTGAAGACCACTATCACCGATGGACACTGAAGCGATGACTCCAAGGAAACTTTTAGCAGAACTTGGGAGCTGGAAAAGTGGAGTTTTCTTTTTGTATCTTGCATTAGAGTTTAAAAAGACTTGTGCACACCATGTTAATCTAATTATAGCACTGCAGCAGCAGAACCATGTAACCATATTTGTGAGGTCACTGATCAGAATAAAAGGGTGTAAATATTGTAGTTTTGATCTGCTCTTAATTAAACAACAATAAAAGATTGCTCATCATTATTGAGAGAAGTTGTCTTTTAAATCTATTGTAAAAAAAAAATACTGTAAATTTAGCAAAATATCTAAATACAGCACTTAAGTAAATAGCTACGTAATATATTTCAAATGCAGGGTTATTTTTCTTCTTTTTCCATTTGTGCTGTAGCCATGGGGCCAAAAATAAAACTTTATTGTACTATTTATTTGAATATAGCATTGTGACTGGACTTTTTACATATTGAACACACTTTTTATAGCACCAGAAAAACATCACTAAATATGACTTAGATGTTGTCTAGTGTTAGTGCTTTTACTGCAAATCATATCAGTAAAATGCTTTAAAAGACTTGCAGGAAGTAAGTAAAGTTTATTTCTGAAAGTTGTCCATCAAGCTGGTTAATTGTAAATTGTTGAGTCTCAAACATCCTTCTAAGGACACTGCCTAGATTTTCTCTGCCATTTTCTTTTAAGCCCACACACTGGTTGGTGTACATAAAACTCTTGCTGCCACTTGGCTGCAATATTCTGAGAAAATTTACCGTCCAGTCCGTTTAATACTGCCGCTGTAGCCGCCTGGTAAACACTCTGTATTGGGAGCGCCATCTTGGACATTTACAAAGATACCTGAACAGTGCTCCTCTCTGTCAGTCATCGTATTAAACCCGCCTCAGACTAGACAAATGTTTGTGATTGGTTAGCCCGATAAATCGGCAGAGAAGTCAGTTTGAATGGGAGAGGGGCCAGACGTATCTGCCAGAGCAAATGAAACATGAGCTTGCAGATTCGTCTGGTTCCTAGGCTAATGGAACGTAGTAGAAGTAACAAATCTTATCTGATGATGATCTGAGGAATGAATCATTATTAATGATCTAACGCACCTGTCTATGAGACTTTCTAGTTTTCTAGAACTATATAGTAATTAAAGCTGTGTAACCTCAAAGTGAAAATGGATTTAAAGAAAGATAATATAATTATTTTTGCTGATGTTACTGATTAATCTTTGGTGTGCCTGTCAAGTACAAGGATAGAGCAAACGTTTACTTGTTTCACCTTTTCAGTTAGTTGGATATAATGCAAAGGTCATTTGTCTGATAACATAACAATATGTCTGCAACTGAAGAATAGTTATGTATGAGAAGATGTCAACCGGGGCAAGCAAGTGACTTGTTGTCTCTGGGGCTTTAAGTATTAATAACTTTGCAAGTAGAGAACCTTTTAACTCTGCTTCCTTCCTCCCTTCTCAACTCACTATTTTAACATCACTCTGCTTGGTCTGAGGTTTCACAGCTTCTTATCTGAAACCGATCACTAACAGAAGACATTTCAGGCTGCTCAGTATACGATGTGCATGTTTTCTGCTGAATAAAGTAGAGAGGTTTGTCTGGAAGCTGCTGACTGGCTGAACAGAGGCTGAACAGTGAGGAGACATGGAAGCTGTGATTGGACTGTTGGTGATGTTACTCAGAGTCTCTCATGGTGAGTTATGTAACTTTATTAATTTGGGATCAAGTATATTTAAAAAGTAAAGTTTGAGATCATATTCAGTGATGTGTTGAATGCCTGATCCAAATTCATACAAGAACCATACATATGATATCATATAATACAGTATCATATCATATAATATCACATATATCATATATATGTAATATATATAATCATTGTGATGATCATTACTTTTGTGGAAATTATCAAAATAGTGATACTTGGTTATCTCTTCAATCTGGTGACATTTTCTGTTACTATTAGCAATAATTAGGCTCAAAATTGACAAAAAAAAAAAAACAACCTGCAAAGGATTCCTGAGAATCCTGAAGCTTTCCATTTAGTCACTGATTATTTATACTTTTACTAAATCCGATCTTTGCTCAGCACTGATGACAGGTGCTGAATTTTGGTCATGATAACATCTTAATAACCACCTCTGTTATCGATATCTGATGAACATAAACGAGGCCAAGGAGTGTGAACCTGTTATAGTTTTCATATAGACATGTTTGTAGTTTTAGTTTTGTTGCTAAATGTTGTGTTTTATTATGTATGTGTATGTGTACACTGTGATGGAAATCTTAGAGCTGGTTCACTCTAACAAGAAGTTTCAGGAGACCGGGATGTCTTACACAGGAATATTTATTGAAGCTCGATCGAGGAGAAAAGGGAAACACCACGTGTGAATCACAGCGTACTGCTACCCAAATCTGAAGATGGTGTCCTGAAGCTCAGTATTTAACCCTCCCCAGAACTGATAAGTTCCGCTATATCTAAATAGGGTTATTCCTAACTCAGTCTGTCTGTGTGACGACTCTATTGGATATCAGATCCAAACAAGGAAAGACGTCAACCATTGCTGTCCTAGCAACAGCATAGCCTCTCTACAGTCTCTCTTATCCAGCGTCAACAACCAGGCTCCAGCCTGTTGTGTCTAACCCTGAAAACAGAAGATATCTAGCAGACCCTGGTCTACCAGATGCCAGAGCCAACTCGGCCTGGTCTGGCACACAGAGTGAGACAGGCGAACAGAGACAGGCAGTTGACCTGACCTGTGAAGCACTGTCTTAAGTTACCTTTAACCTACAAGAGGGAAGTTTAACATACAAGAAGGAAAATTCTTTCACATACACCATGTCATGCAAGACACATTTTAGACAAATCTGACAATAAAGTCAAATCAAATCAAATCAAATCAAAACTTTAGCTCAACAGTCACCTCAAACACACACCTTTAAGTTTTTAAACCAAAAGTAATGTATTGCTCTGGATATCCCTCTGGTTGTTGTTGTGAACTGCAAAGCTCCTGCACTCAAGAAACAGCTGTAGATTTCAGATTAAAGTGTACTTGTCTGTTAGATGGAGCTCCATGATGCTTGTATTTGGATCTGTATATGTATATGTATCACAATGATTGTATATTTACATTCTATTTATATTTTTAATTTCCAGGTGTGGAAACCTATTGTGATGGCAGACAGGATGGAGCTCAGTGTTATGGAGCTTTGGGAGGAACTTTGGTCCTCCGGCTGATGGACAGCGCCTCAGAAATAAATAGATACTATTGGTCAAATAAAACAGGAACAATACTCAACTGGATAAAGGATAAGTTTGAGATTTATCAGATAAAAAAGAGATCCTCATTTACTCCCAGTAATGGAACATTTAGAATGAATAACCTGAGCAGGACTAATGGTGATGAATATACTCTGATGATCTTTGATTCAGATGGAGCGACATCAAAGTCACAGACTCTACAGTTGACCATTCAAGGTAAATAACTATTTTTTGCCTCCTGGAGAATTCAATAACATTTATAGACATACATATCATATTCTGTTGCTAAACTGCATTTATCTCATATTCTACATATATCTGTATCTATGCCTGTTTTCTATTAGAAACAAATAACCAAGATTCTGATAATATCAAAAGTCATCTGAGTGTGTTTCCTTCAGCTCCTGTGTCCTCTGTCCTGCTGGTCTCTGAGTGTCTGTCCCAGGGAGAGATGAGGGTGTCCTGCTCCTCTGAGGGAGGGGACAGTCCTCAGTACAGCTGGACTCTGGATGGACGCACACTGACAGACACTCAGCTCCTCTCTGGAAATAAAGAGAGTAAGAAGATCACTCTGAAACAAGACGTCTCAGGACTACTGGTCTGCTCAGTCAGCAATCATGTCAGTAAGATATCTACCTGTGGTGAGTGAGAACATGAGAGGAAAACCATTTGATGTGACGCTGCTGATTTACTGCTGATGTCATTTATCTGTTTATTTTCCCACAGGCTTTAGATTCATTGACTGCCCCTTATCCAATCGAAGGTACATTTCACAGAACACATCACAGTGTCAGTTAAACCCTCCACTCACATCACACACGCCAATCAAACTGTTGCTTCCTCCATCAGAGGTGACCCATGGTACATTAGTAAGTGAAAACTAACTCTCCTGTCACAGCCCTACAGTAACTTGACATGTTATTTTTGTGTCTCTTTATCTGAACAGATCACTCTCTGCTCATATGTGGTTTGCGAGCAGCTGTGGTAATCCTGTTATTAATTGGGATTGGCGTCTATTTTGCTTGGAAGAAAAAGAAATCCAAGATAGCTGAAGGCTCCGCCGTCCCTCGACAGATGAGATATCAAGAGAACTCTGTTTTGATGGTTGAAATGAGAAGTTCTGTCAGGTCCAGCAGCCTTGCGTGCGTTGATCCGGCTCAGTGCTGTGTGGACATCAGTGGAGTAGAGTGTGATGGGCTGGTGGTCTGCTGGGAGTGTTGTCTTGGTGGCGGCGTCTCTGTTGTCCCTCTCGAAGCGAGCATAAAAGTCATTAAGCGCGTTCAGGAAAGAGATGTCTGTGGCTGTGGGGGTGAGGTTGCTGGGTTTGTAGTCTGTGATGGCCTGGATGCCCTGCCACATGTGTCTGGGGTCGGAGTTGGAGAAGTGACCCTCTATCTTAAGCTTGTAGCAGTGCTCGGCCTTCTTGATGCCCCTCCTCAGGTTAGTCCTGGATGTGACACCGTCGATTATGGTGGTGATGTAATCCATGACAGAGGAAGCGTAGATGTTAATGTCAGTGTGTGAGCCACAGGTGGCCTGAGAACAGCCTGAGAAGCAAACACACTCCAGTCCCTGTGTTGAAACTTGTCCTGGAGTACAGAGTCTTTCCCCGCTGGCCACACCTTGATGGTTCCTCACTGATGGCTTCACACGGTTGATGAGGGGTGAATATTTGGGGGTGAGGAACAGAGAGAAGTGATCTGACTGTCCGAGGTGGGGGGGGGGGTCGCGGTGTAGGCAGCAGCCCATGGATTATAAAAAGAACTGGATACAGTGTTAGAGCCGGGGTTCGTTCATTCCTATGGAAGTTACTCAGTGGCGCATGAAGCAAACATCCGGGTATTCAGTATGCGGAAGTTTACAGATTTTCCCGCTCTGTTGGGCCCATAGAGCATGCGCACTAGCGTTTCGGTAAGCCCCGCCTCCCAGCCGCTCGCTCTCGGGCTCGTTCACATGAATGGCAGAATAAAGTAACTCTGGATTCGGCTATTAGTGAACTTTACAACTTTTAGGACCTAATGATTTAAATAAGGGCTATTCAAGTGTAAGAACTGGGTAGTTGATGTACCTCAAAAAAAATGTATCCACTGAGTTATAGACGTATCTTTCTCAGTGTTAGTCAATGGGAAAAAGTCTTTTTGGGCCCAATGGCATCACGTGACGGACCCGGAAGTTGTAATTCCACCGTTTGGCCCTGGCCCCATGGTTTGTTCTCTTTATACATCCATGGTTTGGCAGCTATGTCAAATTGGCTTCAAAGTGTGGCGCACTTCCTGGGGGCTTGCAGCAGCCTCGTTTGTGAAAACATGATCCAAAGTTTTGTTTCCTCTGGTGTGGCAGGAAATATGCTGGTGGAATTTGGGGAGCACTGTCTTTAAGTTGGAATGATTCACATCCCCCCGCAACAATAAAGGCAGCCTCCGGGTGGTCGGTCTGTTGTTTGCTACTGGCTGCATGAAGTTCCCTCATTGCTAGCTTGGCGTTAGCATCCGGTGGAATGTAAGCAGCGGGGATGATGGTGGACGTGACCTCCCGTGGCAGATAGAAAGGTCTACACTTAACCATGATGAACTCTAGGTTAGCTGAGCAGTGACTTCCAAGAGTAACAGAGTCCGCACACCAAGCCTTGTTGACATAAATGCACAGTCCTCCCGCTCTGGTCGTACCCAGAGTCATCAGCTGATCTCTCCGCCCGGTGTGTCCGGCACGCCTCCGCGCTTCCCCCAGCCCTTGTTTACGACCTCAGGGATGAGTGACAGATCGGTGGTAAAAGTGTCCGAAAAACGTAATCCAATGTCCAAAAGCTCAACTCGGGTGTAGGATGTAAAGCCACTACTGTTTTGAACAAACAGACCCGAGTTTTAACAGTGATTAGTTCATTGTCTCTCTGGAGTGCATTAATCTTTTAGAAGGCAAATGTTATTCTGAATGACGGAGGAGCATGGAGCAAGTTTTTTTTCTTCTTGTGGTGTTAGCTGGAGTTACGCATGGTAAAATCCTCATTGAAGAAACAGAGCTAAACACTTTGCAGAACCGTTATAATAATGTGCAAAAGGCGAATTGTTTACGACGATTTCTTTTGGATGTGCCCTTTTCTTGCTTTCTTTCCAGCCGCTGAGACTAAATGTACTGCCACGCAGAACACATCTGTGTGCTCTGTTACTCTCGGAGGATCTGTGAATATCCAAGTGATGACCAATGCAAGTGGCCATCAGCTGTGGTGTAAGAAACAGCTTCCCACTGGATCCATGAAGGTGTTCTCCCTGAAGAAAGAAAAGGTGACGATAGAGGAGGCATTCAGAAACAGGGTCAAGTTTTTCATCAACAACGGGACACTCGAGATGACAAACGTGCAGAGGAACGATTCAGGTCAATACTCCATAGAGGTCTATGATCTACATGGGGTCCTCGTAACAAACAATAAAGTTAAACTGGATGTTCAAGGCAAGTGTTTACAATTTAACCTCATATCCCAGCTTGTTAAGGCTTTAATATAAAGATAATCAATACAAAATAAATTCACCAATTTGTGAAATGTAATGTAGAAGATTAAAGCAGAAAACAACATGAATTTTAACATTAATCATAGTGTCCTGCAACTTTTTCAGATGGCTCATTGAGAAGCAGGAGTTCAGTTCAAGGCAAGTGTTTACAATTTAACCTCATCTTCCAGCTTGTTTAGGCTTTAATATAAAAATAATCAATACAAAATACATTTTTTCCAGAAACTACTACTTCCAAGAACTTGGTTATCTCTTCAGTCTGGTGACATTTTCTGTTACTATTAGCAATAATTAGGCTCAAAATTGACAAAAAAAAAAAAAAAAAAAACCAACCTGCAAAGGATTCCTGAGAATCCTGAAGCTTTCCATTTAGTCACTGATTATTTATACTTTTACTAAATCCGATCTTAGCTCAGCACTGATGACAGGTGCTGAATTTTGGTCATGATAATATCTTAATAACCACCTCTGTTATCGATATCTGATGAACATAAACAAGGCCAAGGAATGTGAACCTGTTATAGTTTTCATATAGACATGTTTATAGTGTTAGTTTTGTTGCTAAATGTTGTGTTTTATTATGTATGTGTATGTGTACATCATGTCATGCAAGACACATTTTAGACAAATCTGACAATAAAGTCAAATCAAATCAAATCAAATCAAAACTTTAGCTCAACAGTCACCTCAAACACACACCTTTAAGTGTATAAACCAAAAGTAATGTATTGCTCTGGATATCCCTCTGGTTGTTGTTGTGAACTGCAAAGCTCCTGCACTCAAGAAACAGCTGTACACTGAAAAAAAGGAAATATTGGGTCTTTGACTTTACAAAAGTGGAGTTAGTAAAAGCAACACAATGTAAATGTATTCTGTTTGTGAACATGGTTTAATCGAGTACGCTTAAGGTGTTTATAAAGAATGTTGAACTAACTAGTTTTTTGCAAGTTGATTGAAATTAATCAAATTGAAAAAACAAACTCAATGTAATCGAGTTTAGTCTCTGCCGTTCGAATGTCGCCACGCAGTGTTTTTATCGCTCCGGAACAGAAGCTGGCGCTTACGAAGAAGCGCTCTCCGAAGGAAAGACCGCGGACGATTCATGCCGCTAACGGAACATTGTGGGAAAGTCTCCATGCTTTGCAGCAAGAGGTCGCAACCCAATATCTGAAAAAGTAAGTTCTTCTTATTTATGTATGTTCCTGTGAGAGTAATTTGGGCGACAGTCGACTTGAGCTGTGTTTTCAAACAGTAACGTAATATAACAAGCCTGCTAACTCTGTGTACTTATAGCCTATTTGCATAACATGTTGGGGAACTTCAGCTGCTAGTTCATTGACTGTAGACAGTAAGTGTCAGTGTGTGTTTCTCTGCTGAGCCCGCGGCTCCCGGGGCCCCTGTGTTGAGTGAATTTAATCAAACGCCTCTGCACCAGACTGTGACTATGGCGGATGGGGGAGGAGGGGAAATAAGAACGTGTATGAAAGTTATGACTTAGTTTAGGAGTGTGTGTGTTTGTGTGTGTGTGTGTGTGTGTATGTACGTGTTTTTTTTTTTATTGAGACACCTAATTGATGCTAAATATTTTCTTTCACAGGTTCACTGTCGCGTTTGCATATCATACATTCAAAAGGCTCTGTAATGGGTAAGTACTCTCACATTTATTTAAGCCCTAAATGTGCGTCTTCATGTTGAGATACATTTTAACCCCCTGGGGACGGATTGGGCGTAAAAAGTCTAAAGAGAGAGAGAGAGAGATGTGTAGTGTAGAGCAGAGTGAAAGGAGCACACAGATCAGAGTGACAGAGGGCCAAAGTGACTGCAAAGTGACAGATAACTTCATAAATACTTTATAACTAAATCTTTATAAGCACATTACATGAATGCCTATGATAGCCTTCGTCCTCCTGAATCTATCTGTACCAAACACATGGTGTTCCATATACATTAAGTATTGTTTATAAGCCCAAATGTTAAAGAAGTTGAAAACTGAAAATGGCTTAGTCCCCAGAGGGTTAAAAAGAATGTGAGATATTGATAAAATGTTAATTGTATTTTTTTACATTTGTTTATATTCGAAAATATTGACTTTATTCTGCCAAATATCGCTGGTCTAAACAAGCAAGTGTTAGTCCTTGTGTTTAAAGTCCTATGAATTTATTTGGAAATGATAGTATATTTCCATCTTGTATAGAATTTTGGTAGTGCAGTGAGCCTTTTTGATCTGACTCGCATTTTGGGGATGAATGATATGACTAATGATCTTGATGTATGTTGCAGGATTAGGTCCAGGGAATGTGGAGCTAAACTATCTAACTACCGCACACAACTGAGAAAACTGGGTTGCCCGGAAGTGACGGTAAACTCTTTAAAAAACAAACCTGTTGGAAAGCGCAGCGCAGCCTTTGGCATCAAAAAGGCAAAGAGAGCAGAAGTTAATTTTTGCCCCACATACCCATCAGCTGAAACTGAGGAGAGTCTAGAAGCGATGCGGAAAGCTTTACTCTTGGATGTAAAGAAGAGGAACAACCGAGAAGCTGTGAAGCTCAAGATGGAAAAGACTTTCGCATTTAGAAGACATGAGGTTGTGCGTGATGTACCGATGGTGGATGATTTCATGGCAAGATGGCCTGCTTTGTTTGAAGTCAGTGAGGTAAGGCTGATCTCATGCTGTTTTTTTTTTTTTGTTTTTTTTTTTTGCACTGGCAACTTGCTATTATACCTAATAGCACATCATGTTATGTCTATGCTTCATCTCCCTCCTTGACTGTCCTGCTCTGCTTTTGTGTGATGGTGACATTCTCTCTGAGTTCTCTGTGCTTTTTCAGATCAACGCTGAATTCAAGAGAATCACCACCGTTCCACTTCAGTCCAAGTTCCTGTCTCAGCTAGACCTCCACTCTGACAATCTGACAAGGCTGTTCCAAAGGAGGGGAGGACAGCTAGGGGAAAAGCTCAAAACAGTCACTGCACAAGTTGCTAATGTAAGTGATGCAGGCCTCCTACAGTTCTAGAAATGTATCTATATTCCACCTCTTCTGTAAGTCCCTTCAATCTTCCTCCACCATGGAGTACACAGCAAGGCTCGCACAATCATAGGAAACTTGAGACAAATACTCTGCACCCTTAGGACAGTTTATACCAATTGATGTTGTTAAGTTAAGGCACATAGCTGAATTAAGACACTAATCTAGAAAATGTCCTTTCAGTGTGATGATGTAGATGCTGGACGAGAGTGGATCATTAAAGGAGTCTGTGTCTACATGGGCGAAGATCCAGTTAACCTTCTACAGGAATATGTGGTATGTATATGAATCAGTGCTTATACTCTTCTTCCACTCTTCTCTTATTCTCATTCTTGATCACTTGTGCTGAAATTATTTATCAATTAAAATAATATTCATTATAATTTTCATCATCAATGGCTTACTGTTTCATACAAAAAATATATACAGTGTGGTTGATGCTAAATGAACTTAAAGGTAGAATGAACGGTTCTTAAGACTTTGTCAAATTCAGCAAATATCTCATGGCCCGCCAGCTGTCTCATCTGTGTATGTGCTGAAAGAGAATCCTGTGTTCATACACAGCCATGGATCTGTAAATGTGCAACAAAGTGTCTCAGACTGCATTAAAAGTGGTTTCTCATGTAACAGATAATGCTTCCATTTTATTAAATGTTTATATTTGCCTTGATTCTAACTTTCACCTTACCTAGATCTATAGTGTCACTGTTTTATAATATATAATTTTCTTGATGGAGCTTGGTGAATAGTTTTGATTTGGCTAACTTTGGTTTACTTACTTTTTGTCTGTTTTATACAGAGCCTGGGTAACAACACCATCAATGAGGCCATTGAAGATACCACTGTTGGGATCTATGTTGTCAAAGAACATGCTTCAAGTGATGAAGTAGAGGACATTGGTATTGTTCTTGAAGGCATCAAGGTGTTACAACATCTTGATAATGTACCATTAGCTGTTGCTATGCTGTTCGGACTGATGTATGTGCTCAACCTTAGTTACCCTGCTGACCTCCGCTACACTTTCGAGGTTATCCAAAAGATTTTGATGGAAATGGATGGAGATAAGCTTTCCAACAAAGCACTTGCTCTGAAAAACAGGCTCTCTCAGTGAACTGGTCACACTGACATCACTGCACCCTTTTTTTTAAATGTGTGTTATTTCTCCATGACGAGTCGATGCAGGGTTTATTACTTTTTGTTTGCAAATCTACTTTGATTTGTCATCTATGTAAAATGGTGTTCACAGGGTTAACCGTCATGGTAATTTTTTTTTATGAACACTTGCTCTTACATATTTTGTTTACTGGTTTGTATTTTTCTATGCTAAAATTACTGTATGTGTGTTTTATGGAAGAATACAGTAAATTTTTTCAATGCAATCGGGTTTGATTTTTGTATTTGCACACAACACAAAACTCATGTCTACAATGCATTTGGCTGGCTTTAACAAATCAATTTAGAGACCTAACCTGGGTTGTAAGGAAATAATAAAATTGGTTTTAATTTACGTAATACATTTAAATAATATTAGCATTAACAAATCAAGTTTGTTATATTTGAAAATCAGGTATCCTGAACATGATAAAATCACTTTCATACTACTTAATTAATTGGTGTTGCAGTAGCTTAAAAATATAAGTTAACTTAACTTGATTATTTTAAATACCTGAATGTGATTGAAATATTTTGGTTTAACAAGTAATAATTCATTGAGAAAAAGAAGGAAATGTTGTCAGTCATACACATTCTTATCATGTGGGACCGATGTACACATTAAAATCAAGTAAATCCAAAGGATTCTTTTTTTCAGTGTAGATTTCAGATTAAAGTGTTTGGTGTTTTTAATCTGACTTGTCTGTCAGATGGAGCTCCATGATGCTTGTATTTGGATCTGTTTATAGAACTCTTTAAATGCTGTACATGTTGTAAGTATGTATCATTACCATTGTGGTCTCTTCTCCCCAGAAAACATATTGCCCACCTGGATCTTAGTCTGTCTTGCCCTGGGTGTTGATACTTTGCTGTATCTACTGGAGGGTGTGGCGCCTTAAGAAGTCAGGTGAGACTTTACATGTCTGTTTGTAATTTAAAGAAATGTCAATAGATAATGGCTGCATTTCAGTCAATACCATAATATGTTGGTGGAAACATCAATGCGTTTTGTTGTGCTTTAACTTCAAAATCATTTAGCTCTATTCCATCTTTTGTGCAGGCTCAGGTAAATAACTGAGAATAAATGCCTTCAGTATGAGTTTGGACTTTAATTGACTCAACTGAGGACCACTATCACCGATGGACACTGAAGCGATGACTCCAAGGAAACTTTTAGCAGAACTTGGGAGCTGGAAAAGTGGAGTTTTCTTTTTGTATCTTGCATTAGAGTTTAAAAAGACTTGTGCACACCATGTTAATCTAATTATAGCACTGCAGCAGCAGAACCATGTAACCATATTTGTGAGGTCACTGATCAGAATAAAAGGGTGTAAATATTGTAGTTTTGATCTGCTCTTAATTAAACAACAATAAAAGATTGCTCATCATTATTGAGAGAAGTTGTCTTTTAAATCTATTGTAAAAAAAAATACTGTAAATTTAGCAAAATATCTAAATACAGCACTTAAGTAAATAGCTACGTAATATATTTCAAATGCAGGGTTATCTTTCTTCTTTTTCCATTTGTGCTGTAGCCATGGGGCCAAAAATAAAACTTTATTGTACTATTTATTTGAATATAGCATTGTGACTGGACTTTTTACATATTGAACACACTTTTTATAGCACCAGAAAAACATCACTAAATATGACTTAGATGTTGTCTAGTGTTAGTGCTTTTACTGCAAATCATATCAGTAAAATGCTTTAAAAGACTTGCAGGAAGTAAGTAAAGTTTATTTCTGAAAGTTGTCCATCAAGCTGGTTAATTGTAAATTGTTGAGTCTCAAACATCCTTCTAAGGACACTGCCTAGATTTTCTCTGCCATTTTCTTTTAAGCCCACACACTGGTTGGTGTACATAAAACTCTTGCTGCCACTTGGCTGCAATATTCTGAGAAAATTTACCATCCAGTCCGTTTAATACTGCCTCTGTAGCTGCCCGGTAAACACTCTGTATTGGGAGCGCCATCTTGGACATTTACAAAGATACCTGAACAGTGCTCCTCTCTGTCAGTCATCGTATTAAACCCGCCTCAGACTAGACAAATGTTTGTGATTGGTTAGCCCAATAAATCGGCAGAGAAGTCAGTTTGAATGGGAGAGGGGCCAGACGTATCTGCCACAGCAAATGAAACATGAACTTGCAGATTCGTCTGGTTCCTAGGCTAATGGAAAGTAGTAAAAGTAACAAATCTTATCTGATGATGATCTGAGGAACGAATCATTATTAATGATCTAACACACCTGTCTATAAGACTTTCTAGTTTTCTAGAACTATATAGTAATTAAAGCTGTGTAACCTCAAAGTGAAAATGGATTTAAAGAAAGATAATATAATTATTTTGCTGATGTTACTGATTAATCTTTACTGTGCCTGTCAAGTACAAGGATAGAGCAAACGTTTACTTGTTTCACCTTTTCAGTTAGTTAGATATAATGCAAAGGTCATTTGTCTGATAACATAACAATATGTCTGCAACTGAAGAATAGTTATTTATGAGAAGATGTCAACCGGGTCAAGCAAGTGACTTGTTGTCTCTGGGGCTTTAAGTATTAATAACTTTGCAAGTAGAGAACCTTTTAACTCTGCTTCCTTCCTCCCTTCTCAACTCACTATTTTGACATCACTCTGCTTGGTCAGAGGTTTCACAGCTTCTTATCTGAAACTGATCACTAACAGAAGACATTTCAGGCTGCTCAGTGTACGATGTGCATGTTTGCTGCTGAATAAAGTAGAGAGGTTTGTCTGGAAGCTGCTGACTGGCTGAACAGAGGCTGAACAGTGAGGAGACATGGAAGCTGTGATTGGACTGTTGGTGATGTTACTCAGAGTCTCTCATGGTGAGTTATGAAACTTTATTAATTTGGGATTGAGTATATTCAAAAAGTAAAGTTTGAGATCATCTTCAGTGATGTGTTGAATGCCTGATCCAAATTCATACAAGAATCATACATATGATATCATATGATATAGTATCATATCATATAATATCACATATATCATATATATGTAATGTATATAATCATTGTGATGATCATTACTTTTGTGGAAATGATCAAAATAGTGATATTTACATTATTTTTATATTTTAAATTTCTAGGTGTGGAAACCTACTGTGATGGCAGACAGGATGGAGCTCAGTGTTATGGAGCTTTGGGAGGAACTTTGGTCCTCCTGCTGATGGACAGCGCCTCAGAAATAATTAGATACTATTGGTCAAACAAAACAGGAGCAATACTCAACGGGATAAAGGATAAGTTTGAGATTTATCAGATAAAAAGAGATCCTCATTTACTCCCAGTAATGGAACATTTAGAATGAATAACCTGGGCAGGACTGATGTTGGTGAATATACTCTGGAAATCTTTGATTCAGATGGAGCGACATCAAAGTCACAGACTCTACAGTTGACCATTCAATGTAAATAACTATTTTTGCCTTCTGGTGAATTCAATAACATTTATAGACATACATATCATATTCTGTTGCTAAACTGCATTTATCTCATATTCTACATATATCTGTATCTATGCCTGTTTTCTATTAGAAACAAATAACCAAGATTCTGATAATATCAAAAGTCATCTGAGTGTGTTTCCTTCAGCTCCT